>OZ021686.1:4461384-4987384 GCA_963978505.1 Listrodromus nycthemerus | reverse complement strand
TTTTTCCCCGAGAAATTCATTTTTTTAAGAAAACGCATTTTCGCCGAAAAACGGAAAAACGTTCTTCGGCATAAAACATGGCACTACCCATGTACAGGTGTTTTCGTGTTCAGGATTTAACGAAGATTGCCGACCAAGTAGGTACGCAACAAAAGTAGTTTACCGAGCAAACGACCCCACCTAGCCCTGCCAATCCTCCCTCCTCAGAAACAGCGTCTGCATGCATCCAAGTTAAATTTGATTCGATCAGAAAAGTTCAATCGGGCTCGCACTTGGTTCTTGTGGCTCGTATCTCTGCGACGGAACCGCCCATCTGACTGGCTACTGCACTCGCATAGTCCGCCATCCGATACGTACCTTCTACACTTGTATATGTTACGACATACACGCAGGCTGTAAGGGAAGCGAAACTTCGAAGGGAATTTCGACGCAGAACTAAACTGCTAAAAAAATCTCAATCCCATACTTAGTTTTTTAGCTCGAGAAAATTTCTAGGAACAGTGATATAGACGATGATAAATCGCGAGCCAAATCCCAATGTTTTTGAGATTAAATCCGCGTGAAATATCGCGGGACTCCCGGCTCGAAAAAGCAGACGTACGCAGTCGTGTAAAATAGAACTCGCGATATCCGCTTATCTGAAAACGATACAAATTGAAAGAGAGTTACAGAGAAGTTTCACCGCTTGAGAACGTAAGCCGCTCCAAAAGAAGGCCGGAGAGTGTTGGGGAGTGGTAAATACGGGGGAACGACACGCTCGATTCTGATCGGCGTAACAGCCCAAAGTTTTCCCCCGGCTGCTTCTCACAGCCGCGCATTTTCGTTTCCGTTCTTCAGCCTTATTTTCAGCCCCTCGGCGCTCACGGGGCTTTACGCGACTGCGAAATCGCTACGTCCCGATTTTTCTCATCTCTCTTCTCCACTCCCGCATTTTTCCATCTCCCTCTTTTACGTATTCACCACTTTTCTCACGTTTCCCTCTCGAAGCTTTTTTCCGGGACTCGGAGCCCGCTCCTTATCTACGCAGGCTGCTCACGATTCGGTTCCAATCAGTTTTTACAGTTCGGAGAAGCAAGGGCGTATCCAGCCTTGCTTTTCTGAATGCCGAACGTTGCGAAATTCGTCATACTGGCTCTCTGCCATCGTTAAGTATTTGAATATGGTGCGTGGAACGATATGACGTACGATGAATGCTCCCGTGCGCGTGTTGCTGTAACGGAACTTCAATGGCAACGATAAACACCCTCTTGAAAACGATATTGGGATTCCTAGCGGATTCTCCGGTATTCACCAGGAGTGGTGAAGAACGACGACAAGAGTGCATGATACGAGTCGCCGTTTGCGGCTTCTATTCATTTTACCGACTGCAGAGGACACATGGGAACGGCGACTCGCAATCTCTTCTAATTTATTTATAAACAATTAAAACACCGGGGCGTTTGTGGTAACCCATCGGCTTCCGGTGATTCGGACTATGTGTCGCTAATCCAATGTTACGACAACGCGATGAAGCGAGCGAGACTTACGGGAGAGCTGTCGAGTAACGAGAGTGGATTCCACCGTAAATGTTACATTACGCGTAGTCCAATTGGGGACGGTTCGAGAGGACCGAGTTAGTTTCCCAACCGATTTGCAGTTTAACGTCGAATATGCAAATAACAGCGGGTGAGCCGGTGGCGGGGTGGGCCTCGACCAACTCGGGCCGGATAGCTCGATCCGCGTGCAACGGATGCAACCGCAACTGCATGACTGCCAAGCTGCAAGGGCAGCTACAACGCGACTTGGCCCGTGCCGACTATATACCGCGGCTACCCTCCGATCACCCGCGTAATTAATTAATTCGTTATTCCTCGCCGTTCTCGCATGTTTGCCTTTTCGATGGGGGATTCACTTTCAAACGCGAGCCAACCAATAGTTTCGGTGTGCACGAGCATTATTAAGACGGCGCGAAAGAGACTCGATAACGAAAACTGTGATTCATTTTACTTTCTCGTAGAGAGAGTTTTGATAAGAGAAATAAAAATATTGCGAGATTTTTTTATTTTTCAAGTCCCGATTGCTCTGCGTGAAAAATGGGAGTTATGCGTTTCGAGACGACGAAATTTTATCCTATAGAACCATGATATTTAATGTAACGGGCTAGAAGCTTTTAAGTGAAGACCAGATTATTGAGTTTTATATACACCGCATGATAGAGATTAAGTGTATTTTGTTTTGTTTCCATTTCCTTCAATTTCTATGAAAAAGTATATTATTTTATCATTTGAACTGTACATTTACTTTTTACTTACATCACTCATCCTCATTATTTTTGTTACTTGACTGTGCACACATTCCACTGCTTAATTATAACTCCGCTCTCATGTTTTTGCAGATCAACTGTTCAATGCACCAGATCTACCAGCGACCAGCAACGGTGAGTACAATAAAATAGTACATTTCGATACGAGTGCGGAAAAGATTTTTTTGACGAGCGTGAGTTTCCAACACAAGCCAAAGGTTAGTGTCGCAATCGCATGAGATGAATGACCGTATTTCGCACGAGTATCAGGCAAAATTTTATTTTAAAGGTGTGAAGTGTGCGTAAAAACCGTCATTTTCTCCACTGAGTGAAACGAATGTATTTAAAGAATAATGTATTTTATCACTTTGGCCCTCCCAAACGATCTCGTTTTAATTCAATCGCGTGATTGAAAACTTCCAAAATTTTTTATCAACTTCGCAGGGTGGGTTAGAGGAGGCCGCGATATTAGGTAGCGCACCCTTCGATAGACCAAGCGCTCTCCAATAGATCGCGCGAGATGGACAAAGTGCACCTCGAACTTTCTCCACGAGTTCTATCAATCGAGTTTCGCTGCGGCACGAGGAGTCGGTAGGAAATAACATCGTAGGGTAATTATCGTAATTAACGAAACTATCAAGAGGCCGAAATTGAACGGTTAATTGGCTCTTTGATACGGAAGTTTGCTCGCCGATGTTTTGTGAAAAGGCTTGCTTCGCGATACTTCATTGACTTGCCGTTCGATTCAACGGACGGCTATTGAAACTCGATCTTCACCAGTTTCCTCTGCATAGTCATTTCAAATATTCGTCGACCCCTAGTGCTTCTGATGTAAGAAATTTAACGCTGCCGCGCTCGCGTAAACTCTCATTGAACCTTGTTCACGTACATAAAAGGTTTTTCCATCCCGTTAATGCCTCTCGTATCGGGTCGAACCCGAATTACATCGCCATGTGCATGAACGATGGTAGATTATTACCTTTTTTTTTATTTCGCTTCCTCATGAAATTCGCTATGTTTTCGTAAAAAAAAAATCGAGATTTTACTGTTGGAGTGGATTGAATGCACTAGTGAATAGGCGAAATCACTTGCATAGATGATTCTCAGAGAAAAATAACAGCATTTCTCTGCATAATTTTTTAAATACTTCATATATCTTGAGTCTTGATATTTGTTTTATCCAACTCTATCATCGACATAACAAGATATGCCGTCAGTCATTGCAGCAGTAAAATATCGACGATCCGCAGTACTACTGAGGCTATTATTCGGGTTTTACAAATAAACACCGAGAATCCGTTATCTGCCTCCGGCTCTTCGGGCCCCTTGTATCTTGTCCGACGGCATTTATCCGCGGTAAACAGTGTTAATGCCGTGAGCGACTATCCAGACGGTGAGCAAACATCGTCTGCAAAAATAATTGTTTGATTGGCACGTAGGCACTGGCTACGTGTCTCAACTTCCTATTGGGCTATCGTGGTTTATCGCAAATCTAGCTCTACCCAGTCAACGACAATATCATTGCCGTCTTAAAATCTTTGTCAAGCATGATCAATTAAAACCTAACTGTCAGGAATAAGAATGAACAACAGAACAATCAATAACTTCATAAAATATCATACACAAACGTAAAAAAAAAAATTCCTTTCGTCCTTGAATCGTTTTGACTCTCTTACCGTGCCGACACGTGACCGAACAACGAAATCGATACTGACCGATGCGGGTAGTCAAGGATGATGAACTGCACCGTTCATATCGAAAGCTTGAGCGCTCCGGCACCCGAGTGAAATTGAACTTTTCTCTGAGAGAAGCTCGTGGTGTTCGTCCAGTGAATATTCGCTCACCCGCTAGTTGAAACATGTCGAATTTTGAGCAAACTTAAAATGCCTCGGGTTGCATTCGAGCGCAAAGAAATATTTAATGCGAGACGTATCATCGGAACGGACTGCACAAGAGCTACGTCTGTGGTTATTTACTCGCTCGCCATTTTTCTTCAAATTTAAATTTTTTTTCATAACATTCACCCGTGAAATCGGGCTCCGAGATAAACATGTTTGAAGTCGTAAAACTACGTTTCCTGGGGGCAAGTAGAGTACCTGAGAATGCTCTCTACGTCACTTCCACTTTGAGGTTATACGAGGTGTAACGAGCCAACACGGCGCTCACATTTACGTTTGTCCGTCGGAAATTTACGTGCCGTTTTCTTATTTTCTAATATTTTCCTACAATACGGAACTTCTCGTCACGAGAAATATAATGTTCTCGGTTTACACAACTTGGGAGTGTCTTCCATTTTCATATACGTGCAATAAGAGCATACCTTGTGTCTCAATATACCTTCCACTCTCTCGGATGTACTTGGTAGTAATAAAATTGTTTTATTTAACAAAGTATATATATATATATACATATATTGAAAAATTGCTCCAAACATCCTGTTTGGCTGGGAATGCCAATGCAAATGTATTGTCCTCGCAGTGAAAACAATTTGTAATGGGAAAAAATTTATATTTCAGCTAATATTTGCTGGTGTATCAAATAGTTTGTTAGTTTTAGTTTGAGACTATATTCATCTATATTCACAACTTTTGTGAATATTATCTTGCGACAAATGCGACAGAACATTGATCGTCTAGTCGAGAGCATTTCGAGACCTTGTTCGGTCCATTAGGCATCCGTTCGAGACGGTGAAACGGGTGAAATTTTCGGATAGAACAGTGCCGGATTCGCAACCGTGTTAAAGATTATCTGCATTCGTGAAAAGGCCAAAATGTGAACTGCCGGAGCAAGTTTTCTCGTGAGCAAATGGAAAATTATTCGAGATGGGGGGAACGAAGGTTGAGCACTAATATTGGGAAGCAAAGGAAGCCCTCGGTTGGTCGGAGAAGTAGAGATCGGTAAAACCCACGAAAGCAAGTGAAGATACGCGCAGCTACGGGAGATTGTCGAGAGTTCCGTACACGGGCAGTCGCAGTTTCCATCCGAGTTCTCGTGCCCATCCAGACGCGAGTAAACACTACGCCACTTGGCCAAACTATCGTCATAATTTCCAGTCGTATGAACTATCCCATTCACGTAACGTCCCCTCAGTGCCAACTTAACCCGAATACCTGGCACTCTGGAAGCCGACCTCGAGCGGGCGATCTCTCACGCTCGTCGTTTCGCGGAAAATCGTGAAGGTACATTTCGCCACCGTGAAATCGTATTCGTACCGGTGTAATGTATTCACGGATTCATGGATAAATTATCGTTCGCTCGCGTTCCGCGGAGTCGACACGAATAGGCACCCGGAATTATCAAGGATCCGACATCAATCTTGGCCCACATCCACAACTCTAGAACTTCGATCCATCTGCGATTTAACTTTACAGATGTGGTTGTCTAATTTCCTCTTTTTTTTTTTAACCATGTCTCAGCAACTTTTAGTTGCCGACGTTGAGGACAGTGCAGAGCAGCGCAGTAGAAACGAGGCTAATTCGTAACGTCGGAGGCGCGATTAAGAATCGATAAGTTCGTTGTCCCGTTAAGAAGCTGGAATAAAGTTCATCCGTGTGCGGCTTTTACTGGCCCCCAAGGCGGACTCGTTAATCCGATTCATTAACTCCGTCGGTGGGTTATCGGAGCGATGGCAAAAAGGAAAGAGATTATCGGGGTGGGAGATGGAGGGAGGGGAAGTGAGAAACGGGGTAGGAAGGGGAGAGTCGAGAGCGAGTTTATACACACGGTGCGCTACCTGACGGTAAAACAAATCGTATGAAAAAGCACCTTTACTAACATCCGATGCTCGGCGGCGACGTAGCTGCGTTGCGAATGAAACCGGATGAAAAGACCTTGCTGCTTTTGTCGGTGGTTGCAGCCGGCTATCTGGGAATAAACAATGGGGAATTTTAAAAAAGTTCAACCGGTAGTTCGTGGCCTACCGATACGTCCTTCATGCTCGGAAAAGAGAATCGCGAAAACGAACGAGAAAAAAAATACGAAAAACCATAGAAGCCTCCTCTCAAGTCAGCCCTTCGCTAATACTTCTGCCCTCCGACCAACCCAACTCATTTGTAATCTCGAGAAAAAATAGGTTGGATGCGGTCATTGTTGATCCAAGGTACAAAAAAAGCGATAAAGCGACGATGGAGCTTTATCGCTGGCTATGAGCCGAGTGAATGGAAAAAGCGCGTCATCGTGGGAAGGAAAAACTGCACGCGGAAGAATAGTTCGACCACTATCATCAGTGTATCGAGAATGTTCGATCGCGGAAGGAAAGAATGAAGACTGTGAGAAAAAGAAACTGAGAAAAGGAAAGAAGAAGAAAACGCCCTGTCGACTTGCTTGCAACGTAGACCGAACAAATTTCTATTGTATACCGACAATGGCTTTGGTGAGGCGTACGAGTGGCACATAAATAACGAAGGTTCGCGCTTGGCGCCTTCGAAAATTCAATTTTGATAACGCTCGCCAGAAGGTAAAAGCCCGAAGCCATTTGTATTCCTCGCTCCTTGTCCCTCACCTTATCTTCACCATATCGTTCTCTGCGTCCTCCTCGTCGCCCGTTCTCTGCCCTGCGCCATGCAAACCTCCACGCTATCGTCTGCCCAACGTTTCCGCCACATCGTCGCTCGGGTGGCTCGCATAATCGATGGTAATTCTCTCGCTCCCGAACAAGTATTTTATCCGCTCGAAGCGGCGGCCGAGCAGACCAAGGGTGGACTTTTCGAGTGGATAAGGACAGAGCAGTTGCAACCGTCAATGCTCCAAGGGTGCCAGTCAAAACTTTATCACATTTATTTACATTCACAAGTTTCATCTACGCTCTATATGCCTCTCCAGGCCAGGTCTCGTAAATTTCTTCCGCAGTTTTTTTTTCATTCCAATACACCAGCCAAGCTTGGAGCTTTGCTGCGAGCTTTAAAGACGCGCTTGGGGCGTTAACAGCTCCTGTTAACAACGCATAGTACAGAACACCGAGCAGGGAAGATTTTACGAAAAAAGGAAATAGGCAGGCAAGCAAGCGAGACGGGGAAACGGAACGAAAAGCTGTAAGTCCCCCGCGACCGCCGGCCAGAGAATAGCTTTATTAATTGAAAGCGCACCGGGCTCGGCTCGTTACTTCAAAATTGTGCAAGTTTGCGAACCGACGAAGTTACCGTGAGAGCACAGCTCGTGGCCGACGCACGGAGCTCGCCGAGCCGACGGGTACGAAAATTGAGAACTAGAGATTCGTGTGTACAGCTTCCATCGGGGAAGATTGGGAATGTTGGTAAAAGAAACACAAAAGTCGATTTCTGGCGGCCAAACTACAGCTTCTTCATCTCCGCCACCATTGTCATAGTTTCACGATAGTTGAGCCTCAGCAATTGGATAACAACGAACGCCCACCGAAAAAGTAGCCACTTTGTTACTCGTCGCAAATATTGATGCTGGAAATCGAAAAGTTCAAAGATCAATTGCTCTTCGAACTCACAAATTCTTACTCCATCCCTAGAGAAAACGAGGTTAGGGATGTGGATTCAAGATAAGATATTTTCTGACTAATTTGAAATTAAACTTTTTCTTAATTTTTTTTTTTGCACATGGTCCATATCGGCCTTGCTCTTTCCAGAGAAATGCCACGAGCTGAGCCGTGCAATAATTTCTTTCTCCATTTCGCATGTGTTATTATTGAGCTCTGCTAGCGTTGCTCCGGTAAAATTTATCTCGAGGTAGGGAAAATTAATATGGGCGAAGAAAATTGCAGTAGTAGTGAATTTGTTTATTGACAATGTATTACACGTTACGGTTGCCGGCACAATTTAAAAATTATTTATATTTTATAATACTATTGCTATTGCCAATAGACAATTGACCTAGGTTTTTCAGCCCAAGAAAATTCATATTTTTTGATCCCACAAATTTTCATCCCAGACGCAGCGAGAGCCGGGCAATCGGAGTGAATTCGGGATGAGAATATTTTTTTACTCGGACAATCCGTATTGCTTCCAGCTTTTCATAGAAACATGCCACGAGCTACGGCTCGCAGTTGTTTCTATCTCGATTTTATTTCCCCGTTCCGTATGTGTCATAAAGCTCCGGTTGCGTCGTTCCGGCAAAATTTATCTCGAAACAGGGGAAATTTCATGTCGACGTGCGCGCGAGCAACGTGTCATGAACTACCCGGGGCGGATCTTTGGGGAAAGATTCCCTAATGCGTCGCCGCACCGCTTTCTACTGCTGTAAAATATTTTCCCTTCGTGTCGGATCATTTCTCGCTCTTCTCCACTCCGGGTCTTCGCACTACCGCGCGCCCAGGCCCGACCGTTGCGACCCATTCCTCTATTTTGTCATCCAGCGTAGCAGAGCTGCAAGCAAATATCACAAAATAATAGGAAGACGCGCGATGGGCTGCATTGGCCAGTAAAATGCGTAACACACACTGCCAATTAAGTCATTTTAATTATCATTCTAGAATAATTCTAGATATTTTTGAAGATAAAAAATACAAATAAATTAAATCGTCTTGTTTGTGTCGCTGTTGCTTCGAGAGTCGGAAACGTTCCACGGAGGATTTCAGGGACGGCACGATGCGACCATATTTACCAACCGTGCTGAAAGAGGATCATTATTGTTCAAACAATAATTCCCATAATTCAAACATGAATGGGGAAAAAGGTATCGCTCCACTTAAAGATACATTTTTTTACTCCGTTGATTTGTAGATGTTACCTTAACGAATTCGTGGCACGGTGAACCGAAGAAGTACCCGTGCGAGGCGCCGCACCTGCGGACCGGCGTAATTTTTCGCCCTCGTAACGGAAAGAAGAGATATTTTTCATCCTACATAATAAGAGTAACGAAGCACCCCCCGAGCGCGCACACAGTGCGGCTGGGTGTAGTTATATTTTACCCGGCAGAGCCCACCACCTCGCATCGTGCAAGCTATCGCCGCGCAATGATCGTAAAGCGTGATTTAAGGCAATATACGATCCAGATATGTTTGAACAAAAAAAAATTAAGTATCCAGGTTAAAGTCGGATACGTGAACTTGGAAAGGTGAAGGGTGAGTCGAAGTGCGACAGGCTTGCAGGTATATTGAAGGATCGCCATGGGACGACCAAGCCGGAGATGAAAGAGAGCGCAACGGTGAAGTGAAATGTTTCACGCGGGGAAGTTCGGAGGGCCCGCGCGGCGGAAAATTAAATATGAGCGCGATTTTAGGCAAGCAATTTATATGTAAATTCTCGGTGGATGCTCGACGGTGTGGGATGTAGACTCGGCTCCATTCCCGGTCCGGCTGAAATGGCCGTGGCGCTACTCCGCGCACCCCGAACCGTTTTGGACCACCCCGCGAAATACCCGCGCCCGACCTTTCGTCGCCTCGGCTGTCTCTCGATTATTTAACACTGTCCATTGTTTCGAACGAGCATAAGTCGGGACCTCCGCCGCGCACATACAATCGCCTGTGTCGAGCCTCCACTTTAACGTCACGCTCCGTTATTACGAAAATTTTGTATGCGACCCGGCCGCTCGGGAATCCCCTAACTCCCCCCCTCACAAGCTCATCGGATTTACCGAGAGATTTACCTTCGCCCACTCTCCGCCCTGTTACATTCACATTACGCCGAACGCATATGCAGAGAACCGACCCGGCTACGAATTCCGGCAATGAACGGTAAAATCCAGCGAATCGTGCGGAACGCTGTTATTGCCCTTCCGGAAATGAAAAATCTGGATGTCACGCTAGGTGATTCACGATGGAATGGCCGATAGGACAGATTAATTTTTTCTCCCTCTCGAAGGACTATGCGAGAGCATTAAACGGACGGAATCAGAGAATGTCCCGTTCCCGCATGAAAAAATGATTTCGCCATATTACCCGGAATTTCGGGTAATATTGGTGATGATCCGCGCCAAATATATCGTTAATTTTCGTTAGTAGAGATATTCCATATTTCCCACGACTTGTTCAACGCATACTTATCCGGGAATTCTGTGTATGAGACATGGAGTACATAATCCAGCCTTGGAAACCGGGAGTAACTGAAGTAACAGCTAAAAGAACTGCACTGGATTCCGGACGAACAAAGAGTCTTCCACAATGGAACTCCGGGATTCCTCCGGCCGTATAAAATTTCGATTATTTCGACTCCAAACCGAAGCCGTTGCCGGAACGCCCGTGTCGTAAACAAAAGAACAGAAAATGGGAGAGAGGGGGTGATGATGAGTGACTACGGGTAAATGAATGGAGCGGAAAAAAAAAATTGCGTGCACACGGAGTCGGATGAAAAAAAGGAGAAATGCAGATCCAGGGGGAATAGATCGGTCGGGTTCGTCGCCCGTGAAGAGATCCAACAGACGGATAATGAAAAAAAAAAATAACGGAAGGAGTAATAAAAAAAAGAAAGAATATGGCGAAGAGCAGGGGTCGGGTTTGGCCCGATAACGTTGCCGGCTGTCTGAGTCACCGCGAGCCTCTCGTAATAACAAGTGCGCTCGGTGGCGAAAGAATTTTCCCCGGACCGCTGCGGGCTTCCGTGGTAGCGCCGCACGACGCCGCCGCTGCCAACAAATGAAAATTGTTTTGCCTGCGGGCTATGGGACGATGCGTTATCCGAGCTTTGCTCGAAAGATTTTCCGGATAATATAGTCTCGCGACTCGCGAGCGGAACCGGCTTCGCTCGAGGATATTTTTCATTCGCTGGAGAGGGTCGCGGATATCCGTTGCCGCTCTCGTGGCAACGGATCTATTTTACGCGCCGCGCGCCCGCACATGCAACACTACCGTCTGCACAGGGTGCTCCGAAAAAAAAAGAAATCGCGAAGCACCAACCAAAGAAAGCAGTAAACCGTCAAGGCTTAAACGGATGAATGTGCGCGAAATTTTCGTGCGAGCTCCGCGCGTTCGTTTCACCCGACAATGAAACGTTCATATTCCGCGGTGCCCAGCAGGATGCACTCGTAACTGTAGCTTCTCAGTGTCGTCGGGTGCGGAAACTCTCTCATTTATTTTATCTTTGACACGGCGCACTCGTATTGTAATCTCGAACACCAGCTACGGCTCTGCTGCCGGGTTTCTTCTTCTTTTCTGTGCCATGAATCATTTTTTCTTCACATCCATTTGCCCCTCTTTCTTTTATTCAAGCCCTTTGGCTCGTTGTGATACAAGGATGAGGAAGCTCCAATCGCTGTTTGAATTTGAACTTGTACGGAAATCCAATGCGAGCTGAACGTTATTTTTGAATTCCAGTATGCTGTTCACTCTCGGATATTGAAGTACAGGATTCAACGTTCGAATGACGCGTTTGTGTACTTATAATTAAGGCTCACGTCGATTGAAACAACCGCGTTCGGATGCGCGAAATTTTTTTATTTAACGAGGATTTTTTGTCTTTTTCAAATTTATTTTTACGGAAGGTAGGGACCGCTACAGACCAGTAGGATAAGAGAAACGCCTCGACGAGCAGGGATTTTCTCCGAGAATCCTCCTATAATTAAATTGTCTTTTGTATCCAGCGAGGCCTAGGGGAATGAAGCTACGTTCGTATAAACCCGACGGTTTCCGTGGCAGACATTCTCCCTCCCTTTCTGTATTTGTCTGTGTCCTTCTTATTTATATCCGCTCAACGCTGCCACCAGCGAGATAAGTATATTTCATTCTGATCCCTCCGCCTCTGTTTTCATGCCTCCCGGCAGATTCAACTGTTTTTTTAAACTATACCAACGGAATCGGTGCGCCTAGAGAATTATTTACGGCTGGTAATGTTAAAAAACAAATCATTTATTTGCGTCCCGAAAAAAAAAGGTTTTTCAAAACTTTTTTCGGGCGTAATTATCCGTACCCATAGAAATAATTTATTTCAGAATCGCCACGTAAACGAATATATTATTTATTAAAATAAATATTTACTTGAATGTAACAAATAATCTACTGGCAGACGGTCTTTCTGAACTGCAACAACCTAGGGGAAAAAAACATCCGCCGCGCAGTGACAATAGCCCTAAAAAAACTTACTAGAATTAGATGGACAAATAACTCCCTGCGCAATCCTTCGAATCTCGTACTTAGGTAAATATTCTATGCAATCAGATTTTTGTGCTACTCTTGGAGAAGAGTCACTGAAGGTTGTCAATCATTTAAGTAATATATCATAGCACATACTAATGTTATGGCAACATCTTTCAAGCGATATAGACATTTTTACTAATTAATTCTCTCAGCGTACTACCACTGAATAAATAACTATTTGCTGGCTACCCTTCAAAATAAATTAATTTTCTGGGTGCACGACATAATGTGATCGACATGCTACAGAATCGTTCATCTAGGGTCGTTACGAACCATCGAAAAAGCCGATTGAAGAAATCAGCAGTAAGGGTATGAGTAAAGGGATATTCAAAAATTTAATAAATTTTATGATAAAAATTATTTCTTTTTTTTTTCCTTTTTTATAGACAGAATAATGCTGAGCTATTTCTTCTCGACAGGATTTTCCGTTCAGTTAGCAAATTCAACCCTAAATTCGATAATATGTTCGGGAATACCTTGAGCTCGTCGGATTAACAAGATTGTCCTGGAACCAGGGCGTAGAACCGAATCGAACGTACTTTATTGGATCAAGGAGTAGCAGTTCTATAACTGCGCTGCTTAATCCGCATCTATATACCAGACGCTTCGCACCCGGCGGCGATGATATGATACACTGGCCAACACATTTATAGTTCTTCGCTATTACTCACAACTCACCGGAGAACGGCAAGGCTCAGTGAGATGTATGGATCTCCTCATACATTCACAACCTCCAGAGCCGCGGTAACGGCAAAAGGTACCTGCAAGTCTCATACTCCCCGAGTATATAAATATTTCTTAGACGAAAGCAACCGCAGCAGCAGCTCCCGATCTTTTCTCTACCTCTGCAATGGAGGTCTTCGTGCGCCTTTTTTTATTTCCGACTCTCTGCCTGGGATCTTTTCTTTCGCTTTCCCTCTTTTACCCTTCTACAGGACTCTCTCGCGCAACTCATGCCTCCTATTTTTAATCTGTTCGGATTTTCTTCTGCGAAAAAATAATACCGCAAGGGTCTTTCGTGTGGGGTAACTTTTGCGCACTGCCACTGTCTCTAAGGAAAATCTTCGATTTGCCTTTTGTTTAAATTTTTTTTGCGTCTACTTTTTTCTCGCTGTGACCTCTGTAGGTGTTCCTAAAATGTCCTTCTGTCTTTTGGCGAATCCGATGGGTTCGCGTATAACCGATACGTAACTTCATCAGATGCGCCAACGACGGTGGCGCTCCGAGACTGCGGGCAGCGTCGACTCTGCCTTCACCCCTTGGGAACATAAATAACCCCGGTACGGAGATACGTTAACATAACTCCGTTCTCACCGGGTCGACCGCTGCCGTACGTACGTGCACACACGTGCGAACATCAACTCATTCTCTTTGTCCTCGCTCGCAGTCTCCTTATAATAAACACGGGTCACGCGTTGGCACACCACGGAGCGTCTGCGCCACCCCTTGCTTTCGCTGTCCCTATTTTACTTGCAGCCCTCGCTCTCCGTATTACCGACGACGTCGGCGCGACGTCGGCCCGATTCAATTTCTGAACCTCGCAACCTTGAATCCCTACTCGTTACGTACATTCAACTTTGAAAGTTAAAACGATCAAGAAAAATTTTCCGCGAAGAAACATAGTTGACGCTGCCAAAATTACCAACTGGGTCAGTCCAGTTAGCGAGTTAAAAAAATTTCTGTAGCGTGAAAATTGCCAATATCACCCGGTCGGACAATTTTTTCCGCATAATGTTTCTTCAAGTTTGAAATTGAATTTTCGTCTGTACGGAAGAGAATGTTACAAAAAAATACCAACCGGAAATCATAAAGACATTAAAGTTGAATATTCGGGATGAATAATACTTTGAATTGAAGTAGACTTTAATTTTTTTTGTTTTCGGCTTTTTCTCATCACTTCACCCGTCACGTTCGATAATGCAACTTTGATACACCTTAAGACGGACGGCTCGGTGAAAACTCCTCGACTCTTCGCCGGTTACGATTTCCTCTAAAGTCAATCTCTCCACGTTTTTTCTTACCTCGTCCCATGTGCTGCTCCAACGCTGTTGTTTTTTTTTCGCAACCTTAATGTTATACGAGACCTCATACTCATGGTTCATTCAACGAAATCCTTTTCCCGATCGAATATATTCCGGTTGTGCAGTTTCTCCGAGTAACGGAGAAATTATTCGATTGTATAGCAAATGCGCCGGCACGGTTGGGAAAGCAAGACGTCAACTCGAAGTTCGGCTAACTTCCACCCGTTTCGCGTTTTATTTTACGGGACTCGCTGCTAGCTAGCTGGCTGGCTGTCAGAGATGAGACTGGTCCATTAAGTTCCGGAAGCTCTCTGGCATGTTGCTTGGTCCTTTTGTTTTCTTCTCATTGCAGTCAGCGAATCTTCTTCGCTAGCGTACGTGCATCTCCCGAATAAATCAAACGGGAGCCAAGCAAACAATTTAAGGTAACAATCCGCACATTCGGAGAAAAATTTCGAAAAAAATTACTGAAGTTTCATATGAACATTTACGAAGATGTCTCTGTCGTCGCCATATAAATCAAACTTCTTACGGCTTTCACCACGTTTATGACAATTTCTATTAGATTCTTGTCTATGTGCATTCGTAGCGGCGATCGCGGCAAATTGGCATTTCGATTTTGTCAACGGACAGGTCGATGAACCGACACTATCCCGGATGTAATTAACGTGACCCAAATTGGCAAGGCGTAAACGTGATAGTTTCGGTAGCGTTTAGAGCTTGCACAGGGTACAGTTCACCAGGAAAATGTGGGCCAACTATTTTCATAGCGGCAATGTCGACGCGCATCGTTAATTCGTTGGTCAGCCCTGTGCGCGTTTGTCGAGACGTGGCAGTTTCTCAATGCTTCCGCGAACCCGCTGATACGACGAACGAACGAACGTCGAGGCTAGAACTGCACATTATATTGCACCGGGAGTGTCGCTGCTCAAACTCCCTGATCTCTCTACCGGTCTCGCTCGTTCGAGTTCACGCTCCCCGGAGAGTTTCCGCGAATTCGTATTTCCCGATGGATGGAATCAAACTTTGCATCTAATGAGATATCCGTCTCTAATGAGAATCCGTACGTCCAACCTCTCACAGCGGATGACGATCGGAAAGTGTCAAAATGTATAATCGGTGTTTATCAACCGCATCGATAAATAATAATAATAATGACAATTATTAATAGTCAGTCCGGGAATTCTGAGCTTGAGATCGCGGGTTTCGAGTACGTATCTGGTAACATACTAAGTGGACTGTTTCGCAGGACAGTTTTTGCCAATTATTATTTACGGTATGAGAAGGTTCGCTTAAATCGCGGGTCAGTTTCCGCTGCTTTTCCCTACAAATTCCGTGGATCGTTCTTTGAGATTTTTCCCACTGTTCCGCTGGTTTGGTATTTGTAATGATACGGTTAAAAGGGGAATAATAGCTCCCGCATAAGCTTCGGAAAGCCGTCATTAAGGTATTAATGATATTAGTTTTTCGATGTTCGAGTCTCGGAGTCCCGTAGAACGAAAGCACCGTGGAGAGGTATCGTTCACGGGAATTGACTGCATGGTGCATGCAGCTTTACGAATGCGATCCACTCGAGAATACAGGAGCTCGTGTCTACTATATTTTACTGCCAAGCGTTCGTGGTTTGAATGCTCTTTGTACATCTTAAGCCCGGAAAGTCACGTACGACCGCGGAATCAATGGAAACTGCGTACACGAAGATTTGCGGTAGATACGAGCGGACTCCGAAGCCGGAACAAACTCCGGATAGATTTTTTTTTGTGAGCTTTCGAGGTGGAGAAAAGAGCCGGTAGAGTCAGCGGATAACCCGCGTAGGATGATCGAATGTGGCCAACGGTTGGGTGAATCTTGGCGCTGACATTGGCACAGAATTTTCGCTCGATCGTCGAAGGAACTTTAAACGATAAGTATCTGTCAAGATTAGTAGCCAACATTGGTCCTAATATTGTCAGGTACGCTACACTTTTTTTTTCAAGGTCGTACTTGCGGTACATTCTTATCAATCGTGAGTTCCAGAGAGAATTTTAGACATTTTTCAATGCGAAATTGTGAAAAAAAAATCAAATGTATGTAAGCCGCTGCAATGATTGTTTTTGTAAAATAATTCACAATTCGTCATTAAGAAATTTATGATAAAGATGATTGTTCAACAAATTACCCGGCAACTTGGATATTATTCATCCCAAACATGATTCGTTCATTTTTCTGAATGCATATGATTTTTTCAGAATTTTTTTGTTTGCGTATAGTCTGTTGAATTCTTAATTCTTTTGATTTTGTTCAACTAAATTTATCTCACTATAGCGAGTCAAATTTCACAACCCTCGTACATGCCCCTCGTTATCCTCGATAAATATTTGCCATTATCATCGTGTTTATTTTTCAATCATCCCGTGTATCTCGCGTTCGGACGTTCGTTTTTCTATTCGCAACACGTAGTCGGTGCTGCCGTCTGTAATACTCATTAATTTTTTTGTTTCCATACATGTTCTATCTGCCCGAAAAAAAGGTGCAGCAGTTTAGGGATGGAAGGGGACAAACCGTCGGTTCGCGCGAAGCGTAAACGTGACTGAGTTAATTGGCTGTAATATTTTCCCATTAGAGTCGACAAGTAAATCATTAATAAAAAGTATGCTGAAAAGTAGAGAAGTGCTCGAAGTACCTTGTGACGCAGGAACCAGGATGCGGTTCGAGAGTATTCTCATTTGCATGGCTGTTGTCTCCATCGAAGCGAGCGGGCTAGTCAGACGCAATGGGGATAGTCAAACGGATGGCGAAGAGTGAAGGGGGAGGGGAAGGGTGAAGAAGAAGCTACTAAATGCAACTGCTCCATTATTCAATGTAATTACTTTTCGTGACCGGAACATCAGTATGCCTTTGACGAAGCGAGCGAGCGAGACAAAGTTTCGAGATAGGCGAAAAGGAGGGTAAAGTTGAAGGAAAGCTGTCTCGACTGTGGGTGCTGTATGGACCACCTATTTTCTTTCTGCACGCTCGAGTCTGGATATCGGCTGCTGCGAAGCGGAAGGGCGCACGGCGCGCAGTTTTGGCTGGCGAACCGTGCAGCATACGCCTCTCCGTCTTCCTGCAGCTCGATATTAAATCGTGCATTTTTGAAGGGCCCCGATCGAGATTGCTCTTCACCGTATATCGATCAAATTTCGCGTTGTAACGTTTTCGCCTGCACGTAGTCTCTCGGGGGGTTTCGGAGAATACTTGGAGTAATTACTCTTCGTCAAGGCACCTCGTTGCCTTCCACCGTTGCAGTATGAAAGAGCCATTTTTCTTACAACAGGCTGTAGCTTAGATATTGTATCGTATATCGCCGGAGAGCACCAATAAAGACGGATTTGTACTGTATCGCTGAAGTTGCTGGAGAAAACCGAAGCGAAACTCAAAGACGCGGAGAAAAATGACACGCTGTAAATCGGATAGGCGGGGTAAAATTGGATAGCGGAAAAATTTTTGATAATAGTTCATTGGAACAATCGGCGAGGCGGGAACAAAAAAAGAGTTTTTTTTTTTCACTCAATCGCAGGGACAGGGATGGCTTTTCAATAACACCAATCGAAGCGAATAAACTCTCAAATTAGCATTATCTGATTTATCCAATCTCGAAAAACGTCCCATCGCATCTCTCCTTTCGCGGAATTTTCGTCTACGTTGTTCGAAAATATCTCTACTTGATATTCCGTAATAAATCCAGTGAAGATAAAATTATAACCTGACATGAGGGTTCCACAAAAATTATCAAGTCATTTGGTTAATTTAATTTCGATCAGGTACCGTGCTACATGAGCACCACTAGCAGCATGTAAAATGTTCACGTGGGCTAAGAAAATTTTACCCACCCCATATGATGATTAGTGAATATGGTGAAACTTCTGTTTCTCACCAGATTGCCAATTTTCTGAATATTTTTGTTGAAATTCAGAAGAAATTGATTCTGGCCGTCTGTGGAAATGTTGTTAACCCCACAAATCTTTTTTACTTTGCACAGCCCCCGCTTTAATCATAGTTCCACGATCTTTTTCTTGGGTTTAAAACAAATTTTTCAATAAAACCCCGTTTCCGTTTCCGCGATCCGTATCGGGTCTCGAGGCACGCGGGAAGTTCACAGACGTCTCGCCTCGACCTGGTACGAAGGCTCCCCAGAGTTCCAGATTCTGCCGTCTTAGACCTTACGGATTCCGGTAAGAGACGTTTTTTCTTTCTCAGGGTGTTTGCTTCGGCCGCACCTTTGACTTTCGTACCGGTAATACCTATATAGCTTCGAGAAGCCACTCACTTTTTACTCGTCCCCGTCGCTCTACCGAGCTTTCACACTTCTCCCTCCTTCGCTCACTTTATCACACGTATCCCGCTGATCCAGCGAGCTCCGCGCCCCCTTTTCCTACTTCTCGTTCTTGCTACCAGGAGAAAGGGAGAGGGAATGGGGTTGTTTCTTGCTCCGTCCCTCAGCTCCGGCTCAGCTCGGGGGCCCGCTTCTCTGTAACACGGCTTTCCAGACTTAGCTGGGGCTTAGCCGGAATATCCGAGAACGAAGTCCGCCGGCTCACGCAGTCCGGTCTTCCTCCACTTTTTTTTTCTTTGCTCTCGTTCTTCATCCCCGCGCCCCGCTCCTCGGTCGCACTCGGAAAGGGTGTAGGTACGAAGCTGAGGAAGAGCTTCCGTTTCTCCCGCGAACGAGAGGGATCGCTCATGCGGTCTCGTCCCCTATTTCACCAATCCCAATTTCCAGACGCTCGCAAGGGTTACGAACGACCTTACTGACACTCCCTCTATATATATATATATATATATATATACAACGGTCTTTGCAGTTCCATCTTAAATCCTTAGCTCTCAACCGCGAACAAGTTCTCGTTTGGCTCTTTACTTTTTTCAAAAGAGGAGTGGAGGAAAAAAAAATAAGAGGCGAAAGAAGAAACGCTCGGGGTGGAGATTCAATAATCTCGCCGTGCCGGTGAGTAGCACGGAGCAAGTTATGTTGACTGATGACGCGTCCTCCGACGGCGGACGCTGCGTCATTAGAGAAAATGAGCTCCGCCGGGGGAAAATTCTCTGGCGAGATATTTATCAGTCGCGATGTCGCTACAAAACCGTAATTCAGGTTAAGCGGTGAGCGCGCGGTTGGGGGCATTGAAGAGAAATTATGCGCGCGCAAGGTATAACGGCCGCGCATGCGCGCACGATGAGACCGAAATAATTTATGATTAACCGACGAATTCTCTCGTGACCGCATTCCCACCTTATCAATGTTATCATCATTGATACGCGAATTACCGAGGCTTCTGGCACTGTCGCAGGAATGCGAGTCGCACATTCGTGCGTTTATTGCCGGCAACCTTCGAGTAATTCCAGTTAACGAGAAACCGAGCATTTCCGACACCGGATGGAGGCGAACGTTCAGCCGAAAAGGTAGAAAGATACGCGGCCACACGATTAATCTATCACTTCAAATCGACTCCGATATTCTAGGCACATTGTCTCGAATGACTATCGACGATGCTAAATACGTAACGGGTATGATGATCACGTGGACGGGTACAATGTACATAACCACCGAGGAGGAAAGTCAGGAATGCGCTTCTTATCTGTCCGTGCCGTTTGCAAACAACGGATAAATCGTCTTTCATCACCGTTCCGCGAACATTTTAGCTGGCAATTAAAATGTTACGGACGGACCGAATGTCCTCGATACAGTTGGATAATTTTCGGTTAAGCTGGCACTTTTTTCACCGGCAAACTAACGAAGAGTCGATCAAACATTGGTCATTAAAAAATTCGTTTGAATCAGATAAAAATTGTGCCAGCTGCAAGTAAGAATAGTGAATTAAAGTAATTGGTGAGTAGCGATTTAAATGTCATGGTAATAATCGCGAGAAAAAAGCAAAGCGACAATCGATCAGGTGAGCCGCGCTGATAAGTCTCTAATTGCATTCCGAGCTCCGCGATTGTTATCGACGGAACCCACTCGTCAATCTCTCCTGTGCACACACACACACACCTTTATGCACGGTACAAAGCCGAGCATCCGAAAATAATGTACTTCTACCGTGCGCGAATCGTAGTTTATCGGTATAAATAACGGTGCGAGGTCGGCGCTATTGAAGTTTCCAGCGAGCGATCGCTCACGATCGGTTTCTTCCTCTTTCCCGTATCGCAAACGCCTCCGCTCGCACTGTTATTCTCTCTTCTCACCGACTCCCACCCGTCTGCGAGACTCTTTCGAGCAGCGCGATATACCACGTACGTACGGTAAACCTATACACACAAACTTGATCGTTTTATCGTCGGAACGGAGCAAAGAAAGAGTAAAACTAAAAACGTCGTATCGATCCGACGAAAGCTCGACTAGCGACGATATTTTTGCGACGCGGTAATTGGAGGATCAGAATTTTGTGTCATTACCGTTCCTCCGATCGATTTATCAAACGTCATTGACAGTTCATGACTGCCTCTTAAATTCTTCAAAATTCGGGTGCGAGAATTGAAAAGAGTTAGGTATTTAAAAGAATGCTGGTAGAGGAAGGTATCGAGAAAAATTTGTTGAATTTCCACGACGGAAATGACTCGGTGAGCTTGTTTTTTTTTTTTTTTTTTTTTTTCATGCGCATTATGCAAACAGAGTCGTTTCTCCTCTCACCGCTGGATAAAGTCAAACCCGTCATCAATCTCGTTTGACGAACGAGACGGAGAGCTAACTGTTGGCTGTGGTATATCGTACTCACAACCTGATGATAATAGGAATGACTCACGTGCCTGGCGGGCGAAGCCGGTGGGTACGCGCGCCAGACAGGACCGTCGGTGCGCAGTCAAACGCGAAGGGAACGACGATAACACCTCGTACGCAAGTTGGGAGGCCCACCGGATTTTGTCAATCCCTCAAGTTCCTTTAATACTGCTTTCGCGTAGAGAAAACTTTTATTCATTTATCATTCATTGTTTATTTATTATTTATTTACTATTTGTTTATTCGTGCCAAATACGATTTTTTGTAATTACATTATCTTGAAAGGAAATCGGGTGCCGAACCGCTTCTTCGCTTCTATTTTCAGGGTTGTTTATTTTTGTTAACAACCGGCTTGCTCGAGATGCAACCTTCTACGAGCGATGGAGTTTCTGATTAACGCTATGAGGTGAAAGCTCGTTGATTGGAGAATAATTGATTTTAACGAGATGAGCCGAGCGGTTCGGCAGGAAGTAGATAAGTATTACGTACAATCGCGAGGTTTGACGCAAAAATGAGCTACGTCGACGCTCGGGCTGTTTTTCGCGCTCGTCATAACTTTACAGATACACTCGAAGAAGTCGAGTGTGCGGGGTACCAAGAGCAAGCAGCGGCAGCGGCAACAGCGGCACACGAAGAACGAAAGACGTCGACCGGTCGCTCGTATAAAACGACCGACAACTCGCTTCTACGACCAGTCCAATCCGCTTGCGCCTCACGAGAGTGTCGTGAGCCTTCGCGGCAATCTCGTCAATCGATGCCAATAATATATCGCCTCGCGAAATTTTAAATATCCCAGCGTCAATAAAATAAAAAGAAAAACAAACGAAAAAAAAAAATAATGCTAAGATAATCACGCAAAATGGAACTTCATATTGTCGATACAATGTCATTGTCAAACATCGATGACAGCCTCCGTTCCGCAGGTGCATACTTTTTTTTAAATTTCATGTGTTTGTCAATCGTATGACAGATAGTCTTTTAAATTCTTCTGTTAATTGTTTTTTCAATCGATAAAAGTGTGTGAGAGATAGAGCGAAGACGGGACGGATGAGATATTGATCGATGGATAGGATATAGCGTGATAAGGTAAAGATTTAGAGTTGTTAAAACACTGGGAGATTATCGTCGAGAATAGATCGGTGCTTCGGTCGATAAGAGTACGTTACTTATATTTTTTTTTTCCTCATGTGTGGATTTCTCGTCAGCGGAACGACTCTAATCTCTTTGCCGCGCGACGACGTCTCGCAGCGGCGTATGTTGCCCTAGGTCTGCACATGTGCTCCGCGTATCCGTTCGTATCAGCGTGTTCTGTAGACACCGGAGAATTCGTTGCGTAGATCGAGATCGAGCCTCGTAATCGCTATTGGAGCGCGCGAACAAGGCCGCGTAATCCCTGGATGATCCGGCGATCTCTTCCGTGCGTGCGTGTAGCGGTCCTTAAACCGCGTTAAATCTTCAGAGTCCTCGGTGTGTCCTCAAATTCTGTTTGTCCTTAAAAACTTTTAGCAACGTTCTCGGAATTGTCGTGATTTTTTGATATTTTTTATTCTTCTCAAAAATGGTGTGCGGCGACTCGTCGAACCCGAGTCCTCGAAAGGTTGTCGAATTTTTACCGTCATTAAAAAGTCAAGGAAATGTCAAGTTTCCTATCTCTCGCCGACCCTCGAAATTTTTATGTTTCTAACATGTCACCTGAATGTTCTTGAAATCCTGCGAATTCCCGAAAAGGCTTTCAATTTTGCCCGTCCTTGAAGAGTCTTCGAAATGTCCAGCAGAATTTTTTTTTCGCAGATTTAAAAAATTTTTTTGCTCAACGAAGCAATCTTTATATCGCAATTTTTTTCTTCGTGTTCTTCATCCGTCCGAGCGACGACTCTAGCTTGAACTATGGAAAATCGACCAACCGACATTCTTGCAATTAAAATTGATACCTCCGGTTATCGAGAATTCCCTATCGAAGCATTACGAGGAGCACCGTAGTTCTGTGTGTCGAATGCATTCGAATATCTCCGCTTCTGCGAAACTGTAATTCGGCAGACGGAATTTTCGTTCGGAATGCACAAACCCGAGGTGGCTCATCCGCTCCCTGTTTACCTGGTTAATACAAATCTTTCAGGCCATTGGAGGCTCCACTCTCTCGCAATGAAATATGTATCTGCCATTCGAAACTTAATCCTCCTCTGTCGTCCGCTCGCTCGATCATTACACATTGCACAATTGGAACTGCTTCTACCGTCTGCGAATATTCCACACCCCATGTTATCCAAATGTATGCTCAGCCGTCGAGATAAATTATAGAAAAAAAAAAAAAAACATAAATAAGTCAATAAATAAACAAATAAAACAAGGAAAAAAATTAACAAGCCAATCGTTTATTTATTTATTTATAAATAGACAAATAATTCGTTTACTCACAAATTAACACTAAAAATACAAATGTTTCACGTAGAACATCCCTTCCCCATCGAGCGTGTAAAATATTTTTACCGGCGTCGTTGTTCGGCCGGGATGAGCGGAGCGAGCACAAAACCGCTTCGTGTTCCGGAGCAGCTGGCGTGAGATTCGTACGATGCAATTGTCCTTGGTTATGTAGATTTACACGTTAAATTGACGATCGGTCGAACCGTCCCATTGGCAAAGCGTGCGTGCAGTTCAGAACTATCGAGGATTTCATCAATGATCCTGTTATCCGCTGATCCTCGGAAAAGCCCTCGTCATTCAACGCCCTCCCTGCCCCCAACCTCCCGCCCCGCCCGCCAATGGCCTTGTCCATTCATTTCATTCGCTCTAATGGACACAATCGAAATTTTCGTATCCCGTCGCCCGTGCATAGGGCACATATTTGTCCTCTATTTTGGGGGGAAACTCTATCGCTCAAATGACTTTCCTTTGTGTGTCCTACCCAGTGCAAAATCAGCAACGAATCGTTAACTATACATTGACTCGAAACAGCCTCCAGAGTACCTGTTTCATCCCCCGTGCGTTGAGACCACTGAACCAAAAGATCTCGATACAGCCGCGCGTTCATGTTGCTTTACTGTTTCAACCGATTATCGTCAATACCGGTGCGGGCCGAAATGATTGCCCAAAAAAATTTAATCAAGATAAGAACATGATACAGTAGAATCTGGCTCATCTGAACTCATTGTTACCGGAAACCGTTTGGATTAACGAAGATTTGGACAGCAGAATAGCGAAGCCGTGTTAAGGTAGTCCTAAAGTTTCAGAGCAACGACAGGGAATTGCAGACTCTTCCGGATGGTATAAAAATCTGAGAAAATTCAAGTATACCAAAAATGTTAAAGGGATCATATTTAAATTGTAATAATTAAAAAAATGTTATTAATGAAATGATGAAAAACAAAATTGTTCAACGAATCTCTCTCAAACATGAATTTTCAAAAATGAAAAGAATTCGTTCACATGTTTGAATACACATGAATTTCTTCAGAATTTTAAATGCCTATTTTTTGTCTGGAAAAAAAAAGGTTTACATAGATATTCAAATAAGAGCAAGAACAGAAGCGAATAAAAAAAGCGTAAAGGAGAAAAACCCGTGCGGCAAGAGTAAAAAATTATTCCCCAAAGTCCCGTCACGTGGGGCAAGTCCATAAAGTAACGAGAGCATAAAAAAAAAAACCTTGAAATGAACCGGGCGACGTAGATAGAAGTCTCGCGAGAGGCGATCAACGCTTTAAAATTATTTCGACGAGCGTATCGGGGTTAAAGAACGTCGCGTACGTTGGGACTCGTATATTTATATATTAACGCACATTGAGCCAGCGACCTGGCCGTTTACCGCTGCGCAGATACACCACGATACTCGCGTACAGTCGACTCTGCGGGAGCAATGAGTTTGCGTTCGGGAATCGAGATGAATATCGATAAGCGCGAACGCGAGACTTGCCAAAAGAAAAAAAAAAAAAGTATGTACTGGCGCCTCGCATTTCGGTCGTTGTACGGTCGTCTCCGCAGCGTCGAAATTAACGCGCCCGTTGCTGTTCCGACCTCGGCCCGGAATGGCCAGCGCGTTCACGTGCGCTATGTAACAACCCGTAGGACCGTACGTGTACGAGTACAGAGTCGGTGATACATCGATCGCCTCGCAGGATTCATTTGCATGTAAGGAAATTATTCAAGGCTCTCCGCTTGCCGGTCGGAGCTGTAACGGTGCGGGCCAATACACGGTTACAGAGAGCAAAAGACCCGAGACACCAGTCATAAAAACAAAAAAAAAAATTTTGAAAATGAAAAAAAAAAAAAACTAAAAAAAAATTTAAAAAGTATTGGAAGAAACTGGCAACGGGTCCTTCGTACGAGCATGTACGCATCGCATGTTTTCTCCGGAGTCGCGTGAGTGTGTGTACTGTACGTCGCGTTAAGCACCGTGTACCGTGGCGAACAAGCGAATTTATGCGCCCGCCCGCCTGGCGCACTGGCGCGAGGTCGCTAAGTAAAGAAAAAAAATATATAAAAAAAAACCTTTCACATACATACATACATATATACACATAAGAAAAAATCTCTTTACTCGAGTTCTCAAAAGTGCCGAACGTGACTCAGTTGAACTTGCGCAATGTTGCACGCGTAAAACCCGGAGGAGAGAGATCGAGGAAGTATGCGAGAGTACGCGAAGCGGGCGAGCTCGGGAGAGAAATATATTTCTCGGTATCTTGTCCTTATAAGGCTTGATCCTCGAGGCTTTTTCATCATCGTTGATCCTCATTGCCATTGCCCCTCTCCCGTCCGCAAAGGGTGATACGGGTACGCGGATAGGCCGCCAATTTGAATCTCGAAGTGGCGCAACATTGGGCTGAACAGAACAGGATTTTCCGCGAGACCTTTGCGCGAATCAGTTTCCGCAATGCGATTTTCTCCGGTACCCGAGGGAGCTGTGCATCTAACAGTCTAATTCCTTCCGGCTAACTACCACATTGGTGCGGCGCCCGTTGGCCGCGTTACACACGGATACGTACTTCGCCCGTACGGCAGGCGTCCCATGTGGTTTTCCAGCGGTCCATCCCATTTGCAGGGGACCGCTTCTTGCGGGAGAACACAATTGCCGTTGCGCGACCGTGCACCGCAGACTCCTTCGAGGATCCCGTTGATAGAGTCATTTAAATTTCTAATCGCACCCTCACGCCGTTGGTGCGAGCGAATTGGAGCTCGGTGTTAGACCGGTCCGGTTCTGAGGGAATTGAGGGATAAATAAAGAGGGGAGGTTGCGAGGCGTGTTATTGCGATTGAAGGAGGGAGAGTCGGACGTCGGGGAACGCGATAATAAAAAATAAAAAAAATGAGTTTAATGAAAATTAAAAATGCATGAAAGAGAAACGATGCTATATCTGTTATTTCAATCTGGCGAGGTGCGCACGGTATAATCCGAATGAGGCAGAGTCGTGCCGGTTCCTCGTCCGACGCAGTTTATCCGACGTCACGGTCCACTCGAGAGCGTGACGAGACTAAAATGAGCGCTCTGCGATGTAACGGTGAAAATAAGGAAAAAAAAAAATAAGAGATAAAAAGTACGAACGTCGTGGAGAAAGTACAGAGGCACTTAAAAAAAAATAGCTGTTGCCGCTGAACGACGAGAGAACAATTTGCGGTCAGGTCGACGCCGTGCGGACGACAGTGGCCCCGCAAGTCGGCTTCTCCCATTCTAGACGTTTTGTACTCGTCATAATAATACTCTTCGTCGAGCATTTTTATTTTTTTTTTCGGAGGGGAAAAAAAAGACGATTTTAAACTAGAATATTCTTGCGACTTCGTAGAAATTGTATAGTATTATGGGAGACATAACAATTGCCCGGATGTTCGAATTGATATAATAACAATTCACCGTTGTAATAATTTTAATGTCGAGCATTGCTATTTTTTGCAGGGAGGAAAAAAACAGATCCGGCAAAATGAGAATATTTTTTTCTTCCTGGTAGAAATTTTACAGAGTTATCATGTATATGACAAGAGTTCCATAGATATAAATATAATTCGACGTAGTTTCGATTATTCACGAGGAAGATGCGATCGCGAGTCCATGAAATTAGTGTCGCCCGTTACGATATGTTTACGCTCAAATGTTTACGTAGGTTAATACTAATACGAGCGGTGATGTCAGCGAAGGCGACACGGTGAAATACGGCGAAGTAGAAAAAGCACGTATAGCACAGTGGAAATCGCTTGGTTGCAAGGCTGGACGGCCTCAACCGCGATCCTCGCCCCCGCACACGTGCGCTTTACTCATCACACTGTGTCGCATCGCTGATACGATCCAGTTCCGCGACAAAATATGCAATAACGGATGCACTTTGCTCGATTACAATCCCGCTCAGTCTTCATCACTTTTTCATTTATTTTTTTTTTTTACTTGTTTATCACGATTATCGGGATCAAAATGATTGGTATCACATTTATTAATATTACAAATTATCGTATAATAATAATAATCAGACAATTATAAGTATCACATTCACTCGGATGATAATTTTACGATAAGACGATTATTCTTATCATAAAATTTAGTATCACAAATGTGTCCATGGGACTTGGAAGATTCTTGTGCGGTTTGTACCGCCAATCGTCAATAAATTAACGTCAGCTCTCTACAAATCGCGGAATAACCGAGACATTCGGTCACAGCCCCGCATTAACCCTCGTCAATCATTCACGGAGCTCAAAGTTTCCCGGCAACTCCGAGATAGAGAAGCAAACGCCCGAGAGCGTTATATATTACGTATCAAGGGACACCTGCTTCTTGCCATCGCAAGCGTCGCGTCGGCTCGCGCTACCGCCGCCTCCGTATAGTAAACTGGAAACTAGAATAGGAGTCCGGTGACTCGGGCATTCGCCAGGCTCGTCGGTCGTTAAACTTTGGAGAGAAGGGCCAAGCTATGGGAGAGTTTCTTCAGTGAAAATCGTTGCCGCGGGTGCGCCGACGGTGACAGAGATTGGACTGCCGGACCGCGGGAATTCCTACGGAAGTGTCTCCGCTCGAGAACTCCGGTGGTTTTCGCGGCCTGAACGGCATTCCATGTCCCGTACCCGACTCCCACGCGCCTCTCGATCCTTCCTATCTTCTTGCTTCATTCGCTTCCGCTGGGCACTTGCTTTTTTTCTTACTCGTGATTCATCAATGACTGACTTCTCGTGCCTCATTCGTGAAATCATGCATCATCGGCAATTCAAGGCATCTATGTCGATACGCCGAAGTATAAAAATCAGCGTCCATGTGAGATAAAAAAATAATGATATGTGTTACTTTGTGCACATCACTGATGTAAAAAAAATACACTATTCATGAAATTGTTTACAATCAGATTGAGCCGATTACACCTAAGCGGCCTTATTTTTTAGTGCGAATTTTACTTTTTTTTTTTTTGCAGTTCTATTGTACATTTGTCTGGTGTCTTGACTTTTTTTTCTTGCGTGTGAACTCCTGAGGAGTAATTCACGAGTTACTCGTTTCCAAAATGTATACGTTCTATCGCTAAAAATGTGTAAACATGGATGAATTACTGGTAATGCGATTATTGGTGTTGCAATTACTGTCCACGGATTTATTCGGATCACATTTATTATTATTACAATTAATTATGTAAAAATATCAATACAGCGTCAGAACGTATAAATTTAACAAAGGAATTACTCCAAAACAACCCTCCGATTGATTCGCGAGTCCGCCTTACTCAATGTTTTTTTTGCGCCATCTCTCCTGTAAGTGCCGCGTAAAAATCTGATAATTCATTCGAATCGTCGATAGAAGTCTTGGAGATTTTGCGCAATAAAAATTTAATAGGTAAATTACAGCATGTCACAAGCTCATGCACGGGCGTTTGGATTGTCTTTTGGACATAATTACCTCAAACATGGGAAAATCGTGGTCCGAGAATTTGCGAAATGCAGTGCGAAAGCACGCGTGTCGTTTGATGCTCTTTGCTGCACGATCTTCGCATCTGGCGCGTGCCGGCCGTCTAGCACTTGCCGTCCGATACCGGAACACACACATGCACACACGTGCTGAGACGCCAGTAGCAATTCCGAGAGTCGACGCCCGGCGCTGCCGGTCTCGCGGATGCCGCGATCGATCACTCGGACTCAAGGAGATTTCGAGTGTTTTTCTTTCGGGAATTCGCTGGGATCGTAGTGGCTGATCGATGTAACCCTCCGAAAGTCGAGAGCCCCGATCATCCTTAAAATTCTTTTGGCATCGCGTCGAAGCTCCGGAAGAGCCAACGTCGCGTCTTATGAATGAAATAGCAGACACGGTATTCGATCAACCGGGCCACTTCAATGTCGCTCGTTCGTGCTCCGTGGAAGATGGTCGAATGAATGAGGTGTTTTTTTTTTCTTTTTTCTTCAGAACCTATATCGTATTTTCTATACGGGAAAAACAATGTCAACGACTCGGGAATAATTCACTCGAGCCTTGAGTATTTTTATTATTTCGAGAATTTTTTTTCTCAATCTGACGTAATTTTTGATAAATATTATTTTCGAACTGGGAGAGCGGGGCAAAACGATCAATTTAACTCCATTTAGCTCCGTTCCATTGCTATTTTGCACATGACGTTGAGGCACAGAGCATACCAGCTTCCCCCCCCATTTCTTCCCCGGACCGTTTTGACGCCCGCATGCGATACTGTAATTGCCGACAGCTATTTGTATATTAACCGAGCAGCGCTAATCGTTCGGCAAATATACGGCGCACAGCCGGGAGAACTCTCGACCGGTCGAGCCCGGACGTCACAGCGATTACGGCCGGTTTATCATGTAAAACGCATTTGCCCCAAGTCGATGAGATATCTCCGAGTTGTATTCGACGACACGCACGGATAAACATGTACGTCGTGACTACCTGCGAATTAGCATTACAATGTACGACGCTCGTGAATTTCATAGCTTCATCACACTCGAGTTTGCTTCCTTGCTTGTTTTCCACTTTTTTTCCCCCTTTTTTTTCTCATGCGGGTGGCGCCAACGCGACGATCTACGCCTCGGTATGAATCTCCCGCTTCTCGCCTACAGATCTTCTCTGGTGATTTTCTCGCGAAAAAACACTCGCGCTCTCGCGGACCGGCCGAAGTTCCGGTACGGCGGCGCCTCGCTGATCGCTTCTCGAATTTATCGCTCGAAGAATCCCGAAAGATGTCTCTCTTCGGAATATTTCTTGCCGTGTTTCCAGTCATTTCACCATACCGTAAACTTCAATAATCCACGATTTTTTTTTAGCCGTTATTTGCCTGGTCTGATGAACCGGCGCCTGAAGAGGTATCTCGGCACAGTCTGCGCTCAATCGCGCACAGTTGTGCGCGGTAACTCAGAGTTGTGCGCGGTGCGTAATTCCCCGCAAGTTATTCCACGAATGTGTAGGATTAACTGACGTTCTTAAATTAAATATTCCCTTTTTTTCTCAGGCTACAAAATTTTTTTTGGAGTTACGACGTCGTTGAGTGAAACACTCGTTTGCTAACGTTTGAATATGCAAAGCTGTTTTTTTTTTTTTTTTTAATTTCACGCGTCATGAACAATTATAGTTTGTACTCTAGTTTGTAAAACTGAAAGAAAATTCAGCCGTTTGTGGATCATAAGTTGTGAAGGGTAAAAATGCATTTTTTACTGTCTACAAAAATGACCTTTTGAATTGTTTTTCGAGACAAAAAATAGTATTTTAGATTCATCGGGACGTCAAAAAAATTCGTAAAATATTTGAGTAAAATTGATTTTTACGTTTCGATTGAGCCGCGACGGACGGAAATCCATCGGATTTCGGATTCGACGCTGACCTCCCATGGGATCAGCGCCTCTGCTTTCGCGCAACCTTACCCTGACCTTTGCGAGTAATCCCTCGTCGGGGAATCGCATAGCGTTCGCGTGGGTGGAGATTTAAACCGCGCTCTCGAGTCTGAGCGCTATATACGCACACAATACGCATACGTAACGCGCACAGTCTGTATATAGTGCAAGGCGTATGCAAGGTGGCACTCGGTAGTCGCGAAGGTCCAAAAATACCCGCACAACTTTGCTTGCGAAACGTTGTAAATAGATTCGCGGACTTATTTCGGTAAGCCCCTCCGCCGCCTCGCCGTCCGGCGTTTTGTCGTCGCTCTTCTGTCGCCGGAATAACCGAGAGGGCAGCGCGAGATACATACGAAACGCGAACGCGAGACGAGGGAATTTAAAAGGCTCAGCAGCGCACCGCGGTGGACGCCGAAGCTTCGTCTTATTTCACATCAAAAGACTTTGTTCACTTTTTTTATTTACGCCACGGTGTCGTGTTTTTTATTTACCGAGAATATTCCGTTCACGTTGATACACCGTTGTACCTTTTTATTTTTTTGCTCGGTCCGTACGGATGCACCTGAAAAATTGCTCGGGATCGCGTATTCGACGATCCGGGTCGGAGCGGGGGAGTTTCAGGTTACCCGAGATAGGGCACGTTTGCACCCGGGTGGGCGAACTCGTCTGGGTGACTCGTGACGTAAACCTGGAGGGAATGAAACGGAGAGGATTCTTGGCGCACACAGCTGTCGGGAAACCGGCGTACAGCTGAAAGTGAGCCTCTGAATGACGACGGATTATGTGACCGAGACCCTTTTCGCGATACCGCTTATTGCACCAGCGCTGTATTATGCAACCGAGCACTCGGGCTGAACTTGAAGCCGCGCGGCGGACAAACAATAAGCCGTGGAGCGTGCCGCTCGTTAATATCTTTTTTTTTGCGTTTCACATGGTACGGACACTTTGCTTCGAGCGATGAATAGCGATGCGATAATCCGCTGGGAGCTTCTCGCGCGTTCGAAGACTCACTGGTAGTTTGTGGACGGGTCTTCCGGTTGGTACGAGCGACTTTTTTTTAGGAGAGAAGGGTCACTTGGGAATTAATAGATAGTGAAATTTAACTTGCACATGGCTCATTCGTTACAGTTTCGCGCAGAAGTTCGTTGATCGGAATTGTGACGAGTGAACCATGCGTACGTTACTTTGCACTAGTTTTTCAGATCTATGAAAACGAAGTTTCTTCTATGAAGCGAACGATAATTTTCTTTAAAAAAAAAATTATTTTTTTATTCTAATAATTTAATATTTACATTTTTTTCGTCATTCGTAGATTTGACACTACTTCTGAATTTTCTCACTGATCATATGTCTATTACTTATTCAACTTCTATCTTAATAATTAAAACTAATATGTGGTCTCGTCACAAAATTATCCTCTTTCGTAAATTAAATTTTATTTATAGTGTGTCATGTGTGATGCCGCAAAATTTGGCGTGGAAAGCAATTTTTGTTCACCCATGGGCTTGGCAATATAAGAATTATACCCGATGATATTGGTATTTTTTTTTTTTTTTTTACGTAACCGAGGAGGGTCAGTAGAGATTTCTTTTTTTTTAAATTGACAAAAATCAGGGTCACTCGACTATACACACAATCCTTTGAGCCTAGTTGGACGGGAGATTACATTACCCACAAAACGCATCGCGTTTTACCGTGCCCACAAAATAAAACCAATTTACGGCAACAGAATTTTATTTATGGAAAATGACAATCTGCTCGCCTCGAATTTGATCCTCTCATGGAAAATGGTTTGAATTCACGGTGCGTCATATTGATCTCCAATATGCAAGCACGATGTACTCCACAGTTCGAATTTTTTGAGCGTTACATCGGGGCCTAATAACGTTTCGATAAGGCTCTTTTTAAATTTATTCTCAAACCTGCTCGGGCCCGACTCAACGCTCAAAAATTTCGATTCAAGCTGGTCTATTAATGATTAAGCAAACCGTAAATTACGATAATAGTCAGTAATTAGTGTGAGTTTGGAGTAGGAGCTGAAGGTGGGTCTTGCAACCATAAGGGTGAAGAGAACGTGAATGGGTGATTTTTATCTGTCATGTTATGCCCCAGAGTAGGATAGAGGAATGAAGAAACGGCCGAAAAATTGGTGGCATTCGACTCTGCAAAGGATCCTTTGGACCTAATTCCGACATAACACCACCTCAACAATGCGTCGTCTTTTACCGTGCGCACTAAGTAAAGTTCATCTGACGCAAGTGGATTCTGTCTCGAGAGATTCCAATTCGCTTGCTTCGGATAATGTAAAATGGGTTTAATTCAGAGCACCCCAAGCTGTTGTCGTAGGATTTGTCCGTCGGGTCGCCCGTTTCGATTCTCTGCCAATTTCGGATCGGAGGAAACGACGCAGTGGCCTATCGATGGCTCGTCGAAAGGCTGGTCCTCAGTTTGATATTAGGACACGTTCCCGGGTTTCCTATTATCGCATATTATCTCCGAAGTGCAGCGTACACACGAATCTCCACACCCGTCCGCTCTATCTCTGTAGCTGCCTCCCTCACGCTCTCCGCAAGCTTAATTGCATCGTCGTCCGTGCGGCTCCGTAATAATGGAAGTTTGTTAAGTGCCGGTGGTCGCTCGTTCCCGGCGAGGGCCTCTCGTTCCGCGCCTAGGCCCGTTTGCCGCCGCAACGTATATGCAGACCTACATTGTGTTCGTTGCTCTAGGGGTGCTATAATGTGAACGGCAATAATTACGTCTGGCCCCTCTTCCGACCGTGGCTCGGCCCGTCGCAGCTGCATCGCCGAAACCCTCCCTCGCGTCCCGATTGAAGGCGAACCTACCGGATTCTCTCATCGCGCGGCAGACACTCGCTTCTCCCGGCCAAAGTTGAGCCGGAGCTACGACGCCGATACCAGTGAATAACCGAGTGAAAACGAAAAGAAGCGAAGTAACCTTGAGTTCGACGAAACTGCAGTAAAGAGAGAAATACGATTAAAATATAAAAATAAGAAAACAAGGAGGCTACAAGGATGCAAACTTTCAGAGCAACTGCGCTTCTCGTTCTGTCGTGTGCAGTCGGTGAGTTTTACGAATTTTTATTACATATATACATATAAAAATGTATATCATTTTATTTAACGCCCGCTGCAGTCGTTAGAGTTTCGGGTCGATGAGATACTTGACAATTCACTCCGACGAGACCGCGAAAACGACGGGCTACGGAAAAAGACGGTTGAAAAATTCTATCATAAAATAATGTAATAATAAAAATTCCAATAAAGGGAAAACAGATTCGCGCGGTTTTAGTCGTTTAATTAAATGATCAAAGTAATAATAAAATAAAGACAGCCTCGGGCAGTTTCAGCTGAGACGGTAATTAACAGGTGTGAGTTACGCGAGAGCCTCGAGCGAACTAATTAACGGGCGGAGGGGGATCGAAAAAACCGGAAAGTCGAAGCCCGCGAGGTGGAGAGTCAGCGCTAAAGACAAGATAAGGAGAGTAAAGAAGAACCGAGAAATTCGGATCAGTGAGAAGTCGTCATAGAATTCATATAGAATCCGGTTTGGGTGCAAGTTTCGTAAAAGCATTTTTTTTTTTATTCACCTAACGGGACGGTAAAGATAACCAAACGAGCCTGTTACACACGGCCTCGCGCGAAGAAAACTTGGACGCCTCTCCAAACATTTTTTTATTTGATAAAATATCGCTGTTGCGTATCGAGGATCGCGCGGAATTTTTTTTTGGGATTTTTATTTTTTGCCCCTGTTGGCGGATCCACGGTGCGCGTTCCATGATTCTTTCACCTTCTGCCTTTCGCTGCAATATCTGCCAAAATTTGTCGGTGGGTGTTTGACTCGCGCCTTTCCCCTCCCTTACGTCGAAAGACTGTTCTCGCCGGTATGCGCGGCTCTTCGTTCTCGCGAGACCGTTCCTCGCCCCCCCCCCCCCCGCACTCGTAACTCTGCCGCGATTCGCGAAGTAACTTTCGCGCTTTCGTGGAAGGGGACCCGAAAACTATCGCGCTCGTGAATCAATTTACGAGAAGCGAAAACAAAGCCCTGCCGCCCCTCTGTAGCGATGGTTGCCGCAGCTCGAGCGCGACTCCCAGTGTCAAGAAAACTCGGACGGGTGAACCGCCGAGAAGAAAAGCGAACGATCAGCGCCGCGCGCTTTAACGCCAACCGGCGGAAGAGTCAACTTTTGAAGTGTCTGCCAAAAACTACACCAATCGGAACCGCGAAGGTGCAGAACGAAACTCTGACTAACGATTCCTGTCGGGAGCCAAACGCCGTTAAGGTAGCCGTCTCGTTTCGCGCTCATCTTGCATAATTTCGAGAAAAACAAGAGGAATAAAAATCAGTAAAAATACATACATGCCAAAGATACTGAAAATATCAATTTTGCCTAATAATAATTGTCAAACGTTGGTAACGAATGAATAGTAAAAATGTTAGTATCCTAAGTACTTCAGGTACAGCTCGAAGTATCTGGCACTTGACATACCGAGCACTGGTCTGTCCTTAGTACTGACCTATCGAGTACAAGCAAAAATGAAGTGCTATAGTTCTGCAGACTGGAGACTGACCAATTACTTAATATATTAATACAAGTACTTCGAGTACTCAGTGGCTTTGTCGAGCTCCGAATTGTTGAATACTCGGACTGCCGGTGCCGTTATTCTCTCCGCTTCGGACAGAAGTGGGCACTGAATGAAAGCGCATCGTTAGGAAGACACACGAAGAGAGCCGTACTCGAAAAGTTAATGCATGTCTACAGGCCACTCCGTGGGTGCAGCGGCTTCAGCGGTAGCAGAAGCGGTCTCTGACCATGTACTCGAAGAGACTCTAAGGCGCGGCGCGACACTCCGCGCGCGATCCAAAGCTCTATTATTCCTGACCCAGGAGAGATGAGCCTTTCTTCTTATTGTTCGAACGGCGTGCCGGGCGCGAGCTGCTTGACGTCCGCGACCTTTTCCTTTCTTCTCATCGGTCTCGGTCGCGGACCGGCTAATGTTATACGATTCATCTTTCTGACTTCTACTCGCGAGACTCTCTACAAATTACACAGCCGAGCCCAACGATAAATCCATCCTTTATGCTTTCCTGACGTAATTCCACAAAGTACTCAGCAATTTGGCAATGCCATATTCCACATACGTAGAATTTTTTAATAGACTTTTCACGGCTAAAATCGAAGTTAACAATAATAAAAATAATAAATGGTAATACATTAGAAAGCCGATAAGTCGAAGAGCGGATTAACCGTGCGTCTTCCGAGACCGTTTTTCAATGCAAATAGCGCAGAAAATTTGAACAGGTGACAGACGAAAATTGCTTCAGCTTTAGATTCGGGTTCACAATATTTCGAAATACAGTCCAAGTTCCATCATTAGTTTTTATTGATTTATATATTTTCGCTCTCCAATTCGGATTAACCGTGTTTCCAAAAGAATTAAATAATAATAATAATAGTAATATTAATAACAGCTTATCAAGTGCCGCAGTAGTGTCAAACTGTATCGGGGCTTTCGCATATTTTCATTCACCCTCTAACGCGAAATATGAAATTCTTCGGGTAGGAGCGATCTCCAGTACACATAACGATGCACGTAGCGCGGGAGTACGTGTAGAGGACGTTATAGAGCCCGGGTGGGATATAAACGCGAAATAGTTTCTCGTTGGAATCTTGGCAAAACGGGGCCATAGAAAGCGTCTGGGTCTATAGGTTGCCGACGCTGTGCAACAGCCACGAACATCGCTGCTCTCATGTCGGATATACCCCTCCCGTGTATTTCCACAGTTCTTGCTCCACCCTCCTCCTCCCTCTCGTCCTTTTATTTAATAACCCTTTTATACCGTGTTATTTTCACTGCTGCCACCGGGCGGAGTCTCGCGAATGGTTTTTGGCATTCGTCGCGACGTGCGTTCACACATAACCGGGGAAAATGCGAGCTGCTCTGTGGGCGAAAGACTCTCCGCTGGAGTGCCCGAGAAATGAGGAGGAAGAGGAGGGCAGCAACGCGAATGGAGAACGAGGCAGTACCGTTATTCGAGAGTGGAATGCCGCCTCCGATCGCTATGTCGGTCGGGCGCTATCTCGCGCTTGATCTCTATCGCGAACGTGCTTTTCTTCTCGCACTTCGTATCGTCCGATTTTCAACACCCCTGGACTATTGTCGCCACCCTCGCGGAGCTGACGATCCTGCGCCCTGGAACTAATTTAAGCGTGACTGCGTCAATCGACCTCACCAAAGTGCGAAGAAGCATCGTGACTACTGAGAAAAGAAGGAGATAATGGGAAAACCGCGATGGCCGAGAGAACTATTATCGATAATACGTAATAAGGACGAGGGTAGTTCATATCGTTAATCTTGAAACGTTGGCGTTTCTGGAGCGCTGGATATAGAAGTTCGTTTTTGTGCGAGCGAAAAGGTCCGTTTCCGTTTCATGCTCCAGAATGCACGAGTCAGTCACACGTCCGGGACATTGTTAACCCGTTGAAACGGAATGAATTCCGATAACCCAACCCTCGTTTGCATCTGTTGTCGATACTGCGATGCTGAATCCGCACGGAGGACACGTATTATCCGTATTGACGACTCTCCCTCCTCTGGGCGATGTCGAATACACACTATTATTTGTGGGCCATCCGCCCTCCTCCTACTCCCCCCAACCGGTGGGCCGCAGGGTTTTGCGCGTGGGATGTGGTGATCGATTCCCTCGACGCTCTCGGGGTTAGTTGGTCAAGTCGATAAATTGTTGCGCCAGAGACTTCTCCTAGTTGGCCCAATTTCATTAAACTGCAGTAGGGTTTCTTCATTCCGCGTCTATACCGGATTGCTAAACCTCTTAGCAACGCGCATCTGACTGTCTATCTTTACCCCACGGCCTACACTCGCCTTACCACCTTTATTCTCCGAGTTCATCGCTTCCAATTTTGATTTTTATAAAAAAAAAAAAAAAATTTAATTATTTCCGAAGACACGTCGAATATATCCATATTTGATAACCGAAATTATTCACTCCGCTGAGCTATTAGGTACACCGGTTAACGGTGTGTGTACACGGCAAGTGGAGAGGTCCGAATGCTCGTCACGTTCATGTTTTACACGCTTTACGTGATACGTCCCCCCCCCCCCTCCTGGGTCTGACAACAGGGTTTCCGCGACTTTATTACGCTCCCTCTTTTCCAGTCACGTGGCGCATTAACTCCGTAATGTATCGAATATATGTATGTAATTATGAGGTATATCAATGGCGTGTTATTGATCGTTGGGGCTGAGAGATTTTATCCATTTTGCTCGATTGAGTTCTGCACGTTTGTCCCGTTCGGTAATGCGACTCTTGTAAACTTTATGCTATTTGTGTGCGCAAGCTTTTTCGTCTCATTTGCATTTAATACATAATTTTCACGTAGCGGGCAGTTGTAACGAAACGCCCGAGATATAACATATTCTCATCGTATATTCTAGCGTGATTGAATATTCAATATCGTCGTTGATGGCGATGTGAGAATCAATATAGTACGAGGTACTTCGAGGGACGATTTTACACCGCTGAAGTCCCGGTAGATTGACGCGCAGGAGCTTAGAGTGACAGACAAGTTATCGAATAAGTTAGACATCGGAATGTCCATTGCGACATTCTCTGAACTCATTTTTATATTTCACTGCTGACAACCGCCGAGCAAATAAATATTCATTTGAATTAAATAAATATTCGTGTCCGTCGTATTAATAATCTTTCACGGTACGTGTGACATGAATGATGTTTAAATCGCTTGCACAGAGTTTCATGAATAAATAAAACTCGTCTCGAGTCATTTGAATAATTAAACGTCAATTTGACGCATTGTGATTTATCAAAAATCCACGACGAGGAATGATCGTACGGAGGTTATAAAAAAGAAATTGGTCAGAGCCGGCGAATAGCTTTCGCATTACGAGTCGCCAACCCTCCCTCGCATCTTCATCATACCAGTAGTTTCCGGGCACTCGACTCGACGCGAAATAGTCATGCACGGCGGAGATAAGAAGAATAGTACGACTGCGGAAGATGACTTAGCGTGCAGCCAGGAAACTGCCGTACTCTGGCTCTGCTGCGTCTCCCCCTTCTGCAGACGTGGACCATAAAGTTTCCAAAAGCTGCGAGCGGGTACCGTGCGCGTCAGCCACATATAGCCGGTTGTCTACCCGGCTCTCCAAAGTGGATCTCGGCGAAGAGCACCGTCTAGAAACCGCGCTTACGTAGTACGGAGACGTCTTTTTTTAACCCACCTCATCTCCGTCCTTTCTGCGGAAAGTGGGCGTAGGAAGAAACTCCTTCTGGACACGAGCCGGGGGACACTAGGTCCGAAGATCTCCAGGAGTTCCCAAATAGATCGTCCCAGCGATGAGGAGATGTACTACTTCAGGGAGGACTTTTAAAGTACGGCTTTCTTCATACATAGATAAAACGCTTATGACGAATGGACAGTGTATGTGTGCCGTATACAGACGATATTCTCTCGCATCTGGAGAATATCCCCGGAAAAGATCAGACTGCATTGGCCGCTACATAGAATTTAGCCTCACCGTACTGTCTCACGGGCTTTGGAACTTGTGACTTGGGATCTGCGCGTGACACTTTAACAATGAAAATGCAAGACTACGTTTATTGAACACTCCATTCTTGGAAAAAAAAATTTCCCTGGTCTGTGGAAAGAGCAGTTGAATTTAGTTGGATCATCTGTGTTATAAAAAATAATGCTGACAAAAAAATAACGAAAAAACCTTCCTGACAACAACAAGCACAATGCGCTGACACTTCTCTCAAAACACAGCACCCCATAAATTTTATGACGAATGAAAGAAGTATCATTTGACTTACGATACCATCACATATATAAATATTTATCGCGAACTATCAAATTCGATAAAGACCGGCGAAAAGTACACCAAAGGAGATCGTCACAGTGAAATCCATAACTTTCATTTTGCTGGCACGACAGTCGGAGTTGTGCGAGAAAAAAAAATGTTGACCCATTACTTAAAGAGTGGACGGAGCGCACCGTAAAAAAAATGCATGTCTCAAAGTTGTTCTCCGTGGAGTGCAATGCAAGATAAAAGCATCAAGTCTGATCCGATTAAAGTGAGTGCAAAAAGTGACGCACTTGCGAAAGGAAACGAGCGACAGCTGTTGCGCCTCCTCCCTGGTCACGTCCACAGAACAATGCTGACGAAACGGCGATGACGCTGGCCACCACCTTTTGTCAGCGTGATAAAGTAGATACGCCACCAGTCGACGTCGTCCGAGCAGGAAGTTCATATCGCTCCGGAAACATGTGTTCTTCATTTTTGCGAATGACGATTCGGTCGGTATCTTTCCATCCAGCCACAGCAAAGATACCGTGAATATCCGTAGTCTCCCGTGGTCCATTCGTCCTTTCAATGCGGAGCGCTTCGTTCCCTCCTCCGAAAGCCCGGCTCAGAGAACCAGACAACCTTTCCCGGACGCCTCGCCAAATCGCCCGGGCTTAAACGCGTCCGGCGTACTCCCAAGCAACACCGCACAGTCACGCCGGTACCAGCAGCTTGGCACAGTTTTATCTTCCTTTTTTCTCCCCTTTCTCTCTTCTATTCTTGTCAGATTCGGACAAAGACTGTATTTATACTGACCGACGTACTACTCGGCTAACGCTGTCCAGTCCTCTCCGGACCAATTACCTCTTCCAATTGTTATTTCGTCGTATTCTTTCCCACTTGTTCGTTGTCCTGTTGGATTCGATGAAGAAACACCTTTTTCGCCGCGCACAATGCAGTGTTAATCGAAATTGGGAATTCGATTATGCGGCTGCAAACGTTCATCGACAATACTCATTCGTCACAGGGGCCGCTGATCGGCGGCAACGAAGAGGGCGTCTCAAGCGGGAGTATCGAAACGGGTCGATGTGAATGTGACTTAGAAAATAACTTAGAGGAGCTGACGGTGGCTGCGAAGTGGGACTACCCAGGGAGCTTTGTGCTTTTAGCTTTTCGCGAAAAAGAATAGCGTTAACCGGCGCTGAAATGGAAAAGCGGGCGAGCGAAAGGTTTTGAGGAAGGTGAAAAGAAAAAAAAAGTGGAAACGAGGATGAAGACGCTCAGACGCTCCTCTCAGTCCCTGGAGGTTCCGTAAAAAATAATGGCTGCCCGACGACGAGTACCCTCGCAGAAACACGAGACATCTCACTCCGTACTCCAAACTTTTTAATTGCGCAACGCGGAGTTGAAACGTTTTTCCAGAGTCATCGTCGCCAGCACTTTTTCAACGTTTTCTTTATCCCGGGGGACCCGGGGAGGAACAAATGTCCCATTCTCGATACAATAACTCCGGGTCATCGAGGGAACCAGGAGCAGAGTACACAGTTGAGAAACTCGATAAAAGACGTAATCGCAAAAAATCTGTCATCGGAAAATTTGTTCCGCCGAAGCTTTCTAAAAGGGTTTCGTCGTTTCAATGACCCACTTTCTTTTCGCGGGCACCAGTAAAAACAAGAAAATGTTAACCAAACTTTAGAGTTACAAAATTTATGCGTCAATCGTCTCTTTTTTCAACACCGATAATTCTCGTATTGTACTCGATGTCATCATCGATTAGTTTTTTTTGTTTTTTTTCCTACGATTATTATTATTTCATGGCTTAATTTTCCTATTTTTTATTGTCCACGTGACAACATTTTTTAAAATCAATTCTACGTTGAAATCGAAGAAAAAAGTCTCCACTCAAATAGAAGATACCGTTTCGTTTAGCTCCACTCTTTCCACACCTTTTTCAACATAAATCGAGCAGCGATGTATTCCGTGGAGAGCGAGGAAAAATGATAGTAAAAATTTCATTATCATTGGTAGACAAAACCCATCTTCGGGGGTCTTAGGTTCTTTCTCCCTTTTCTTACTATTTCGTACGTACTCCCCTTTTCATCGCGGTTGCCTCCCTTTCCGTTGCGCTATTTCTCTGGATTACCGCGACTGTACGTACCCATCGCTCCACTCTCCGTATACCGACTCGTGTTCGATCTCCGGCGGGGTTGAAAGACAACCGTGGAAGGTGGATGAATGACCGAGATGGGAGCGACCGAGAGATATCATCTAGCTGCGCCGCGATAGTCAGTCAACGGGATCCGGGCAGTAAATTCGCACAACAAACTGCCTCACCCGATTCGCGGAGGAAGATAAGTCTTCTACTTTGGGGGGGATGGGCGTTGCAGGGAAGAATAGACCGTTCGTCTCTTTTCCACTTTCCTCTATCTCTACTTTTCTTATATCGGTTCATTCCTCGACTCATCTCGGTCCCTCTTTCGCATCCCCTTTCTCTCACCTCGTTTATCGCGACAGCGGGAAGGGCGGGACGGGGGAGAGGTGCTCCGATGGAGCTTTTCTTTGTCGTCTTTTCCTTCACGGTATCGACGTTTCGTACCTAGGATTCTCTTTCATCCTCCCATCTTCCACGCCGTTTATGTGTCTTGCAAACCCTACACCCTGACACGAAGATCGACTCTTCGGAAACCCGGGTCCCCTTTTATAGCGGTATGCCTTTCTCCATAGATCTCTCAGTTCTCTATTTTTACCCGATACAGCAAGGTCCGAGGACTCGCTCGATTTCGCTATTCGAGACTCACCCGCGGACCCAACTGTATCCTCTTCCGGACAAATTTCTCGTGGGAAATGACCGTCCCGCCGATCGTTGAAGGGATTCTCGATCTGTCGAGCTCTCCTCGACGGTTTCGTAAACGTACTTGATTTTTCTGTAAGACCAGGTGTATTTATTTAGTACTCATTATACCTGAATTGCAGCATCGATAACTACGTATTCGCAATAAAAAAAAATGATGGGGTGATTCAGGAAATTTTACACATACTATGCCAACATGTATTCAGTCGTGAACTGAGCAACGTTAAAAAGTCTCGTCTCAAAATTCACGGTTCAGACATATAAGCATAAATTATCTATTGTAGAAATGGACATTTCCGGCACTTTTTAACACGAATCCGTTGCCCCAACGCAGGTTGAATATTGCCGATTTTTTTTTTTTTCTCTGCTTCAAATACCCAATCGGTTGTGCGGAATAATTGGTTTAACTTTCCATCGAATGTATATAGAATTTTCCGGTACTTTAAAAGAAGAATTAATTCATCACTTTACTTTTAGTATTGCTGGTATTTTGTACCGAAAGTTTTATCAAATTTAACTTCCAGTTGAGCATTCGCGAATTGTCGTTTAAACAACTTTTAAAGTACGATTAATACGTTTCGTCCAAATTGAACCAATGCCGTATGGCGCGGAAGCAATGACCTCCGCATTTCACCCGAAACCCTGGAAATAAGATGAATGTGAGAATATTGGCCGGAGCTATCTCACTGGCTGACGATTAATGGGCTCTCCCGGGGCCGGGCTGTAAATATGTAACGTCCGTTGGTAATCAGGATGCATAGAAATTCTACGAGATCGTTCATTTTTTACATTTACATTTGAGATAATGATTACAGTCTTCAATTCGACACATTTTCCATATTCGTGAATTTCCCTTGCATGCCGTTTCTCTTATGCACGCAGATACATACACCGCATTGCACATAGAATGGGCTCGCCGGTACACAGCGTACGAAGTGTATCCACGCCGCGAGATCTACCAGTTTATTTTTTTTATACGTATATATGTACTTTTTTTTCCTCGGAAGAGGACTGCAGGACGTTTCGCGCATACGTATGCGCTGGGAAACGTTTTCATTTTGCTCCTCGCCTGCCTTCGCGAATGCACACCGATGTAGACAACACGAGACTTTATGCATATGAATGAAGGCTTATGCGCTTCCGAGCCAAGAACCGACGTGCGGCTGTGTGTGCGTGGCTTCTGTATTGAATTCCGCACGGCAACGTCAGCAGCACGAACGCGCGGAGGGACGGGCGATGTCGCGGATATCCAAAAGCTTGGCCGTCCTCCTCGATGTACGTTCCCGTGGGACGCGAACCAGAATCGAAGAATTTTCCAATCTCTTTCATCTCTCGTGTCTTTTTCGAAGCATACTGTATAATACAATCTCACTGTGCGTGAGCAGATTTGCGTCAAATATTCACCCCGCATTTAAACGGCTGTTGCGCGGTAAAGTTAGTTCGGCTAGATGCATATTTATTCGAGCAATGGAACATTTAGTTCTCCAAACACTTCCACAATTATGCAGTTTTATTTTCATTTGCAAGTATTGAATCAAGCCTTTATACGCGTATTCGGCGAGCATTTTTAATCCATTTTTTTTCTCTTTTTCATTTCATCAAAGTCGCTCCACACTATATTTTTTTTTTTTTCGGGCAAACCAGTAATCGCTTTCACGTAAAATTCGTTGCGGCCTGCCCGGGGAGCTCAAATTAATCCGACATTCCAATGGGGATAGGTATTCGATAGGAGAGGAGGAATAGTGAAACGGTTTTTTTAAATACATACATACATATATATATATATATATACGTACACATATTTGCATCGCACTCAGAATCCGCTGTTGTCCTATCGGAGATACATTCGCCTACAGGGACTGTTTGTACTCTCTAAAAATACACCGAAACTTTATGTTTTCCGACGATATACCGAATCAAGGATTTTAATGGATATTGATGGAGTTCGGCGTTTTTTAAAACGTTTTCCCGTCGATTTTTAGTTACCGACAAAACGACATCTATGCTTAGCGTTTATAGTGCTCAAAAATGCGTGGTATTCTAGGCTCAAGTAGGCTCAGTCGTTGGGAGTCAGCTTTTACGTGCGAGTATCGCATTCTATTTTTTGTGCCGAATCCGGAAGGAGCATTACTTCGTGTCGGCTGATTTTTGTTACATTTGTCCCCGGTCACCACGACCGGATAGGTGGCGTACAAATTATTATTCATTCTCTCAGCTCGCCCGTCGTTCAGTTTCTTCCTGGTCTTTGGTCTCTTCCTCACCGGAGATTCGGGACAGTATCGACGATTCTACTTGGTGCGTTACTCGCATCAACGGAATCCTTCGTGTCAGGGAATATCCAGAGGGAGGACTTCCGATCGGTAAGGATACTCGGTTGAGGACGAAGGCGAGGGCAATTTGGCGCTAGTTACGTGCCCTGCGGGCGCGGTGTGTTGGCCCGTCAACTGCACGATCGCATAGCGATGCTGTACAGCGATACAGGGTGGTACTCGATGTCCGTAGGTGGAGAATACAGTGCGGCACTGGGTTGCTTCAAACCGGAGCTTCATTGATCATGTGGGTTGGGCGGAGCTGGTAAGGGTGAATTTCGACAATTCCTAGTCCTTCTCGAAGCTCTCTCTATCCCCATGATTGTCCGTCACTGTATCGTTCTACCGGAGACGCACAGGGGTTGAGTTTCTGGCCATGAGATTCAACCCGAGCCGAATTGGTTTCTCAGCGGGCTGTCGGCTTCCGGACCTATAGCGATTGTATTTCCTGTGGCGTGCTCGCCTTCGAGCCTCGTGTGTTCTCCGATGTGGCAATGTCTCCTTCCGAAATTTCCATTTGGAACAGCAAGATCAGGGAACAAGAGCCACCGCTCGGAACAGCCGCAAGCATTCGGACATAGTGCACTGTTCGTCCCGTGTGTGCATTACCATTTTACTGATTCACGTGCAACCGGACTACGACTGTACTGGTGTTGAGACATTTATGAGGCGATAAGTGCACGGGAAGGCTTCCTGGAGGGGTTTCGATAGATCGACGAATTGAGGAGTCCCGTATTGGGCGCTTCAGAAATACTTCGTGTCGTAGATGCGTAAGAATCCAAAGTGATTTGCACGATTACTTTCTCATGTGATAAGTTTCGTCGTTCGATTTTTTCACGAAAAAGTAGTTTCGTCTATGACGTAACAAAATTCATTTTTAAAAATAGTAGTGGGATAGAAAGAAGGTGGGCTCAGTGTTACTGATTTTTCTGCAACCAGAGGAATGCCATAAAGCGCGAGACGCCAGAAGAAAATAATATTGTGACGATAACTCACACAAGGTAAACAAGATATAGATAAGAAAGAAGGTAACGAGGGTCGATGTGTTCGCTTTTCGACGCCGCGGGTCTTTTCCGATCTGAAGCGACGCAAAATAGTACAAAGTGCGAATTGAAAGAGCCAGGACGAGGTGCACACAAAAGATTGCCGACTGAAATATTATACGCTTGTGCCCGAGCGATCACTGTTCTCGTATCTCGTCCTTGTAAAAAATTGCGATACACGATGGAGTGCAAGAGAAAACGATACCGGGGAATGCCTCGTGGGAAGGGTTTTAATATTCATAACAGTATTTTTCGAAGGGGAAATTCGAGGTGATATCAACTGATGAAGAGTGCCATGACATTTCGTTCACTCTTCTCCATCGAATACTTTTTTTTTTCGTCATGACATTTCGTTCTCCCTTTTCCACCGACTTTTTTTTTTCTAAAGCGTCACTGTAATTTTTTTTCTTCATCCGCGGATCGTGTACCACTTTACAGTTTATTTTTCCGAGGTTCCATCGGCCATTTACTTCTGTAAAAAATTAAAAAATAAAAACCAGTCGTTTCACCCGGAATTACGTAATCGCCATTGAAAACACAATAGTCTCTTTCCCGACGAGACGGTTGATTATTTTCGAAGCGTACATGCGCCGTGGGCGCATGAAATTGACTCGCAGAAACGTTAGCTGCCTATGGGAGATAGTAAAAAAAAAAACAATAACGGTGCGAATGGTGGGTGAAATGGCGTTACGGGCGAGCGTTTCGTGTCTGATAAGAAAGGTCGTTTTCCACTGCGCCGCGCCAGTGGTACAGAGTCAGCGCTGTTAGCCAACCGGTGTTATGCGTATTCCCTTTTTTTGCCCATCGTTTCCCGCTATCATTCTGCTCCCTTCCAACCCTCTCCGTGCAAATGCCGAGTTCCTTCAGCTGGCTCTGATAGCAGCGATTTTGCCCGTCGATTCGTGGCAAAATTAAAGGATGGCTCATGGCCGGAGAGAAAAAAAGGCGCGGTCGAGGTAATAGCGAGAATCGTTTGCAATCTTCTTTGGCTCGAGGAGGCAAAAGCTAAAGCCTTGCTACACGCTTTCGAATTTCATGAGCTTTCTCTCACCCCTCTTTCTACGCTGCGAAGACTTCGGAGACTGAAATTTGCAGGAAAAGACCAGCAGACTTAGAGGGTCCAGGACGCGCACGGGAAACCCTTTGGCTTTGAGCTTTTTCCCGTCTTGTACCCACTCAGCGAGTTTTCTTTAAAAAAGCAGGATGACGTAGCCGCGTCGCTGGTATGAACGGAGAGGCGATGGGACGAACAGAGGGGCGAAGAAAGCGGCGCCAAGATGCGGATTAAACTTTTCTCCACAAATCCCCGAACGGGATTGCTCTCGACGTACTTTTCCTAGGAGAAACAGCGACGCTGGAAGACGCTTTTTTCTTCCTTTCATCTTATTTTCTCCCTTTTTTTTACTTTGTTTATTAATTATTATTCGCCCTTCTCTCGACGAGGGAAAAAAAAATAGTTCTCGAAGACCAGATGAATTATCGATGAGAAAATTGATCGATGGGTAATTGCGATGAATGTTGCAGTTGCCCGGTTGGGTCCGAGGAGGAAAATTGTGCTGGCGGAGAATCATAGGTAAACCGGGCTTAGCGTCAGAGAGCAATAGAGACGAATGAGCAATGGTCCGGTCGGTGCTCCCTGCTATGAAGTGGAAAGCATCGGATGTGTCGGCCCTTCGAATTGTGCCTCAGTACGATAAAAAAAATTCGAAGAGATGGGTCGGGGCGTCAAAGAGCGGCGCATCGCCCTTTGAAGGGAAATACGAACGTACTTTCGCTGTGTTACAAAAACTCCGCTACTTTGTTCTCTATGCTTCGTCCTAGTTTTATTTCTTAATTCCCAAATTGGATCGGCTTTGGACGATTTTGTGTTCTGGGCAAAGCGGCGTTAGCAAGCGAAATGGAATGATTGGGGGGGGGGGGGGGGGGGGATGAAAATAGAAGTCGAAAGTGCAATACAGAATAATGCTTGTGAGATAGAAAAATCACTGGCCATAACGCCAAGAAGGAATTCAAATCAGCGGGAAGCGTTTCTTCGCGGCGGAGTATTTATTCGGTCTTTTTTTTTTATTGCTTCTCGAAAGGCAAGAGGTAGGCGAGATTTTAATTCGATAACGGGAAAATAGCTTCTCCGCCAGTGTAACGTTCGCCCATAACCGGGTCCGCGGAACACCGATGAGAATCCTCCCAAGAGACTTCGGATCGATCCGGAAAATTGAGAAAATGCATGTTCAGCTTTTGCCTGTACACTAAAGGAACGATCTCGGAAAGACCGCCAAGCCATATACTCAATTTAAACCAGGCAACACGGTACAGCAGCGGCACCAATAGCGATGTGTAACATTTTTTGAACTAAGGACTCCGTGGGTTAAAATTGGGAGTTGCCCCAACGCCCTCAACGTCATTTCTTTTGGTTTTTCACTTTTTCCCTTTAATCGTAACAAATGCAATAAAACAATAAATCGTATTGATTTCAGTAATATTCTATTCTAAGTGTATGAGAGAACAATAACATTGAGACATTGACATGGTCCGCGAAAGAGATTACAGCTCGGTAATCTTTTCTGATAAAGGCGGTAGCCGACAAGCGTGATCGTTTATTTCCACTTATCGCAACGGGACACTGCGGCGAGAAAGTAACGTTCAATAATCTAAATCAATCAAAATATTCAATCGATTTTCCCGACGTTTGATTCTCGACGCAGGTCAGAACAATGACATTGAGACGTTGAGATAACAGAGTTCACGGTAGTGATAACAGCTCGGTGATCGCGCATTGATAAGGGTTGTAGCTGATAAGGGTGAGCGATTCCCCACCCAGCGTGTTCTCGCTTCAATATACACATCACGTTGTTTATCCCAGAAGCGATCCTTGAAGCGATCCTTGAATTGCCCGTCGCTACGCGTATCACGAGTGCTAATCAATTATTTGCAAAGTTTATTATCAACGTCACGATTGTTATTATTCGCTAACCGAGTAGGAGCCTGGATGGACGGCAATTAACGTGCAATAATCCGGCCTATAATTTTCCCTCGATCAGCTATCGCCGATCTGTCCTGATCACCTATTTCGAGCGGTGTGTTCCAATTTTATGGTTCAACCGGCTCGCCAACGCTTTTGATATTTCATTATCTCGCCGGGTTAACGGAGGCGCGTGTACTGGCCGGCGTTCGGCAGCTGGAAAACACGCGCGGCTCGCCGATAACCCTGGGTGGGTAACGTACAATTACTTATCGTTCGATCACCGTAACACGGGTTTCCTACCGATCCGATTACGATCTGCATTCCTTGGCAGCAACGGCAGCGCTGGTAATAGTTCTCGAGCTCCCGGCGCTCGCGGAGTCAATGTATGCCGGATATGCGTGTTCGAGGGAAAACTACGAGAAAAACCTCACGTAGGGCAAAGTACGAGAATCGTTGACGTACGATCGACGACCGAAAAGCGGAGAGACTTATCGCGAGTCCTCTCACACGTTTAACGGTGTGCAATGTGCCCTTTGGTTTCTCGAGAGCCGATGCGAGAAAGCCAATGGAACGAGCCGCACGACGAGAAAGCACAGTTTATCGTACGATCGATCATTCTTACCGCGACGCTCGGAAAATTCGCTCCTGTTCGCTCGCGGTATCGTAAATTCGAGTTACGACGAATTCTCATCATTCCTCATTGCCGCCGTGGAAAAACTGTCGATAATCTGTTCGCCTATGCGCGTGTAACGTAATACGCGCCAGTGAGAGTTACTGGAATTTTTTTTTTAACGCGGACGATGCATTACATCATCATCGGTAAATTTCCAAGTCGTCCGCTCGACGGACGGAGCGAAGGGTGGTTCGAGCTAGCATGAACGATTGGAGTGGATGATCTATCGCAGTATATTTCGTTCGGAGTCTGTCATTTTTTTTTTTGATGTTTTTTTTTCTTTGTATCTTTCTCTCTTGGGAGGAGCTTCTTGCTCGGTTCTAGTTCATCGAATGTCTACAGGATAAAAAGAAAGACACCGCTCGAACGCTCAGAAAGAAAGTCTCCACGTTTGACAGAGGGGAAATTGGCAAGGCCGCGGGGAGGAAATTAAACGGACCACGGATAAACAGAACCACCCGAGCGAGATCGAGCGAGATGGAGGGCAGGGCGAGTGAGCCAAGATTAATGTTTCGCACGTGATACGAAGAACTTCTTTTCGAAATCCTCAATAATGGAGAGTGCTCCAGTAGGTCCGAGTTTGTTGTGCACAGTATTACGTCAACGAATATCGAAACAACCGATTAGTAGCATTTTCACGCACAATTTTTTTCGTTCGGAATACGACTCTATTATCATTATCATAATTATTATTAATAATTTAATAATGAATGTATTCATCGACAGAAAATGCCGTTTCACATCAAATAAATTCCGACAACATAAATCAATTAAATTAGATTGAAATTAATAATTCTGCGATTTTTTACAGTATCTTCGGATAGTCTAGACAATTGATATAACTTTTATCGATATCGGCCCCCCGAATAGATGAAGTCGAGCCTATTCGTAACAGCCGCAAATCAATAGTGGGTCGACCTTTCCATCAGTCCCGATCTTATTTTCGGTGTTCTGACGAAAACTCTTGTTCTTTTCTGACGCTCCAGGACAGTGACCCGGAGTTTAGAGATTATTATTGGTATCATCATTATTATTGTTATGTTTTGCAGCACAGTAAGAAGATAAGTAATATGCAGAGAAAGCGGTATTAAGCTAAAGCCTGAAACACAGAGATTATACATAGTAGAAAAAAAAGCCTCGTCCAGAAAATACGTGCGAGAATACGTGTGTCAACAGAGAAACGGCGAACGCAGTGCTTCCGTGTCCTTAATCCCTTGTCATTTTTATTATTTTTATCCGCTTCGCTTTTTTCCTACCTTACGATTCCGATTGCAACAATATTTCGTTCTTGAGAGTCCAAAGGAAAACGGCAATAACAACAACGATAAATAGAGCAGAAAGCAAAGAATGTCAAAAGCGCCCTCCCTTTGCTTCATTGTTTTGACAATCGCCCGTCGATCCGCCCCATATTTAATCCTGTCTCGTAATGCGAGTTTGTGTATTCTTCTACGTCGAACGAACCGTCTGCGCTATTCGCGAGGTCCGCGGAAAGATCGACGGTACAACTCCAATGTTCAAGATCGGCTCGTAGTTTCATTGCTTTTATTCCCATTACAGCGACTCTTCGTTGTTCACTAGGCGGACGTTTTCTCATTTCAGCCTCGCGCATCGACGTCGGACGTACCGGCACCAGATTTTATTTCGGACCGGTCAAACCGCAGGTGAACTTTGAAACACGCTTGACTTACTTTTCGCGAACGTTCAACGAGCGGAGAGAAAGTACGAACAGTGCGCTCGTGACGAGAGTCGAATAAGTACGGTAAGGTTAGTCTATATATGCGCATCGCCTAGTTCCTTTTTCTTCCGTCCGCTCGATCATGCAAATGTTTTTCCGGAGCCGCGACCGCTCCACAGCGTTTATCACTCCAGTGGACTCGGTAAACATTTTTTTCAAGCCGCGATTTTTCCGGCATAAGTAGGTCGTCATGACGCGAATAATTGTCGCGTCACCGGTTCAATGTTCCGGCAGACTGGCGCGGTCGATTCTTCCGTCCGGAAAGCTCAAGGGTTCATCAGGCCGTCGGAACTCCAAGCGCGAAACGTCCAAGTTCGAAACGCGGCGAAGTTAATCCTTTTCCTGCAAATTTCCAACTGGTGCGCCAATCGGCCGTGCTTTAAATTCTGTCGCGAGGATTACCGATGGAGGTCGTTCGATCAGCGCTGTTCCTTCATTCTTCATCTGGCAGGTTTTCTCCGGCCTGTTGAACTCCGGACCGACGACGAGGCGGATTTACTTTAGGTAGCCGGGGCGCTGCTTCGACCGAAGCATTTTGCAACTGGCATAGCGGCCTCTGCTTAATGAATTATGGAAATGTATTCCCGTAGATCCGTTGAGGTCAGTTGGCCGCGGAATCTAAACTATTCATGTTCACGTTTCACGGCGTTTCGACCGTGGAGCCTAAGAACATCCTGGCGCGGCATCCGCGGTTCCCTTTCGCTCCCGAATAAATGACGTCGATGGGTCTCTATAGATTACTGAAAAATTCTGGGATAATGTGCTGCGGATATATTATCACTTTCTCATGGCTATTTTAATACCGCTTCATTGCGGATGAAAATCTCCGATTAGTTGTAATTTACTCTACAGTATATTAGTACATATAATGTTCGGACTTACCTTTAGATCGCACTTTGTTAATTAAAAAAAATATATATTTGGACGCGTGAAAAGTAAATTTGTATGAGTTATTGCGTTTTTTTAGAGCGATCAGGTATGAAGTGACGAATTGCGTATTAATGCGCCAATTCACGTTTCCATTTTGCGGCCAAATTCCTGATCTATCGATTCGCCCGTTCTTGGCAATCCGCATTCATCGTGTCAATAATCAACACCGAGCGACTTTTCGGGATTTCCAATAATGCGTTTATTAATACGCACATTCCCTGGTGAAATGGGCTCTCCCGATGATATGTGTGAACAGTTCGAGCACGAATGTGGTTAATAGCGTGGTCCACATGAGGTGCACAAGCATGTTCTCCTTCAGGGTGAAGAAATGCACGGGACATATCGTAAGAGAGAAAAATCCCGCAGGATCATAATTTACCATTTAAAAATAATTCATTAATACATTTTAAAGTATCCTGTATTGTGGTGTAATTATAAGAAAGTGGATCCGAGAAAAATATTGTTTTGTTTCGAGGCGAGCGTTTGGTAAAAAGTGTGGTAAAAATTATTAAATTTTTCGTGCACTCGGCCGCTAAATCCGCGATCTATCGATTCCTCCTCCCACTCCACGCAGCATCCGTCCTATCGATCATCCGTGCCACTATTTTAGATTTCCAATATCGCGTTCATGAATAGAGACACTCTCGGGAGAATAGGCCTCTCTCTAGGACACGTATGAACAGCTCGCACAGGAGTGTGGTTAACAACCTGCTCCGCGTGAGGTGTAGAATCAAAGGTGTAAGCAAGCCGATCGATCACTATATATCTCAACGGTTGCACCACCGTCGGTGCACCGGCCGAGCTGCAGTGATATTCTCGAGCGAGTGCATCAGCCACCGGCGACCTTGGGAAAATAAGGGTAATTGGGTCAAGAGTAAATACATAAACGAGGTGGTGCGTCGGCTTTCGCATAATATGCCTAGACTCGCGATTCCATCGCATCTCTCTCTCTCTCCTTCGTCTCTTCCGACTAATACACTCGGCCGCCAGGAACGAGTTCTCTGATCTTACCTCGAGCAACTCGCAAACCATTAACGCCCAACCGACATGGAAGCCATAGTGTTTACTCGGTTTAAAAAAAAAATACGATGACCCTATCAACGATCATATCGAGCTAAAGTTCTGAGTATTTTTATTTTATTTTATTTTATTTTATTTTATTTTATTTTTTCGACACTGCCATAAAGAAATCATCACTATCGTTCCCTTTCATCGAGTTCGCGACAGAAATATCGTTGGCTTTTTATTTTAGCGAAATATCGTTTGCTTTTTTTTTTTTTTTTTATTGTTTTATTGACGAGTCGTATTGCGTATAGATCTAACGACCCTCGATGGATATTTGAAAATTGATCGTCCGGACGGGCGGGGGGCGTATCGGGACGCGCTCTCCATTTCTCTCCACCCGTAGTTTCACATCTACGAAATTGTGCCTCTCGAGGGTCCCGACAGATCCGCGCTTCGTTACATTCCAATTTGATCGACAGACGCGATGTTTCCTCATATGAAAGGGCGTAACGACGATCCTTGATTATCGCGGCCATTTCACTCCCAGTAAAATATTGCCACGATGCTTTCAATCAATTGGTCCGTCTACGCGATTTCGATCGAATCGTCGTTTGCATTCCTTTTTCAAAAATGTCTCTACCGTTTAATTTTTTTAATCCCATACGGCAATCCGTTACCGGTTTATTGTTAGCAGTTAAACAGGTAATTGATAGGGCGTGTTGTCGCTCGTTGCATCGAATCGGTGACGGTTCCAGTTGAATAATCGTGATCAATAACAGGCGCGGTAGTAGCGAACGTTCGAAAAATCCAATGTTCTCTTCGCGCGACAGCGAGGTGCATTACTATCGTTCGTAAATTAACACCTGGAGACGAATTGCCCGTTTCGATAACATATTAATTGCATGCTGCGGTCGACCTTCGATAGTCCAGTGACTCGCCGGGATGACCAGCTGGCCCCGTAATTTTACCAACGATTCGACCTCCCTGAGTTTCCATTCGCAGAATCTCGTTCGCAGAAACGTTGCGATACATTGGACGATAAATCTCCGATTGTCTGATTGAATCGCGTTATTTATTCTGCACATATTTACTCCACTCGCTCTCTCCCTCCCCTCTCCGCCTCCCGCCCTCCTCGCTCCCAATCTTCCGCGTGCGAAGAAGCTCTCTCGGACCGAGCGGAATTGATTCGACCTGATTTCACTGTACCGATTAAATTGGCAAATGGTCATCACCGAGCGACGGAGAAGACGCCAGGGTATGGAGGATTTTTTTGTTATTCATGGATTTACGGTAAGCGGGTCTCGCGAGATAAACAAATGATTGGTCACGTGGGCAGACCGATCGACTCGAATCGCCGTGGCTCCTTCAAAATGAATCTCATTTTTATTTGCCAACCGGTATGCACTGGTGAAGCGTCTAAGTCAAATAACAGGGGACCTATAACTGTCGACTGTTTTCGCGATTCCGAAGAAAGTTAATGTACCCGGCAGTGCGTAGGGCCGTGAAGCAAAGTCAAATAACCGTTGAGTTATTGGATATCTTCTCTCGGCGTTATTGCCGCTAGAAATTTCAACTTACGTGAGGTCGGTCCGTCGGCGATAGAGAAACGGCAAGGGTCCGTTTCTCTCGCTTCTCTTGGTCTTTCGCGTCTCATCTATTCCGTCTCCGTCGATTCACTTCGGCCCTCCTGAAACCAGGAAAATGCTCCTCGCGAGGCAAACCGACGAGGCGGGACGGTCCGGACCGCTTACACAAGTTATTTGTTCAGAGGTAGAAACTCGCCGACATGCCGGCAGTCCCGTCGGTTTCACGGAATCTCGACCATCAGGAGTACAGGTATATAACACGACCGCGCATAACGTACTCGGATGTCGAGTGAGAGTCTCATGTAAATTATACCGTGCTCGGAGTTGATGCCAGTGTGTATCCTGAGCGACAATGGCAGACCAAACATTCGGAGATCGCGAGGCAAATTATTGCTGTAGATATCTGCGGGTCCCGGTTCGAAATAACGTTTGTCCTTCTGTTAAAATGATAATAATAAATATGATAATATTATTATTTTTGTGCATAATAAAATTGATAAGTTTTCGTGACCCAAATTTTTTTTTTCCATTTTCGAGTACCGTCCGACTGGATAAAATGAGTAAGAATATTGCACCGTCGCCAAATGTAATATTCTCAAAATATTTCCTCTCGAAGTTGGAGAGAAATGTTGCTTTTTCACCTCTTCAGATAAATTGCGGAGAAAATATGTCCATTTATGCACTCGGGTGCATGCGAATATACGCGAGCACCCATGATCCGATAATTTATCCGGTCCCACTCGAAAATTTCTACTAGGCAAGGGCAGGCCACGAAAAAAAGTTATCTTGATTTTAAATCAAATGGATTCGGCGACAGGACATAGGTACATCATTTGCTACCAAACATCGTAGGTCGTATACGGAGTTGCTCCAAAAATGGACGGACACGTCCATTTTTCCACCTCATAATTGAACTGCATAAAATAAAAATGAAGCGACCTTTAGAAATAATGATGATAATAATAAATGTTTTTCTGCACTCCAGGACAGGCAAAAAAAAATCCGCACCGCAATCCAGTCGGATTTTTATTGGATGACTTTCCTGCTCGCATACTTAATACGAAATGAGACAGTAAAAATTATCCGTACTTCGAAATCCTGTTTATTTTTCTCTGCAAGCTCCGCGTCGTGCAGTACCGAGGTCGCAACAGCAAAAGTTCAGAAATCTCAATGTTTTATTTCCCATTGGGACCGGTGGGAGGTTCGGAAAGAGTTAAAAAGATAGGGGCCGAGGTAGTCGGGAGGAGAAGAGCAATTAGCGCGTCACAATCAATTTGGAAGTATCTCGTTATCATGCTCCGGGGCGTTCGCGCTCGAGATGGAAGTTCTGGCCACTTTGCGTAATTACCCAACCAGCTGGCTTCCCATCTCTCTCTTTCGTCCTCTCTCCCTCTCTCTCTTCCCGTCTAACTCTTGTACTCTTTCTCTCGACGAGAGTCGGGCAAAGGATTGGATCTCCCACGCTCCGTTCTGAAAGGGGTACATTTTTTTTTTTTTATACAGACTGCCTGATAATTCGTGCTAACAACCACGCTCTGTTAGAGGATTCTAACATTCGTTTTCATCTCGTAACTATTTGTTATAATAATAATTATCATTGTTCTCTATAATTTATTATTAGGGAGCTCTGCATGCCCCCGACTTCGTATCATGAATCAAGAGAATAATGCTTCGTGTCCACCGGCGGTAGGAATATAAAATAAAAAATTTAATATATATATACATATAAATGAGGTTTGGGGGCGCAAAGCCGACCGACGAACCGGTGACATATCCGAGCCCGCGCTTTCGTTTATTAGCGGGACAGTAAAGTGAATTAATATACCCTACCTACGAGAATGTATACGCACCTATTCCGAGTGACCATAAGGGAGTACGGGGCAAGACAGACCAGCTAGGAAACAAAGGCTCTGTAGACGAGTCACGCATCGATTGTCTACTAATAGCGAGAAATGAAATTTTTGGTTATCGGTCCGAGAATCCGATAAAATTTTGCGATCCACGGTGCAACAGGAGGAAACTGAGGTATTTTTTTTCTTCATTTTTTTTTGCTCCCCCGTTTTACCGCGTTCTTGCCCGTGTCTCTCGGTGATAAATTCACCTATAAAGCCTCGATTACACACGAGAGATATATCGTTGACCATTTTCCCTGCGTATGTCAACCGTATGAACTCTGAAAACATGCGACCCTCCCCAAATTCTCACGTACTTTCCCGCGTTCCGGAGTTCACAATTTCTGTATGCCGCGGGAATCGTAAAAATATCCGCTGCAGGGCTCTCAGCCCTGTAACCTTTTACACTACCTCGCCTCGTTGCCCTCTCCACCGGCTCGCTCTTCCACGTCCGACGCACTGAAAATCATAAACTAACCCAATCGTAAACGCACTCACGACGCTATCGTCGACCGCTCTTCCATCTTTTATTTCGTTCGTCGGTTTTACTTATGACGCAGATAAAAATAAGTCGCCGTGACGGTGTCGTTTTTTTGGTCCACCTAATATTACCCGTGAGGCTCACTTTGCTTATCGGCATGCTTACCAATGACCACGATAGTATCTTCGACGACTACTCCACTTACAAAAAATTATCTTTTCCGCGAACCGGCGAGTAACGAATGGTAGAATAAGACCGTGGCGAGGGAATTGTAAAAAAAAAAAAAAAAAAAATTGGAAAATAACATAATTCGAGCGAGTCACGCTCGGTAGATATTAGAACAGTATTGTAGGTGAATTTATCGTGGTGGTGTATGTGGTAAAATGCGGTGGGCAGGCTTTCACTGGCATGCACCGTACCCGTGAAACGAAAAATATAGTGCAACCCCGGCGAGAACGAAGGAAAAGGAACGCACGGAGTCTCGACACGTCATCGGTGGATTATTATCGTTCAAAATTGCTCCGGTAGGCGAAGGGAGCGCGAGTCGAGTTCACCAGTTATAGGCAAACATCGTGCGGTAATAATAACCGAGCTCGTCCATTATTCAGCTTATTTATCAATAAATCCCGACCGCTGTATTATTAATACGTAAACTCGATACAGGGATATCATTTTTCGCTATCTATATATCCGCGACAGGATTTAGCGTGATAAAGTAATAATTATTAGCTCGAATTACTCCTTTCAGGCGATGCAAATTTATCGGACGGGTTACTCGCGGACCGAACGAATCGCCGGATTGGCGGTGCAGCTGTAACGACAGGTACAAGTGCTATAAATCTGACGCGATCGGGAGACGAGGTAGAGAATCGAAGAAATATATATATTTCGAAAACAGACGCGTCGAAGTAAAAAAAAAATAAAAAATTGAAACTCGATTCAGCTGAGCGTATCGCACAGGCCCGAAGCCTCGACCGCGTCTATTAACAGGCGAAGCACGATTAAAGCGAATGGTTACGCGTTACGTACCGTCGACGGGAATAGAAACGTAGCAGAACAAGCACAACGTTGCGGGTCGCCCCGATGTTTTTTCGGAGGTTTTTTTGACGGGCCAATTATATTGTCCCCGGAAACTCCGGCTCTCCCATCTCCAATTATCCGACCGCACGCTATTTCTGCATTGGTATTTTTATTTTGAGAATCATCAGTCACCGTCAATCATCAATCACGATCACTTTAATGGAACCGTGATTCGCGGCGCATGGACGATTCGAATCTTCTCCGGAAATGCAGGACAGTAATAATCCATAAAAAAAAAATATATATTTTGCCTCCGTTAACCCCCCACCCTTCGATAGACCGCAGATGTAATCCACGACTTTCCGCGCTGCATGAATATTGCATAATGCGCAATAAAGCGGCTTATGAAGTATCGAGCAATACGGTTTTGCAGCTTGATTCCATATTGCCATGTTTCTCACACACTTTTATCTTTACTTAATCCATGGATTTTTTTTTTCCATCCGCGAATTTTATTTTATTTGTTCATCCGTGAATTTTATTTTTTCTTCACCACTGAATTAATTTTTTCTCGTTATGCCTTAGCACGGGACAAACTTAGGGATGAAGAGGATAATGTACTTTACATCGCGTTAATACCGCTCCGGGGTATTCCGGGTATAAGGATAATATTTTATTGGGCTTGCGGATGGAATGGATGGATGGGGATTGAGCCCGGGTCCGAAGGCGGTTTCGAGGAGAGCCCGGAAGTTTGCAGCGTCGTGAGTGGTTTCCCCTTGGTACCGATGAAACTCGAGCTTACGGCTTTGCTCTCCGTTGGCGAAGGAACGGCCGTTGTGTTCTTCCAGGCTTGTGCGTCCAGCGAAGTACCCGGTTAGCTGTCCCTCGTTTCCCGGGTGCTCGATCCGCCGATTTAATAATCCCCCGCATCGATACACTACATCGAGACCCTCGACGGACGAGGCTTTGGAGTTCTCGCAACTTTCCGGAAGCGATCGGGACGCCTAAGAGCACCGTCGACGACGCACTCGGGAGAACTTCAAACATCGCGTCACCGAGACTTCGCAATAAATCTTCCGGCAACCCGGAGCCTTCGTGCAGTCGTACCGAATCTCTCTCTACTTTACAGCTTTTGCTGGGGCGGCGATTCGCAATATCGCAAAGTTCCCCCGCACCGCCCCACATGCCGACGTCACCCATTCGGATAACAACCTGCAGCACACCGGATTACTTCTCTGTTTCGGAGCGGGGAAAACCTTCCGCAAACTTTCGTTCCGACGATTTCGGGTTTTGTAACGGCATAGTTTGGAAACTTTGACGATGATATCGAGCGAAAAATTAGGTGTCGCAAAACATATCTCGCGGACTTTTTTATCCGAGTCTGACGTTTCTTATATTTTTCGGAAGAAAGATTTCTCGTAGTCACGGGTTCTGGCGGCTTGACGAGAGTCGGATGGATCGCGGCGTCTCGTTGAATCTCAATTTCGCGTATTAACGAGTAACATAAAGTTGAGTTGGTTTTTTTTTTATTGTGGACCGAGCAAAAAATCTGATAGAAACTACCTATCGACCGTGAAAAATTACCATGGCACGGGGGAAATTTGGGCGCCAAATTTTCTAAAAATTTTTACCGTGATGGGTAAGAGAAATTCTTATAGGTCCAAAACTTCCTACCGTAGGTTGAGTCTCCCAGTGCTCTACTGAATGGAATATGCTGTTTATTTGATCTTGGTTAAAATCGCATAAAGAACAAGCAGCACGAAATTGCGATACAATTATAAAGTTTGAATTTGAATACACGGTTGGCCTCGACAACTTGCGTATTACATGTCACGAATCAAAGGTAGATGCACGCAAGTTTACTAAAGTGACGGTGCAAAACTTATATAGAGTAAATAGCGCAGATGAAAAAATTGAAGAGTAAATAGTCAATAATTAATGGGGTATCAAATCGTAGTAAAGAGTATTTCGATTGAGTTTTATGTACTTTTATTTTACGTTTGCTACTAAATACACGAAAAAAATGCAACGGTGTTGTACGGTGATTTTTATGAAGCGATATATTCTGCTCTACTGGATTCATTTACCGGTGCGGAATCACATATTTGCGACAGTGAAAAATATTATAACAATCGTTCGTGACGAATTAGGTTTAACGCGGATTAGTCCGAAAGTGCGAGTGTAAACAGAAATTGGTTCACGGGAATTCGCTCCACGTCGTTTTCCACTTTCGCACCGAAAGTTCTATCGAGCCCCGATCAATAAGGACCTAATTAGTTCTCTCGTCGTGTGTCAAGCGAGTGTTCCCCCGAGATTGAGAGAATGAACCAGTGGACCGGTGAACGTGGACACATTGAGAATTATCCTCATCGTCACGTCGCCAGAATTGAAGTTCCCGAAGGGGTTTTGCAGGTCAACGAGATTTTGCGGCCTTCCCGAGTTAAATGACAAACCAATCGATCGTTCACAAATTCACGTTTAATTCGTCAGCGAAAAGGTCCAATACGTTTATAAACAACACTGCGGCCGTGGAAAAAATACATATATATATATTTATATATATGTATATGTATATATTATATTTCGTGAAAAAAAACTTTTTCTCAGATGCATAATCGTCCGGAACGTTTTTTACCGAATTTTTTTTTTCTATTCGAATTCCATTAAACATTAAAAAATTTTTATTCTCCCGAAAGATTGATAATCGTAGTTTGATTGAAAAATCCAGGAGGTTTTAATCTTAGGCAGATCCATCGTTTAATGAGAAATTTATCGTTCATATTTCCCCGGGAGATAATGAACTCGCTCCTGGGCTATCCCTCGCGGACAGTCTTTTTTGCGCTGAATTGTAATTGATAGTTTCAGGTCCGGGCCGATTAAAAAATCAATCTGAAATCGTCGATATGTAGCAGCAAGGTTTTCCCGTCCTCGTTACTCATGCAATCGATCTAGCGTCGCCCAAATTACGCTCGCTCGGCGGTTTCATTACTCCGTTCTAATTGATTTCTGGTTATTACCCCGAGGGCCTATAGACTTTCAATTTAATTGGGCGGCGCGAAACGCTACTTTTTTAACGCTTTTTATCTTATCTCCCCGTTACTCGTCTCTCTTCTTCTCTTATAGTTGAAATTTTAATGAATCACACTTCCAATATTAAACTCATTCTTCCGCATTCGTTACTGCGATCTTCCACGCCCTCTTTTCCGCTTCAATCTTGAATTAAAATGCTTTTCGGATGCAAGGAAGCAAGAAAAAAAGAAACGATACTATCGAAATGTGCGCAGAGCCGTAGTGCATTCGATATTTAGTTCTACGTAGTGCAAGAAGCATAGGATAGGAAACGCGCCAGGGATGCCATTCTCGCGTCGTGTTCTGGCAACCTTCCATTTCATCTTTCTCGTTGAGCGGAGGGAAAAATGTAAAAAAAAAAAAAAAAGGCACCGGCCGCATTGCGTCCGCGAGGCACGCGATGACGTTCCGTCGTCGCTGCCAGTGAGTACGACGGTGCTTCTTTCTGTGATCTCGTAATCCGACCGCGCAAACTTTTTTTTCTCGACGTAGACATACGCCCGACGATTGCGAAACTCCCGGCAAGTAAACGCGTAATTGCTGCACGAAAAACTGTGGCAAAAAATATTTAGAGAAAAAGGCAAAGATCAAATGCAGATGAGAGAAAAATAACCGTCTAGACCGGGCGATAACAGTGCGAGCGGTGAATTAGTATTCGACGAGCCAAAACCGCCAATTAACCGCGCCGAATAAAAAAAAAAAAAAAAACTTTTATCATCTGCGACGTTGAACCAAGGTTCTCCCTCGGTCCGTATTCGCCTACACTCTCCAAAAATCCTACAAAATTGTTCGGCACGATGAATGACGCTCCGATTTCCAACTGCCCACGCGTTTCGGCCTCGAGTCCGTGCAGAGTTCGTTTGTTGTTGGTCTTGTTCCGGCGATCTTCGTTACTCCGGAATGCGTCCGAGACATTCCGGCTTGCCGTCTTCCGGCATTGCGCAATCATCGCGCCAACGCGCGGGTTTGTGTTCTTTTCGGGTTTCCGGCAATCGTCCTAACGGTCCACGAAACGGAAGTATGGCACGAGCGTATTTGTGCAATTCACCGGTCAAAGAGCCGAGAAGCCCAGGGGTCTGCTCGAATAGCTTTCTCCCGTGAGCTGGGGTGTCGTTTTGCCACCATCCATCCCAGTTTGGTAAACGAGGTCGAAGGAATGCTCCGGAGTACGAGGGTACGAGGGTGGGTGGTTCTGAAATAATGCGGACCGTCCGATGAAACGAGCTTGAACCCCATGGGCACCACTAGTCGGACGGAAAGAACGTCTCGCACGCACACGCACCGTCGAGGCATTACGGAAATTTCTCCCCTAGCAATTCAACCCTGCATAGTATTTTTTTTTATCTCTTTTTTAGTCTTTCATCCGCTCTCCAAAACGGATGAGCGTCAAGGGCGGACTGTAAAAATGATCCATTCGTCTATCCGACGATTCAGCGATGATGATTAAGCCTGCAGAGAAAAAAGCTCTTTTGCATGACGCTTTGAATTCAGGAAAAAAAAATACATATACGTGTATGCGAAAATGGGAATTCATTGAACTGACGCCTTCGCTGGAGCGTTTTGGAATAGAGGTTCAGGAAGAGAAACACAAAAAGCGAACGAGAAAAATCCCCACTGGGTTATTGAGTTCTCCCGAGGGTCGTCATGCTCTCGGAACCAAATCCCGAAGAACTCCTTTTTATTTTCCCTCGGGTTAATTAGAAACGGGGAGGAAAAAAGTAAATGATTCGGCGGTGAGCGCTAATGAGGGTAAAAAAGAATGACGGATACGCGGTCGTTATGAGAAATCGTGCCGAAGCACGAAAAGGCGGGAGAAATACATAGCGGGAAAGGGATGAAGCTCTAATCAATCATAGAGGGATTTTCTTTTCTTCGTGCGGGCACGTACGCTCGTTCCATTACACCTGCCGAGGCTCCCTATTAGAGTTACTGCGCAATAAAGCAAATTAATTAAGACGAGACTAATCGGTCTTTGACTTCGTGTTGGAAAAAAATTTTTTCGTACCTTGACGAAACTGAGATAAATTTGTTCTGCTGGTTGTATAGGCGAGAGCAGGTCGCAAGGAAACTTCGGAACAAATAATATATCCTACCATTTATATAAATAGTATATTGTGGTTATTAAAAAATAGTGCAGTAGTTCTTTCCGCCTTTATTAAAATAACCATATTTCTTGCGTCGTGAAATCGTAATATTCGACAATGAAAATTACTGACCCGGGAATAACGGAGCTTCGACAGGGAGTAATGAGCCATATTACACCCTACGAAGTGCATGAAAATGCAGTGCGCATGGCTATTTCCCGCTCGTATTGCACGCAAGGAACGTGGTCACTTTAGCGAAGACGACGAAAATGAATATATCATGCCACTAGGGAGGAAAGTGTGAGTTTGCACCGAGCGTGAAGTTTGATGCCCGAGAGAAGCGCCAATAAAAGGTGAATGGATGAGGCTGACGGTCTTAAAATTTCGTCTTAAATGGAGAGCGCGAATCTGTTCCGTGACGCGCTTCCGCGAGCGAAGGGGTTAACGCGCTTGATTCGATTCAGCAACACACGCTGCCGCTTGTAAAGCGCTCTTAGTGCAGTCGAAGCTACACAACCGCAGTAAAACGCGGAAGGGCGTCGCGCATGTGTGCGATCGGTACTCGCGCCTCGAGGCACTCGAAGCTCGCGGCACTTCGAACTCGCATATTTTGCCAACGAATCGTTGTCGTGTGTGCATGGAACATCGGCTTTCCTCCAGGTGAACGTACGATGGGATAATATCTGCGGTTTGCATCTTCCCATTCGAATACTTCACACGCCTCTCAATCGTACACCCATTTCGTACACGTACAAATTCATCGATTCTGTAGGCTTGCCAAACGCGATTTGAATTTATATTCGCGGTACGATTGTCGTCACGGCACTGCGCTGAAAGCGCTACGCACGTGACGTTTGTCGGACGATAAATATTTCACGATAATAATCGCCTTCGATAGATCAGTAATATTTTCCACCCAATAATAACTGTCGAATCTTAAGGCCGATATTTGCCAGCCACTTTGAACACCGTTTTGTTTATCATTCTTATTACGTTTGACAGTTCATTCTCGACGTATTTAGCTGCAATTGTACTTAATAATATCCGTCCTGGACCGTACGAGCGCATTATTTATTTTACGAGAACGTAACAGTTTATAAGTATCGCTGATATCGAACTTAAATAAATATTGGAAAATAATGAAAAAAAAACTATATTGCAGACACCGTGGATACTAAATGTTGGGTCGAGCGCAGAGACATTTATAGCCTCAAAATGCTGTTTTTAGAAGGTGCGATCGATCGAGAAATTTTTTTTACAAGTTCCCGGAGTCGTTAGCCGGTCAAGTGTAAATGTCGACTATCGGTCGTATTATGTCTGCCCGGATTGCGAGCCCCCGCAATGTCTGGCCGTTCTCGCCGCTGCGCCACATTCGAGCCCACGTTTCGTTGCGCAAGCCGAGTTAAATCACTTGTCGAAGTTGAAACGGCTGGACGAAGCGTACGCAACGTTAATTTTCTGCGAGGCGTGATAAATTCCCTGTGGCATTGGCGGTTGCTGTCTGGCCGGCCTCGCGGTACCGTTCGTTAACCAGACTACCAATAGAATCTCGAGCCTAGGTGCAACGTCTCTACGTGTGTGTCCCGAAGCGCGGCTTCTCATCTCAAAGCTCGAAACACTGGAGACGCCTATTGCAGCGGCGAGCTGGAATAATCGCGCGATCCAAAAGTGCAAGAATTAATATCTGTCGGAAATTCTCCGACGGTTATGCCCTGGCAAACTAATCGCATTTATACTCGGTTATAGCACGAGCCATGCCTCTTCGAACGAGGTCAACCTTACCATAATATTACACGTTTATTACACGTTTATTCGACGTTATGCATATTCCGGAAATTGCACTATGCAGTTACGCAGCAGAGAGCTACGAACAATTCAAAGTTATTTCGTCACAGGTTGACCGTCTGTAGTTGGATTAATATAAAAAATCCTATCGTCCGCTACCGTTACACGTGAAGCGAAATAACTGTTGGATCGAATTTGGAGTTGCAATAAAAGTTCCTATTTTCGGATACAAACTGATTCCCCAATTCATCGGCAAGAAATGGACGTACTGAATAGATGTGAAAGCTTGTTGTCCCGAAAGGCGCGCGACACTTCTCGTGGTAATTTTTGCGACAACGAGTGTTAATCTTACAATAATGGCTTTGAACCTTCCAAAGATATCATTTTGCAAAAATGTGTAAAAAAAAAATCAAGTTTAATTTTAAACACATGTATCGTTAAATTACGAGAAAAAAAATGTTTTAGTGCAGTAATACATTTTACCTGACCGAGTCGTAGAAGCTCGGAGCGTGGTGGCAAGAAAAAATAAAACCCTTCCATCGTTTTGCTTTACCAATCGCACGTTAGCGTGTAATGAGTTAAGCCGATTGATACGTGAAATCGAATAAACCCGTGCCCCGTTCGCTTTAATTTCTCGGGAGGCAAGGACGCAACGGGCGTAATGGAAATCGAGAATTGAACAATCTCCCTGAATCTCCAAGACTCCCGTGAAATTCCGTGATCGTTTAATTAAACCAAAGAGAGTTGGAGAGGAGCTCAACCGTGCCCTTCCACAGCGCGCTCGTTCACAAGAATTCGCACATCCGAAAGCTCTGCGAAACTTTGATAACTGCAGTTGGCTCGACGAAAGTAGCGCCGATGTCCGACTGCGCGCACTTGAAATTCCAGGCGGCGGATCGAAGTGTAATTTCTTAATTATTCCGCTCCCAATTCTGTCGGCGCTCGGTGGCGACGTGAGTTACTAACGTCATTGGTATAAGCCCGAGGTGGAAAAAAAGCCTGATAAAAATCAAGTAAAGATAGAAGGGGGAAAAATAAAAAAAAAACGTGAGTGGGAAGAGCGTGTAGCAGAGAGGGCGAAAATATAAGATAGGAACGATAAGAAGTTCAAGTGTAGGGAAGGGCGTTTTCTTGCCATACTAGGGTAGATATTCCGGTAGTATCAAGAGGGTAGGAAAATGGTAGATAAAACGTGGAGGCTGGAGAGAGGCGGGAAAGTTAAAGAAAAAAGAAAAAAAAGTGGAACGAGAAAGTGAGAGCTGAGGGGGGGGGGGGGGGATGATGGAAGAAGCAACTTCTTGTCTCGATGAATCTGGAGTCGAGGACAATGCCAGAGGATACCTGTTGAGCGATCATCCGTGCCCATCGACTCGGCCTCGTTTTGCCGATTTACTCACCACTCAATCGTTTTTTTTTTTGCCCCACCCTTCGCTCTTTCGTAACCCATCTTGCCTTTAATGCCCTCGTTATTTATTCACGTCGCGTTTAACGATAGCGAGGTAGTTTCGCTCCGGGACCGAAACAGGTACAAAAATTGGAGATTCGACACTTCGATATCGCATTCCATATCTACATTATTGAACGGAAAACTGTTCGCTCACGAAACATGATCACCCATGGCCCAATGTAAAATAAAAACAAAATAATTATTAACGATAATAATAGTTAATTCATAATTATTAAGAATAATAAATTATTATTATTTGTCATGAAACAAAAGATAGTTAGTGTCAAATTAAAAAATGTGTTTGCATCGATAAAGAGGAAATGGAATAATAATGCGGCCTGTCTTTTAGTCATTGAGATCGATGCCGTCCATTCTGCGCACAGAGGCACCCGGGACGCTTTCTCATCTGGCCTCTGCTCTTTCACCGACCGTCAATTATATTGGCATCGATTGTCCGAGCAGCACCGATCACCGCCACTCAAGTGTTGTTCCCTCCAGCTCTCACGTCCGCAACGATTGAACTCAGCGCTCCGCCATACTGCCACACTATATGCTCGTTCGAACGTGTAATCGCAAAGCCACCGCGCATTCGATCCACAGTGCAGCGTGTGCACGACACGAGACGCACGACCTCGTAAACCCTCCCTTACCGTCCCGCGTCTCCTCGCTGGATGCACGAACGTGTCTGACGCTATTGATATGACCGTGACAATCATGCCTGAGCAATTACGACAGCGCAATCAGTCTAATAACGTTGGTGTACTGAAATTTTCTACTACATAGCGATAGCACAGGCGCATTGCAATATCGAGGCAATTGAGGCGACGCGACACTCCTCCGTTCCACTCGGGCCAAGCTCGGCCGATAATAAAAACGGCGATTCATTTTCTCGACGCTGTAGACAGTCTACGATTAGAAGAAAAATCTTCAGGCACCAATTTGCCTTCGATCGCAAGTGGACGGAACATAGAAAAAAAAACGGCTCATTTACGTCTCTACCACTTACGTCTCTATCGAATAGTAGAAAAAATTCTACCTGAATCGAAATTCTGTCGGCTGAAAAAAAAAAAAAAAAATACGGGAATTATAATAAAACTCTACTGGAATGGAAATAAAATACCCTTGTAGTATTATTATCTGCTAGAGTTGTGAGTGATAGAGATACAAACGTACGATTTTTTTTTTGTTACCGACCGCGGTAATTCACGTGCTCTCGAGCTTCAGTTTTTTTCGCTTTGAAAATCAATGCTTCCATCGGAATCGGAATGGATATCCGTGTGCAAATCTTCGTCGTGATTTGCCGGAGGCTGAGATTTACTGATTAAACGTAATGTAAGCCACGAGCGGAAGCGATATATGTCGGCGCACTATTGTGGCCTACATCGAAACTATCGTTGACACAAGACGCCCGTGACAATCGAACCTCGGTATAATTACGCCACCGACGAGCCTTCGACGTGGGCTTACTCCATCGTCTCTGTGCGGGATCTCCACGCATACCGTGCATCCAGCTACGCGGCATCGTAATTGGAAACCGTTGCCGCTCCAGCGGAAACAGAGCCGCGGCTTTCCGAACGATACTGTAGTAGCGCATCACGATCTCCAAGAGTTCGAGGGAAGGTCTTTGCGCAACGACGAAACCGTCGTTCGATTGATTGCTATATCGGTAGGTCTGTTCGATTGGATTCTCGTCGTACAGTCGGTTATGTTCGGGCCTCGAGTCGGCAAAGGTATCGAACATGGATATCAGACCGTGACATGTCCAGTCGGTAAATTATTTTTATTCTCCTTTAATATCAAAAAAGAATTAATATTTTCAACGCAAATACATTTATACGAAGTAGCGTACTAAAAATTAATAAAAAGTGTATATCAGATGGATATTATTAACGACGATTATAGCTTAATATCGTGGGCGGATATTAAATATATTTTTTAAATATTTTTTGAATATCCGTTTTTTCGGGCAGAAGCATACGATATGTTGACCTAACTGAGTGGAATGACGCAGCGGGGAGAAACGTCCCGAAATCAGCTCGTATAATACACGACGATGAATGTCATAATACGGGCAGAGTTAGTCTGGCATTGTGTCATTGTAACGTGTCGCGAGGAGACGAGAAACGAGAAATCAGGTCGCATTGCTCGGTGGAGAAGGATGGAGGGGGGGTTGTGGGGAGGGGTCGATAAGTGAGGCAAGTGAGACAGTAAATATAGCAATGCCATGGCAAGTGGCAATCCGAGCGCATAGAGATGTCAGCCACCGGGAAAGGGGAACACACACCGGGAGAGTTCGCTAATGCGTTCGCGCTCAAATTATCGTCGAGTTATAACGCCTCGCTGGCAGAATTAACGTCGCGGCCTATGGTTTATTTGTCCGTGTGTGCGGGTGTGAATGTTTCGGCGGAGTTTCATCGTTAATCGAGCTGCATAAGCCAGCTTGAATCCGCGAGGCACCGATGCGCTGATGGGACATTTCGCATCGGACAGTCTTTGCGATAAAATTTCAAACTGCCCACATCTACTGGTCGCGATAATTAATATTATAGTTATAATTCAAACTGGCCACCCACGTATCTATAGATGTATAATTAACGTTAAATGCATCGCCCGCGTTACAACGTCGTAGTTTTATCACGGATTTAAACGAGTTTCCGAAATGAGAGAGGATTTGTAATTTCGATAATGAAGCCGCGATAGAAAGTAAACTCGCACAGGATCATAACAAAAAAATAAACGAATGTCCAATCCTCTCCATTTTCCCGATTAATATTAATCAGGAAAGTAGAGAAGATTGGTAATTTCGATAATAGCGCCCCGATTTATAGTAAATGCATGTAGGATTAAAAAAAAAAAGTAAATAAAAAAATGGATTAAAAAATAAATTTAAGAGAAAAGCGAATGCAAGCCGGTTGGTGGATATCACACGCGTGGTTGAACGATAGTCAACAAACCCGCGTCGGCGGCAAGTGGGGTGGTTAACTGGCGCTCGTAAATTAAGAGGAATACGGTGGTGCTTTACCGAGGTTTGCCGGTAGTGGTGCTCGAACGAATAACATTGGTAGGGTATTAGGCTGCGAGAGAGAAACGGTTTAGCCGTGACTCTCCCTCTCAGCCGGGATCGGAGTATCGGTGCATGGAGCGAGGGAGATATAGGAAGAGCACGCGCAGCGAAGCCGATGGTTTGCATGCCTTGGCCCGGGCAGATCGGAAATTTATCGTTGCGTGTACGCGGGGTCCTCGGGGCCCGGAGCAAAACGCTCGAACGCTTCCTATTAATAGCACTGACCGATTCGAGAATGAATCGGGAATACGTCGATAACGGCGGCAACCGCTTGCACACGAGGCTCGCACACAGCCGCGGGCTCCGCCGTGTCAGCCGATTCACCGTCAAAGAGGAACGACGAGCGTAAACGGTCTCATATCACCGAGGAATTCTAATTTTGATCTTGAATTGCGAACTCGACGCCCGGTTCCGTCCAAAAAATTCACTCCGATCGGAGTTCGTCGGTTAGGTGGAGAATCACGGAGACGTTCGAGAATGTCGATCAGGTCGAACGGTAATTATGTTCTTTTTTCAGTCTTGTTTCGCTCTCGCTTGCTGCGGGTTCTTTGATTAATTGATTCGACATCGGCGCGGTGAATGACGATTTAATTGTCGTACGCGCCGTATGCATATCACATGTGAATATTCAGCGATCTCTGGGATGTTCTCCTCCTATTAGCATCGATTAACATAATCGACGGACGAGCCCACCGAGACGGATGGCACCTGTCTGCACCACGGAACTCCCGAACAATGGGTGCAGAGGTATTCGTCTTTGATAGCGAAAAGGCCGGGCTCGGTCTTCGACGAAATAATTTAGCTTCTTTATCGACTGGCGGAGGAAGACCTGGGCTTCGAGCAATCGATGAATAAAGACATTAATTCTTGTTGGAAATATGTTTTCAAAGAATTCCAGAAAAATCGCGAGACCTCAGGGAAACTCGTATCTCCTATTTTTTGCTATACCAGGCACATTTTGAAAAAAGGCTTTGGAGCATGAAGCTTTGATTTCGGAACTCGATTTCAGCTCATTTATCGATACTCGTTCGGTCAAGTGACTATCCTCTATGCGTGTTCACGTGTGTAATCGTCGGCCATGAACCTTAATTCGCCCGGGATCAATCGACGCCGCGTGCGCGCGTCCTCTCCTCCTGGCTACGCCGATGAATCTCTGCAAACCCATTCCGCGTTACTGTCGGGATTTTTTTTTTTTTTTTATTGGTCGTTCGAATGCGAGCACAGAATCAAGGCAACGACTCGTCAAACACGTACGGCACGCGAGACGCTATCTCCGTCTGTCGGCCTCCCAGTCTCACTCCGCGGTGGTTTATCTTTGTTGAATTCTCGGTCGCACCGAGCAGCTTCGCGACGATCGACGCCGAGGCACGTGGAACGAGGAACGGCGCACACTCGCGAATTCCTCGAGACTGACGACAGTCCGCCCTGACGTTTCTATTTATTCCTTTCATTCACTCCACCCGCTCCGCTGACCCGTTGTTCTTTTCGATTCGCTCCATTATTAGACCGATTTTTTTTTTTTTTTTTTTTCAATTTCATCTGATTTTTTCATAATGCATTATCGATCAATCGGAGGGGCCAGCTGCACATCCGGAGGGAAATGACGATGAAAGGCAATTAATAAGAATAAAACCGATCGAGGTTATATTATACGTTCGTCCCCACCGTTTAATTTTATTCTCCGGCGGGCCAGAGATTCCTGTGCACTCTCACGAATAAATGTCCATCTCATTAACGTTCCTCCTCGCTTACCTTCCCATTCTACATAGCCAACGCATATAACTTCTTTTTTTTCGACTCGTTTAATATCCCGCTCTCCTGGATCTTCCCTCCATCCGTCTTACCGCTTTTCCTGCAATTTCTCCAATTCATTTCGCTACCGCACCGTCAGTTTCACCCTGCATATATACCGTCCGACGGGTGGGTAAAAAGTCAACATCGGCTAAGCTTTACATTCGCGAATGAAGCTCCGCCGAGTTTGCTTCCGCCAACCAGTCATTTTTTCCCCCTTTATGAGTATCAAACAGGGGCAAATATATTACGGAGTCGTGGGAGAAGTTTTTAGCGATCCTTGTGGCTTTGGTATTGGAAAATCGTCCGTTAGGAGGCGCTGCATTGCACTTGACGGTCAATAATCTCCCAGTGCAATAATACGATCAGCACGATCCATTGAGTTCTTCGTCTGGTCCCCTGGCATTCGAACCTCGACTGGGAGAATGCCTCGTCGAGGCTCCAATTTTTAAACATCGATAATTGCTACGTGCGATCGGCTCTCCATCGTGCGCTCGCACTACTCGGTATGTTAACCGGATCCTGGGTGATCGGAGCAACGGTGCGTGTACCGAGCGGAATAAGGTTCTATCGAGAAGCGTTGAATAATACCGCCGACACTGTCACCGCCTCCGCGGACTCTCAGTGTAATGCCGAGAATGACAACCACTCAAAACAAAAATGTAATTGCAGAACTGTAAAGTAAAATTTTGACATTTAAAAATCCTGAAGACAAAACTCCCGAAAAGATAAAAATTCGATGACATTGTTAATTGTTAATTGTAATCTATATATAACGGTGCGTAATACCAGCCACAATTTTATTAAAATTATTACCTTTAGAATGACTCGGAAAATCGATAATAATAGATTACTTAAATTTAAACACAAAAATGTCAAACAATATGACGTCATGCCGCGAAAAACCGCCGTAGCATACCGCACGGTACGGTCTTCCATGCTGCAGAGCCACCGGTTCGGTGAGCGAGGATTTTCCTCTTACACGAGTCCCCGTCTTCTGTGGTCGTTTTGCCCACCGCCCAATTAAAATTAATGCAATTAGTCGACCGCGTGCTTCCGCGTTCCGCACACCAGACTCTGCATTCTGGTGCTGGCGAGCTCAGTGGCACCAGTAAACGGTATAGCGAAGGAACTCTGGTCACAATGCTGATGATTAATTACCAACGGATCGCAAGGTATTTCCTCGAATTCCATCTTCGTCCGCCAATCATTGTAGAACGGCCGACAACCGTCGACAACTTTTTCTATCAAAAACGTACGTAAAATGCAAACTCAGTGACAAACGATAATATGCTGGTTTGGTGACGCAGCCACGGGGAAGCAGAAAACCCACTCTATGGCTCAGACCATCCGAAGCTTTCTCGCCTTGCATTCGCCACCATGCTTTTTCGCGAAAAGTACTTTTTGCAGTTTTTTCCCTCCCTCTCTCCAAAGACCACCAAGCTATATCTTACTTCACACTCGTAGGTGTAAGGTTTAAGGCGACCGTCACGAATACTCGTCTTCATTTGAAGCGAAAAGTTCACGCTCGGTCGGTAACTCTTGTTCTTCCGGAGGGTATCTTCAACGCCTCTCTTCTTACACCTTTTTTCATCTCAACCTGGATTTCTATGGTTTTTCTCTCTCATTCCCTAGTCTCCGAATCCCCTTTTTTGCGTGTATATCAGAATTTTCAGAGAGGCGACTTGTTTTCTCGTTGTTTCCTTAACAAAAATGAATACCCAATTTATGCAGGTTCCATCGGTAAATGCCTCGCCGAAGGAAAAAGAATTTTGGATGTGGAACGACGAAGAGGATTATGGAGATGCTGGCGTAAAAAGTATCGTTTAACGAGATGAAACGACAGAGCGAGGTTGCCTCTCGGGCGTACGCCGTCGCCTATAAGATTATAGAGCGCTTGTTAAGTTAAGTTTTAGTCGTCTTTTGGGTGAACGAGGGCGGCGAGTAAGAGGTATACAAGTTGGGCTTTTACAAGGGCTTCCACGCGTGTATTTTACGTCGAATTTCACGAGCATTCCCGGAGGCAAAGGGTTGCTTCATATTTGTTTTGAAACTACCGGCATCCTCTCCTCGTAAAGTCGATACATAATGGTTGAAGTCGTTCGACTAAGGTCATCTCGTTTCGTCGGGTACACGATGTTTCCATCGGGAAAGTCTCACTTCCCTAAGGACCAAAATGTGCCCTTTATTCCCTGTAATCGTTGCGGAATAACAACGCGAAACACTTCACGCTCAGTGTTTTAACATCCTACTTTACGAGCCTCTGCGTCCGCGCCGAGATATCACGTTGAAGTTCTGCGGAACTCGATCAACAAATGTTGCAATCATGTCGCAAAGGTATTTTCGTACAGGGAACTATGCGAGCGATTCAGGGTGAACTGTTGTTCTCGGAATTTTCAAGACTCTTGGAGTTAAAGAGGGAAATGGACGAAATTTTTCGTTACCGTCTGCGTCGAATGGCCTGCCGGAATTTTGATTAATCGGTTCCTGAGACGTGTTGTCATACTCCCAATTAGTACGAGCTCTAATCTGCTTATCCAGATTAAAGACAGATACGTCTTTGAATTGGATTGAGAGGAATTAACGCAGACACGAATGATAAGCTCATTGGACGAACTGATTGTCACCAAAGCGTGGCAACCGCTGCATGAAATCGAGAATTAAGCTCGTTCCGTACGCTTCCAATTCGTCCGAAGTTTGTGTACTGTCCCTCAGTGAGGTCGATGGATCCGACGATCGATGGAAGAGGGTTACGGGATAGTGAAACTTGTGTCCCCGAGCATGTTGAGCGGAAAGCCTTTTCGCTGATTCGGCATACGACCCGTTCCGATGAGAGACACGGACACGGACGTAAAAAGCCCGAATATCCCCGAGTTTTCCGTGAATTCAGTCAGTGAACAGAATTCACCGACTCGATATCGGGTTTGACGAGTCGTGACAATTGACAGCCGAAGATTGGCAATGACTCAATTGTCGAATTTCTTTTCTTCGAGTACCAAAATTCTACACTCGGAGAAATCTTACATCCGTTTTTTCCTCGTCGGCACTAAACTCCGTACATAAAAAAACGTCCGGGTTTCCAAGATCGATATCTTCCACACGGGGTCGTTCACTCGCGAGACCGCGATTCTTCGACCGTAAATCACGAAAGATTGTACAATGATAACAATAGCATGTTAAAAAATAAACGAAAAGTTGTACCAGCCGGTCTCTTTGGCCCGGCGATAAGGAGTGCCTGGATAAACGGTGAGGAAAGAAGAAATAGCTCGTAAAAGAAAGCAAGCGGAAGAAGACGAGGTAGAGTAGTATTTATGCTATCGAAGGTGTATACAGAGGGGTTGACGGGTACGTACTTACGATAAAAGGCAGAGGTAGAACGTCAGAGTACGTACGTACTCTGGCTTCCTACTCCTCCACCTCGAGCCTATCGATCCACCAGACCGACAGGCTCCGTTCACCGTTGTTGTTTGTTGAGCCGCAATCCTTCGGGGACTCGGAAAGGCGACATTGCTGGTCGCATTGTGAGAGAGAATATAAGGAGAAAAAGGAAAATGAGCAAGTAGAAGATCAAGAAAAAGGACACTGGAAGAGCAACGTGGACTCCGGTTGTCTCCTCGGGGATCGATCAAAAATCACTTTAGAATCCATTCCTCTTTGGATTACGAGACGGGTATGTTTCTCTCTCAATCGGCATCGTGCCCTACAGAGAATATCGAGCAATCCGTACCAAGGGGACTTCAAAGCCGGACCGAGATCGTCGTGCCGGTAATTGCAATTGCAAATAGGTGATCTTAGATTTATCGACAGTCGATCGTCAATCGTCGTCGATAGGCATAGGCAACCTAGAGAGCCATAAATCTTATGAAGATCGCATTTACATCGATCGCGACGTCGATATAATTGGAGTCACCGACAGTGAAAGTCACTGTACGCAAACGCATAAATCCTCGAACAGAATCGGCACGGAGATACGTCCGAAACGTGACGGGGAAACAGATAAAAGGTGGGGGAACAGCGGGACTAATTTATCGATTCGACGGTCCCGCTGACCGACTGTAGTTCCGTTAGCATGCAAAGAAACAGCGTTGAATCACGGAAAATAAAAAGGAGGTGAAGGGGTCGAAGAGAGAAAGGTAGAGAAAGAGATCGTTGGCTGTAACGAAGATAAACGTGGCGTGTGCGATCGGGCTCCGCTTCGACCTCAGCCGGGACACGTTCGATCGGTAACCGAGTTTCTGCCTTCGTTCGACGGAGCCGTGAACGTCCTCGCGCAGTAGCGGCTAGGGCCGGAGTGGACTGCACCTGGTGGAATGGGCATGAATTTCCATGTAGTACAAACGCGAAAGCTTCACTCGTCCGATCTACGGAGGATTGGCGAAGAGCCAAGAACCTTCCGGTAGGCCGACGAAGCGAACCCTTGGGTTCTCCCCGACTCCCGGCGGAGTGTTAGTGCGCTTTTTCCTTCGCCAGCTGCACGACTCCGAAGGTAGTCAGCAATTTAGCTCCGGTGGGCTTTTCCACTCACGGTACATCTTCCTTTGTGGCTCAGAAATGCCTTTGGCGCACCTGCGCGACGGTCCGTATGTGCACAGCCGTTTCCACTAGCCCGATCGCAGCGCCCGCCTTTCCCTCTTACGGAAATCTCGTGTACTTGTTGGGTAGCGCGCACACACGGTTCCGCGTGGATAGCCGATAGCGAGTTCATCTTGTGCGCCTGGAAGAGGCTATCGGGCGTGTTTTCGCTTTGTTGAACTGGGCGCACACATGGATTCGAAGGTAACGCTTCGAGTCGAAAAGTTACTGTTCAATGTTGCTCCAAAGTTTCTTTCCTGGCAGGGGAGGGGGCATATTTACCGCTCTACACTTTCGACCTACGAGCGGTCCTTCGCGTCTGCAGTTTCAACCTCGTCAACGAGGCGGAAGACAGGCCCGGGAGCCCGACGTCTCTTCTTAGCTCGTAATTGCAAACTCCTTTGCACACGCAGCGGCCCATCTACGCTATATAATAAGGCGCTGCTCCCCGGTGTTGGCGTGAGTGCAAAGTTGTTCGTAATTGTACTAATAATTGTCACGAGACTTTGCCCCCTGGACGGGAGGCAGCGGGGGAGTCGAATTAATCGTGATATTAATTACAAGACTTTGCATGCTCTGCAGAGCACTCGGCGCGAGGTTGAGGCAACGTAATGCGAACACACTGGCTCGCATTACCAGTCGCAACTTAGCGCAATGTTTCCTCATCCTCTTGTCTTTTAACGAACTATGCACAAATAGGGATTGTAGAATGCGCGCGGGTTACCCTCGGATCGTTATCCTTTTTATGACTGCTGGATACACGTAGATTCGTAGTTTACCTTTGGTTGTTTCTGTCGTGCGAGCGCAGCTGGAACCATTGTGAGATTGCCCGTGCCCGATAACGCTTGGGCATGCTGAATAGGGTTGTGTATCATTAGCGGAACGTGGACGGCAGGTGATATTCGCTGCATCCCCGCACTCCGCCTTTTCCATCTTCCATTCTCGATTACCCTGAGTCCGCACGATCTGATAAAGGATAAACGCAAAAACTAGAACTACAGACCGCGTCGTGTTTCACGAACCTAGTCGACAATGTAGATCGTTAATGGGAATAAATCGCGTGCGGCCCAAAAAACCCGTTGGAGGTAATACTACTAACCTCCGTCTTTTCAATTATAGTCTGTATGACGGTTATCAGTAATTTAATATCGTAGCTTATTAATTCGGGCATCAAAGAATTTTTAGATCGAGTCGCTGAATAATTTATAGATAATACAGGACCGAAGGGGTGGAAGGATTTAAGCTCGAGGAAGATAAAATGAGAACGGAAGGGGATGAGCCGAGAGGAATAAGGAGATGAGAGGAAGAGGAGAAGATGGAGAAAATGAGAAACTGGAGATCGGATATAACAGTAGATTTCTCTGTGTGTGAAATCGCTCAGAGACCCGTAAACTGAGCGGGTTCGTGAACGGACAGCGACGTTCTTACCCAAACTCCTTATCCGTTGGGGGTAACTTTTAAAACTTGTAGCGCACATATCGCTCCGCTTTCTCATTAATATATTTAGTAATTCATCGTACTCGGTAACAATAACGAACTCTCGTCCAAACTCTCACCGGTCTTAATACTTGATTCGCAGTTAGCAGTTTTAATATACTCTCCAAGATAATGAGGTGAATCGATCTCAAGACGGGAATGCAGAACGGTCCGCCGGTTCTCTGCTCGGTGCGGAACGATAGTGTCTCTCTATCTCTTTCACTTTGTTGCTAAATATATATATATATATATATATGTAAAGGTATACACATATGTACATAGTCACTTTCCTTACGGCATTCGGCTATAAATTCCCTCCCGAGAAAAAGCTCTCCGGAGCTTCGGAGCGAAAAATATCATTCTTTCCGTCCGCGTCTCTCCCTCTTTTATGATTGATGCGGGCCAAAGATCGCTGAGACAAGAAGGCAACGTAGTGAAAGGAAAATAATAACACGGGTGCCTCCAGGTGAATCCGGATTGACTTGATGGTGGATCGGAGTCCCCATCGTCGTTGTGCAGCGTCGGCAAAGAACATATTTTTCTTATTGTAATCGGCTTATCGCGAGGAACTGCAATATTCTTTCAACCGCATTACATATACAGCAATACCGCTGGTGATGACACGATTTTATTGATATGGCATGGGGGATTTAAATATTCACTGTGTTCGTCGTGTCCGTGCGAAATTGACGTGAGACAAGAGAATTGGGAAATTGGATCGGGTGATCGTTGGATGTTGTTTGTTGTCCAGTGCCGAATGGCTCGGTGGGTCGATGTTCCGTGCGTGAACCAGTCCTGCAAATATTACCGGAAATTGCTGCGACATGTGAATTTAAATTTTATTCTTTTTTTAATTTGCGGGAAACCCTTGGCACTATTGGACGTTAGTTCGACGACCATTGAAGCTCCCCGATGCCTCATTGACGTCGATGACGATAATTCATAAAATTAAAACCTCCAAAAATTTTGGCCCCAGTGGGAATGAACGACATTTCACGAGCTAGGAAAACGTCGTCGCAATTTTACCCCTACTCAGACCGTCGATCGCGACAAACATCTTAGTGCGATGCCTAATCCGGATATCTCGCGGAAGATATCAGCCGCGAAACTTCACCCTCTCGCGTCTCACTGTTTGCAATATATTCAAGCTGAATAATTAACAGTGAAATGCATCGGCGCTTGTGATTCTCGCTAATTAATCTAAGGTTAATTGGAAAGCGAATCAGGTCGGGCCCCGACCTCTCGCTAGAATGTTCCCGAGACAGCGAGAGGCGGATCGGTGTGCGCAAGGGGGGAAGGGGGGTTGAGAGGGTACCCGAGACGGTGAATTGATTTATCGAGATGAGGATGTGCAGCACCACCGGAGGGCTGTCTATCGTTCTCCATTTCACCCCTTCCCCCTCTCTCGACCCCGATTCGAGTCTTCTCCCGCTATGGCCGGATTATTGCTCGCGCCTCGACGAACCCCCAATGACGTTTCGGGAGTTGCCTTCAGGCATCAGGTCCCGTCTTCGCGGCGTCTTCTCGTATGTAGACTCCCCTCACATTCCCCACCCGTCCATCGATAGTATGTGCTTAAGTTATAGGCTCTGCAGTATGCACTGTGCATGCGAGCTTCAAAGCTGCCAAATATATACGTATCGGTTTAACCCCGGCATCGCTATCATCGTCACCTGCAGTTCCACGGTCCGCCAGATTCACATTATCTCTCAGATTGCCTCGGGCGATCGTGATTACGTCGAACTATCTTCGAGGAGTATAAAAATGGAATGAAATCACGTGCCGGAAATGAAAGCAGCCCGAATAGCATGTGAATTAACGTTCGGTAATAAAGAGGGTAATCAATTTTTTTCCATCTTGACCATTGACGACTTCAGTGGAACCCGGGATGAAGGTGGTACTTGCGGACAGGCTGAGATCACGGGAGTTCAGAGAGAATTGAGAGAGGAATTGGAAACTGTTTTCGATGCGATAAAAATCGCATCGATAGTGATAACAGCTGATAATACGACTCTATTCCGACAAGTTACAATGGGACAACTTGCACTTAATTTTTAAATAGTGTGAACCAGGATGAAAAGCTTCGAATTTTTTTTCGTCAATGTTACGTAAGCTAGTTTTTTTTTGCGTGCCGAAAAAAAATGTATTGCAGTTTCGTGCTGCAGAGCAAGCTTGGCCAGGAGAAAAGGAATTGAGCATTGACTAGAGAGGAACAATTATCATCGGAGTTTCCACGCGAATGTCGGAATACTTTGCGGATGTTAATATGTGAGCCCGGTCGAGTGCCCAGCTCGACTCTCGAAACACTAGAAAATCAACTTTGTCTGTGCTTAAGGCTGTAGGGAGGGTGAGACTGAAATGAGCGATAAAAGTGGTTCTCGCCTCTCGGGCTCAATGTCGGCCAGGAGAATAATTATAGTCTTATTAAAATTTAACGATGATAACAGGCCACTGCACTGCACTTACGTATACGAGTAGGTAAATTAAAGTGGCTATACGTATATTCTACGGATAATCATACAGGTATAGCAGGGACAGAGAGAAATTTCGTCGAATGCCCGAGGCCATCAATTAGCCCTCATCTGTCAAGCGAAACACTCTTGATTAAAATTTTCCCGACCGGGATCTACGATACACCTGCGTTCATGTATTTTCCTACGGAATCATACAGCATATTTCTTATCCGCTGAAAAATGTATGCAAAGCCTCGAAAAAATTGATTGGTTAATTGGCAACGAACAACTCTATGAAAATTAATGTTGTTAATTTTTCTCATGAGAGTTGAAAAAAAAAAATACTGAAATTAAATTCGGTTGGAGTGTCACGGCGCGTTTATGAACCTAAACTCCCGAGAACAACGTGCGATATCACCCTGCAGACTATAGGACCCTGAATTACCTGAACTATCGCGGCAGTTTGCATAGAATATTGCCCAGATTATTATACCTCGAGGACCGAGAGCGTCGAAGCGTCTCTCCTTGCTCTCTTCACCGGCACTTAAATCCCAGCGTACGATCGCGGCTATTCGCAAGGTCGACCATAATTAAATACATCCGAAGCTTATAGCCTACTTAAAAAATTTATTGTCCCCCAGCGTGTTGCGGACAGCGAAAGTGCGTACGCGCCTCATCTCAATCATGCCTCGGCGACGATCTCCGCATCTCCGAGGACGCAGCGACGCGATCGCTCACAATTTACGATAATTTATGATAATCGGCGGTATAAGATCGACTCGTCGCGACGAGCTCGCGGTCGACGAAGCTGTCCGAGATCATGGACGAGGCCTCGCGCCCGTGAACCCGATCGGTGCATAAACTTCGCAGGGAAAAAGGAAGAAGTGCACAATGGCGAAAGAAAGACGAGAAGGTAAGAGAGGATTGAGCTGCAAGATTGCTCGCAGCGGAAAGTCTTCGAGCGGCTGATAGATAGCCCGTCCAAAGCATCTCGCGGCAGTGATTCCGGCAAACTCTTATCTAACCCCCCTACCCCCTCTTCCTGTGGTCCCTCGGGCGGCATCCGGTTATCCTCTCCGTCGGTCCCGTAGCTCTTCGGCCACGAAGGAATTTTCGTCGAGTGCCTTGAACGCGAAATAGACGTGGATGGCTGACGGAGTTAAACCCTTGTTAGGACGGGATTAACGGATCGAGGGGAATAATGCGGTGGTAGGATTCTGGGCTCCCAAGCTGTCTACCTTTTGCCTCCCTTGCTCTAGTCCTCTGGTCCTGTGAGTACGGAAAGTGGGTACGTCGGCGGGTGTGAGGTGATGCAATGAGGAAGAACGAAGAGGGCACAAGGAAAGAGACGATTGTAGTCTACCAGAGACCTGGTTAGTTGGGTGGTAATTAACAGGCTGAACCGAGAGTACGCCAAGTAGAACTTTCCCGCTCGTACCGGCATATCGTCTTTCTCGTTTGTCCCTATACCTTGGACGACGTATTCGTACCGTGGGACGAGATGAGAACACACGCGCGCGGTTATAGACCACACGTAGCTCGAGCCCAGCTATTACTCTCTATGCATACATGGGTTATGTATTAAGTATGTACGGTGTGCTGTCGGGATAGACGGCAGATATATGAGATAGATTCTACGGAGAGTATGTGCCACATGTATGCGGGAGGTACGCAGATAATATAAACCGCCCTCGTGTCGTCGCTACGAGAGAACCGAGCAAAACGTCCCGGGGCGTTTGCCACCATCGGGTGTCTCGTACAATCCTTCACGAGGCGGGATGATCATAGCCGTCGAGCACTCTACACGGATCGGGACCGTTCCGCACTTCCGGAAAGTGGGCGATGCTGCTGAATTTGCGACGGTCGTGTCGAGGTGGAAAGGCAATAGGGTAGACGTGTCGCGGAAGCTATCAAGATTCCTCTTTTTTTGGTTTATTAGGCTCGGTTTGAAGTTTCATAGGAAAAAGTGCACTCGATGATTTTTTTTTTTTTTTTTTTCTAAGGCATAGTTTGTTTGAAGTCGGCGCCGTTGCCCGAAGCATTCACACGATGGTCAAACTCCATTGATAGCGTACGTTGCACTCTTGAAACTGTACAGTGTCGTTAATTAATTTCTGGATTTTTGTGACTTTTTTTCTTGCTGGACAACTTACGGCAAGGTCTTGACTGGGTGAAAGACGTTCGGCGATACGCTGCTAATAGTGCAAGCAGTCGATCGCTTTCGCGATCGTTATAGTCACTTCGTGTCTCATCCATTGGCTATTTATGGCAGCGCGCATAACTCGTCATCGCTCGATCTCTCCCGCTCCTCGAATTCCACACTGACTAAGGAATGATTTCATAGCAGTGACGTTTTGTCATCGGTGGGTGTTTACACACTGGTGACTCTTTTTTGCCTGGTGTCTTCTGATTGAAATCCCCTACCAGTGATTCTCCTTCCCTCGAGATAGTGCAGTCAGCTTGCGAGAATTCCGAACGTAAGAAAGATGTAAGAGAACGATCAAAATAAAACGACGAAAGTGTAGGTGGAATCTTCCGGAACGCGGGAATTACGAGAATGACGATCGAGGAATGTGGCGAGGCTCACCGTCGATGGGTCACCGTTGGCGCAACTCACAGAAAGCATTCGCTTCCAGTCGTCTCAGTTTCATCTCTCATCGCCCACGGATTTTCTCGACTTCTCGCATCAGTCGGCATTCTTACAGAGAGCTATTCGAGACATTTCTTTGACGGAGTCACGAGTAAATCTTAAAAACGCGTTTTCGAAAATCTATTGAATTTTAGAATTTAGCAGATTTTCGCAAATTTTTTTAAAATCCTTGCCAGAGCGTTAAATTACACTTGAAATTTATGATTGTTTAATGTTAGAAAAATTCTCTATAGACGAATCGTCAACTAATGAAATTTTTGTATTTTTATGTTTCAGGTGAGTTCAAAATAACGATTGGTGAGCCCGACTAATGCAAGTACAGCAATATATTTAATGTATAGAGCAATTGATGGGAGCGTAGCAACGCAGGACAGGTATACTTTATTTCAGTTTAAACGTTTAATTTTTTGTCTCTCAAAAAAAATAGAAAAAAAACAGTCTGTTTTAAGCTGCTCTCTCAGTTGCGTGCTAAACCCACGATCGAATTTATTTCTCGGTTATTGCGGAGCCCCCGTCAGTGAAACTGAAAGAGAGTGAACAGTATCAATTGCAGATCCCAGCGACCCGTAATCGACAGCTTCGCAAATAAGTTGTTTATCAAGGCGAAAAGGCATCTCTTTGACGTGAAAAACATTTTTTTATATTTTATTCCCCCCCACAAGTTTATTCGCCGGTTAAGCGAGTTTCATTCAAAGCTGAGTTTCACGCTCCGATAAAGATTCGAGGATAATCAATGCCTAACGATAGAGAAGACCGGTGACAAACGTAACTCAGGTCAGTTGTAACGAACGGTCGCGTGACGCCATGCATGATCGAACGCTTCGGATATGAAGTAAGCAACATCGAAGACATCAACACATCGTCCCAAAAACACCTCATAGCCGAGTTCCCAAAAACATAGGATGTGCTGGAAACAAATACGCTGCGCGAGTGCTGAAGTCTGCGTTCAAAGGGGCGATGTTTGTGACTCCGTATTATTTTACGCTTGAAATTATTTAGCCAAATACCTGAGAGTATGTTAATTGTATTTCATCGTATGCCCAGGCATCGAAATCCCGCGTTTATCGATGAGAAAATTAAAAACGGATTTTTGTTACATTTGTCCCCGGTCTCGCCTACTCACCCGTTCCACCACGCGCTGCGTATGGAAACTGTTTTCCCCACGGTATTACCGGTGAATCAAATCTATTACGCGAAATTGGAGGTGGAGTATGCGACAAAATGAACGTTCACAGTCCGAAGTTGTTCGTTCCGTCACGACGCGGTGCATCGAACCTTGTTCGAACCCGACTAGTTCGGGTCGAACTTCTCCCCCACGTGCACTTTCGAGACTGAAGTTAGGTTGTGAAGGCGACACCACAGCGACAGGACGGTGAAAGTGTTTTGCCGAATTCGTACAAATGCCAATAGCTCTCCCATCGTCGGCGGTGGCAGGCACGATAACTACCGCCGTGAACCTGAAAGCAGCGCAGATTGAACGTCGTCGATGAAAGGCAAATAAATTACCTCCTCCCGTTCATTCACCGCTTTAATTAACGCGAAGCTGGGAGAAAAAGTAAATAAACTGTAAAGAAAACGATCAGGTAGAAACGTCTAAGCCTTATTGACATTTAATTTAAAAAGTGTACTCGTGCGGCAGAACTTTTGAATAGGTAGCGAATTATACCTTCGCGAGGAGCTCGATAAGTTGATTGAGACTCACACGTGGACAGCCGATGTAAAATTAATTGACAAAATGAGCGAAAACGAAATACTGAGAAAAAACGTAAAACGTTTTTCGATCAATCTCGCGGAGTCGTCGACCATGGCCGATAATTGCGAGGCTTCGGGGCTTCGTTTCGGTGATGCAACCTAGCGGCTGCTCGGACCTCTTTCATTTCGAAATCTAATTGTATTTATTAATTTTTTTTTTTTTCAATATCGTTTGTCGAATGCCCGAAGGGCCTATAAGCGAACGCAAACTTTAAGGCCTTTTTTACACGAAATCAACTCTACCGCATTCGTCGTTCCGCTCCATCAAACTCTGTTCCCTTTTTTTTTATATATTTTTTTAACACCTCAACCGAGCCACGCATCCCTAACGCATATTAGATCGAAAGCGGTGAATACGGCCCACCCTCCTCAATGACCCAAATCGATAGCGCGCTCGCCAGTTCGCATTTGCCACTTTTTTTTCCCTATGCATTGCAACCCGCCGATGAAACGAGGATGTTAAACGCCCGTCCAAGTAGTCGAACCCAGCGACTAATCAGGCGCAACTGGACGCGAGCTTCACGTCTACAGAACTTCTCCCGGCCGACGTTAACACAAAATCCTACCGGCGAGTTCCGGAAATATATACGTTTATTCGAGCCCCTCCCATAGCGTGAGGATGCGTCCGAGTAAGTGGAAACGGGGAAAACAAGTAACGTTCGTTAACCCAGCAGGGAGGCCACTCTAAGTCCTAGACTGGTCGCTACACCCGTGCAGCGGCACCGTGTACGATGTGCTAAATGCCGAGCTCGCTGGCTCTCTCCAACGTGTTTGCAGACACGGCTCTGCCTGTGCGTACATCGCGCAGTGTACGTTAAAAGTACAAATATACGTGTAAATCCCCGCTGGTTCAGCTGGACTTGGCATTATTCGTCGTAGAAGCACCGGAGGCTTCGCTGGTGTTTCGATTTATCATTCGCATGTATTCCGCCCCTTCGTCACGTTTCACCGGTTCGCTACAACAGCGCTCTCTTCCCTCTGCCGCTTCTGCCGTTGACGTAGATTCGCGTTTTACAGCGCAAGCAGAGACGAGTTGACCGCGCCGATTTTGGCGCTGGAGACTCGGTTGCCATCCGGCGGGAACGACAATGAAAGCTATACGAAGTGGGTGACACTCAGCGAAGAGTAATCAGCCCGATTTTTCATCGTCGCTAGAAAAGTGCAGTCGTGTTCCGACTGACCCCTTGCAGAAAACTCCTGCGGCAGCAACTGCGAGTACTCTACTCGTCGAGCGAGGACAGGAAGCTAATGAGTGAGTGAGCGAGTACATCGGTATATTTCACATAGTTACATGGCGAGCGTGGCAAAACGGACTTCCGGTTGGAATAACAGTTCTCCCGCGAATAAAAAATTCGAAACAAAATGACATGGTTTTGCACTTTTCCCATGCTTGCAAATCAGTGGGCTGATAGAGTGGTAAATTTATAACTCGAAAGTTCAATTGAATTTCCGTTTGGGATGACAATTTTTTTCTGGCGGATTAAAAATTCAAGAAAAAGAACAGACTATTTGACCCCATTTTTTCCGCATCTTTTAGTAACATTATTTATTATTGCCCGTTGAAAGTTCGTTCATTATTTTCTGCAAACTAATGAGCCGATAAAATGGTAAATTTATATCTTTGAATTTCAATTCTGAAGTATAAATGATTATCATAATTTCCGATAATATTTTTCTTACGAAGCTCTCGCGATTCTAGCGGCGTTGCTCTCAGTTCCATCTACATTTGTGACAAAAAAATTTCGGGCGGCGTGGATGACGAAATGTTCGACTCCGAACCGTGAAATGAAACGCTAAGCGCCGGTCTCCGAGTTGTCGACGAACTTTGTATTGTAGACGATATTGGCAGGCGGATATACTCGACCCAGGTGTCCGATAGCCCGAAACGGCGGATGGGATGCGTTTTCTGCACACGTGTCGACGATATTTCTTGTGTTGAAGCACAAGTCCTCTCCGACGTCTTATTTTGACGTGACTATTCAACGTTTCCATCCCCACATGGCAATCTGAAATCCATCGAGCGAGATTTCGGTATATCCGACAGAATGGATGTCCTTGCCGCGAATATTTTTCTCTCACGTCCGAGCGTACCGTTCGACTCGCGGGAGAAACGCGAAAATGAAAAATGTCCCGGTGCAAGCTTTGCGTCAGTCGGGATATCCGGGAGACAGTCAAATTTGTCGGCGTCATTCGCCAACCATTCATAGCGCGCGTCGCGATCGCGAACTTTTCCCCCACACGTCGATTCCTCACTCAACCCGGGATAAACGATTGCTCTCTTTCCTCAATCTCCGTTCTTCACACATTCGCGGAAAAATGATTCCAGCATGTGCGCGCGAAGAAGGAAAAATCAACGTGTAATACACAACAAAGTTTATGCCATTGGGCGAGACCAGATGTTTCGCGCCTCCGAGCTGATGTAAGATGATGATTTCCCAAGTGGCCACACAACCGGCGTTTCTCACTGGCAAGTTCCTCCACTCAAACCGCCAAGTATGATTTCTTAGGTCAGAAGTTGATTGCGTTCCTTCCTCTTTACCGTCCCCCTCGTCACCGTTGGGCCTCGGTGTTTTGCTGCTACTGATGGCACTTCACCAGATCCCATCGCCCTGTTCGCCACTCAAGTGTCCTTCACCAGAGATCAGAAAACTATTTTTTGTATTAAAAAGTGCAGCAATTTCTCTACTGCGTCATAAAATGATCGGGGATCATCCAATACCTTGTTCTCTATTTTCAAGGAGGCTTTGATATTTCGCTTGAGACCAGCATTATAATAAGGACGGCACACGGGAAAATGAACTAGTCTGACTAACATAAGGATAACTGACTCAAACAATCGTTGTGCTCTAAGCGTCAGACGATAAATTAATTAGGTTAACTCTTTCAAGTGGATTCAGTTACTTCAAGACAAGACGATGTATCGAGAAATACTTCCTTGCGCGGCAAACAGAGCGGACGAAGGCCTGCCGAGAGGGCTTCATTATATTCCATCGAAAGTCCGCGATGCCATCGGAAAATTGGGTTAATACCGACTTAAACTTTCACCCGGCAAATCTGTATGTACGTGTGTAGATGGTTGCATCGGTACTTAAAAACATGTACATACATATACATCGACACATACACAAATATTTATGTACAAGTGCACAATAGACGAATTCCGATGGTTCTACACGGTATTTCTGGAAAGGCCTCAATTGTTGTTCAAACTATTGTTAAATAATACCCAAGTATTTTGTGCTCGTATTAAGCATCTCTTAAGTGTCTGATACAACGCGAAACGAGACGGGAAAGGCGGAAGGAAGCGGTGTCGGGCTATCGAGGAGAGCGGAGTCGTGTGATAGAGTAACGGATGAAATTCCAGGGAGACCACACCGAGAGATAGGGACGAAGGGAGACAGGGAAAGATAATGGAAACGAGCGACAAAGCGCATCCCGCACGAGGGAAGCGTTCCAGCGGGCGAGAGATAAGGCGGAGCAGAACTGTCCCTCGCACACGGATGAATTTCGTAGCCCCATTATAGTTCCCTTCGTGTCGAAGTAGGGGACCAGCACGGCGCTCACGGCTTCTTCACCCTCGGCATTTCCCAGCCGGCTTGTTCCCATCCCGCTGAAAAGGGACGGAGAGAATTTCCGTCGGACCAAAACATAATGCCCGAAACGGTTCATTATTTACGGAATAGCGGGGACTTCGAGGCTACGTGAATCTCCCGGTACCATCGTAGCGAAAGAGCCATACCGAACGGTTGTTACCACCGTGCGACACCCGCGCGAAAGCCCGCCCAGTGGGTCCTTTTCTCGCCACCTGCCGGGCCAACCGGCTGCAGAGTGGGTTAAAGTCTTCGCTGATAACTCCCCTGATTAAATCCCTTAATAAACGTTTTCCCTTGGCGGGAGTCCTCCGTGCGCGTTGATAGGAGGGCGGACGCGGTCGCAAGGTCCGGGCGAACGCTCCACGGACGGAACTCGTAAGGATAACAATTCGCACCGCTCGGCTTAGTGGAAATACTCGACTGTCGAGCTGTGCAATGCGTGTAACTGTACTCGGTGTACGTTTCGACGGTAGACGGTACCGCAAAGAGTGGGCGGGCGATGGGATTCTAGAAATGAGACGGCAAATCGTTTTACCAGAAAACTGAGTATGTCTACACCGTGTGCCTTTAGCGCGAGGAATCCGGCACGAGATATTTCGAAATTCCACGGAATCCTATGAAACCGGGATTGCAGCAAACTAGTCGAGGACTCACTCGGGCCCTGCCGGACGGCCACTTAATAACGGTTTCAACAATCCTCCGTGTCACTCGACCGTTTCGGTGGAGTAATTTGTATAGCTGGGCACCATGGCACGAATAATTAACGCAGGGAACGAGCAGCCTCTCTTCCAGCTGGATTATCACTGGATTCATATCCGTCGTGCGCAAGGCAAAGATAATTTCAACAAGCTATGCAAACTTTGACAATCTTTTTCTCATTTATTTTAAGTTCTAATTTCTCATATAAAAAACCTTGTTTTTGGTAAAAAAAAAAAAAAAAAAAAAAATCGACATTTTAATGTGAGTGTACTTAAAGTAGTCTGAAACATCTAGAAATGAGATTGTCAGCTGAGGTCAGGCTGTGCCTGACAGACTTGCATCATTTAACACTACTGTAACTCTCAGGTGATTTTCAGACCCATACAACATTAATTGTGAAAAAATGTTTGTCACGGACACACGTTTTTTACTACCTGCATAGCTGTTTAGGTAACGTTGCTAGTACTTTTTTTTATTACCAGTCGAATTTTTATTTTTGCCAGACGGCATAATTTTTTTTTACACATTCTCGAACGAGGATAAAAAAATAATCGACGCGTGCATACAGAATAATTGCATACTCTCTTTACTTGCGTCTCTCTCGTGCAATTTCGCGGAATTTGGGTAAACCGCTCTGGCCGTAGGGACGTGCGCGCACACAGGTCGATAATACCTCGACGTTAGTGCCAGTAGTTTGGCGGACTGGCTCGTAATGCCTGGCCTAATAGAACTTGCGCCCATTAACAGGTAAGCCCTCGTGCCGACTCCGTGCGGGCCACGGCCCGCGGCTAACTCCACGTAGTTTCGAATGCCCCGAGGTCGAATCGTAGCCCCCATCGCAGACAACGCTCAATCGATTATTCTGCTCCTGAATTAATCCACCAACCCAATAATAAGCTCGATCGTCAATTCAGAAATAAATGGAATATGCTTCACCATTAAATTTCCCCGTTGCGAATTTTCTGAAGTTATCAGACTGGTACTAAGGCAATGGTCCGCGGCTATTTCGATAGCGTGATTTACGGATTCACGAGAGATGGAGGAATCGATAATGCTTTGCGGACGTCACAAGCGATCATAATTTATCATTCCGTATGCTCGGTCGACATCGTGAGCTGATTCAAGCAGTTTTCAATTTTCATACGCCAAAGCCGACACTTGTTGCCTTACGAGATCGGAAAACTTTTCTAAACGATTGAAACACTATTATGGGAAATCAGTCGTAGGGATTTTTTTCGCCAATTTTCTAATGGCATATGAAATCAAAAATAGTCCGCCTTAAATTTTTTTAAATTTCTAACGGGGCATTGAAGTCTCTCAAGCTTGTTTGTATCGTCTTGTTACGTCGTGCTTGTTACGTCGCTCAAACATGGAACAACGGCATTATTCCGATGTCGGCTGCTCAGAGTTGAAAGAGCGTATCGCACATACCATTTAATTTTAAATAGTCCTGAGTGCGCCCGTCTGTTTCTTCATTAGCTGAGCGGCTCTCAGTGAGCACGATGGAGCAAGTCTCCAAAGGGCTTTTAATTAAATCATGTCTCGTGGAAATCGAACGATCCGCTGTCTCGCCCGTCGCGGCGTTAATTAAGCAACCGGAGCTTTTGTACTTAGCCAGGGTGAGTGATGAATCAACGTCATCGTCAATTTTCATAAGACGCGGAGGAATCCGCGGCTTCTAATGTACAGCGCGGAGCTCGTACCGACGAATGGACCCGCGGCCGGGAATTATCCCGCTCGAGCAACGCTGAACAATGATGCTGTTCCGTCCGATATATCACTCTGTGTCGGGGCTACAGAGAAATCCGTGTCGAGACACCGAAAATCCCGAGACACAGCCACGGAACAATTGTCTAATCCGAGAGAGGCATTGTGGTCGCGGATGCGCGCTTCGCATCGACTATTTCAAGCGTGGAACGTTACTCAACCGCTATCCGCTCGTCCCGCTCCTCCTTTCTCCCTCTTGACTGTAACATTTGATGACCGCACGTATTACCCGGTTAATGCCCCAATGAATTACTATCACGCTTGCTCGGAGCGCCAATTTCCTTCCTCTTGCACCGAGTGCCTTCCCTATTGCAACTTCATCGTAGTCGATGTCACTCCAGCGTTAATCTTCTCGCGAGCAACGGAGCTCCCCGTATAATCACATCGACGTACCGACAAGGTTAGTACCCGATAAAGATCCGCGAGAAGTTTATAGTATCTGATGATCGTATTAATATTCATGATTCATCTATCGAATAACTTTTTTCAACTGATTTTTTTTTTTGCTTCCGAAACGGGAAGAAATGAAAATTATTGATAGAAACTGTGAAAAAGCGGGAATTTCATAGCATTTTTTAAATCAAGATTGAGAGGTCTATGCGTACGGTGAGTGGATTTTTCGCGTCTCTACAGATAGATTTGGGTGTTAATAGATATCGAGGATACCGGAAGTGACCAGGAGGATCGACGTTTTTTAACTTTTTTTTTGTATGTTCCCAAGAGCATTTTGGGTCGGCAGATTTAAGGGGCCGAAGATTTACATTCTATGGAGTAGCCGAACTCGGTAGGGACATTACACTCCGTCAAGGCTTCTTAACTCGAGTCACGAAGCCGAGTCTCCCCGCTCGCTTAAGTTATCTTCCCACTGCCACACCAGCCCCTTGGGGGGGGTCGACGAGACGCGCAGTGCTCGACTCTGGGTTTCGAACACTTTTTCCCTCGACCTTCAGGAACTTTTACTCTATCGTTCGCCGGTAGATATCGTGAAGAATCTTTATTCGTGCGACGAACGGGAACGAGAGAGAGAGTGGGCGAGGCGAACGTGTTACGTGCCTAGATATGTGATTTTAACTTTTACCGATTCGTGGGATTTTAAATAGACGTTCCAACTCTTGACACGCACACACGGTCATTGAACCCAAAATCGCACGTGGGAATTGGTACAAATTAGTACCGTTTATCGTAGCTAAATTAATAGCAATTTTTTATTACAATTCAACCCTTAATTTGAATATTAGGTCATTGAGTCCAATCGCGGACGACAAAATTGGTACCAATTGGTACCGTTTATGCCAGCATAAATTACACTGAATCTTTATCCGCCCAGAAAAAATGTACATCTCTGGGGCAACTGATATTTCTTTTTACTCCTTTTAACCTTCATAATATAAATATGCATATAGATGAGTTCACCGATAATCCCGCTTCTGTTTCCGCCGGACAATGAGAACCTAACGACTTATCTTTTAGCCCGACCCCGTACGGTTTACTTTGTTCGAATCGAGTTTCTGCCGTCATGGAATCGAGCATCGCTACTTTCTCTCGTGCGCCTGCTTCGGCGTGGTGCCGCGTGGACCTAGAACTGTATAGAACGTGCTGTATAGAACGTTCTTCTGGGTGGATCGTTTATCCTCATACGGGCTGTCGGAACGCAAGAGAAAGAGGCTGAAAAGGAGTTGCCAACCTTCGGTCCATTTTCCCGGAGAGAGGTCAAGATCTATCCCCGAGCCTTTTCTATATAACTGTATCTCGTCTCACCGTAGTTACAGTGATCGTCTAACTGTATCAATGGTCTCCTTCCATCGATGGCATCGACACAAGTGAAACTTTCCGGAAAGGAACAAGTTTCCATCCCCTCTGTATCGAAACATTAGCCGTGGCGTTAATCCTCTTTCCTCCTCGAATTTATCGAAGAACGTATAAAGATATATAAAGGAAATAAAAAATATAGAGAGCAAACCTGCACCTCGAGGATTCGGAAAAGGAACAACTTTTTCGACGAAGATTCTTCATCATAAAAAAAAAAAAATTTCATCTCAGGTTTATCATTTCACACTCGGTTGTAAATGCTCCGAGTGAATGGTTTAACACAATTTCACGACAGCTTGAACTCTTCCCTCGGATGGGCGAGTCAAGGAGTGAAATGTTTTAATTTCAAAAGGTCGCGATAATATTGCGAATGGGAACTTTCAAGGAAATCCCGGAAGCGCCCTCGTCGTCCTGAAATCTCAATTATGTCAAGGCATGTACACTCGAGTGTCTGAACTCTGAGGGGTTAAACCAAGCTGTTTTCGTCAAGCCAAAAACTTATTAATAAACCTCTTCGCGACGTCGTCTGCGCATTTTCCCCCTGCCAGTGTTCCCTCATGTCTATGTATTTTACATCGTCTCTTCCGAGATCTCGCTCGGCCTGACGGAATCGCGCTGAGCGTGATTACCTAGTTTCCCAGCCGTTTCTACCGTTTCCGAATGCCATCGGGAAACGTCAGCCTTTGAAACCGATGAGGCTCGAGCATTGTACCATTTTCGTTTTGGTTTCGTGTTTCTTATATTTTTCACCTCCTTGTGAAACTCCACGACCTGGATAGTATTTTGCCAACCGACTGGCAGCAATAGTCGGCATATTTCCCCACTTGCATTTGTTTCTGAGCAATCGCAGTTGTTTGCCTGTCCTGCGGTTGGTTATCTGGGGAGGAGGACAATAATGCCAGGCCGATAATCCTTTCTCAAGATTGGTCTACCTTTCCCGACTCCAACGCCAAGTCCGATAAAGGAATCAATCAGACTCCCTAAAGAACTTGAACGGATCGACCGTTCATCTGCTTTTTTATCTCCCTCACCTATCTACACCAGCCACGGAGAGAAATATCTAACCGCACCGAAAAAAAATTCATTAAAACAGGCATGAAAAGACGGAGTCAATCTGTTTCGAGAACTCCAGAGTCTGATTAATTCTCCTACTGGATTGGACATTAGATTCGGTAAGGTTAAAGAATCTCAAGGAACGATTATCGATTCGGGATTATAGTTGAAAGAGTTCATCCTCTCGGAATGATAACGTGCGAAGAGTGGTGAATGGCTCGGAGGCTCTTCGAACATTCCTCGTCCTCTTCATTCTCTCCCTTGGAACTTGATTTTCTTTCTCCATTCTTTTTTTTATTCCCGCTTCTTCGTATTCTTCATCCTCCCCTACTTCTTTTTCATTCTCCGAATCGAGGTCTCGCCGATTGGCTTCCCTAGGAGAAGAGGGAAGAGCCGGTTGAAATGCGAATCTCGAAAACGAGTAAACCTAATAACGGAATCCTTCGCTATCATTCAGGTTTCTCGTATTTCTTTATCCCTTGCTTTCTCATCGGTTCGCGATTTTTCCATCTATCTCAGACGAGATGGAAGCTCTCGGTGATCGGCGCCCCGCGTTCATTCGGCACCCGAGGAAAAATCGAGGGACAATTGAATTTATTTTTCCGACCCACCCGAAGAGCCCCGGGCTGGAACTCGGGGACAAGGACGTAGCCGGCAACCAGTGGAATCGGCAGTACTAGACCAGACCGGGGTCTCCAGCGTAGCGTTACGGATTTTCCCTCCAGCCATCGAGGCTACAAATTATCGCCTTTTTTCCAAAGGCATCGAAGCTCTCGCAACAATGCAGTCTCGGTCGACAATGTGAACCGTGCGAAATGAGCTTCATTACTTTTCCTCAAGAATTTTCGAAATCCAGACGTCAACATTGTTTAACGTTTCAAAACAATAATTGCGCAGCCGATGCCATTTACGCCAATAAATGTTCACGTCCTGAATTAGAGACAGACAGTTACGTGGTCGTAATTTCTTCAGCTTTATCTAGTGATTGGATCCAGTTATCCGGCTCTGCCGATTTCAGTTATTCAGTGGTTCGACGCAGCTACCTGACGTTCAGTTATCCAATAGTCTACGGTATGGCAGGCCCGGCTAGGGAAATCACGGAGCGAAGGCGCACTGAAACCTTCGCCGCACAGTCGTTCCAACCACGGAAGAATAGCGGGTGAACTTTCGTGACGACCGTGTACGCCACGAATTAGTCACGAGTCACCAGAGACCAGCAGTTATGGGCACCGGCGACGAGAATAATCTGTCAGGATACTCGACTTCTGGCATCGAATTAGGTACATCGGAAGAACTATTAAAATCGTTGATTACTGAATATAATAAGCGAACCGAGGGAAGGACGAAGGTGGTAGAAACAGTACGGGAAGTGGATGAGCGGAAGGCTATCTTGCGGGAGGTAAAAGGAGTTTGCAGAGAAAGCATGCCGCCTCTGGCACCGAAGAGGCTGAAACTAATTTCTCTGGTACAGAAACAAGCCCCCTCGGCGAGAGGCTTTCAGCAGTGCTCTTCGCAGCAGGAGTAGCAACAGCAGTGATGAGAACTGGCTACACGAACATGGGCGGAAGAGAACGGACGAGGATAAAACGTACAACCAACGAATTCCGCGTTCACTTTATACCGGCAGACCGTGTCACCGGCTGACGTTAACGACGTCGCCCAAACCACCTGTCCCTTCCCTTCCATCCCCTCTTTCATTCTCCGTCGCTCATCTTCACCCGGGGAGTTCCTCGTGGAAAATTAATAATCTCATCGAGACCCTGAATTAATTAATTGTGCGCTAATAAATTATCCTAATCGGATCGCTGATAGGATATATACAGCGTGGGTGTCTGATAGGGCTCACCCTCGTTACACGCGACGTTGGTACCAACGTCGTCCTGACGATAACATTATTCTTTATTACTCCCATTAATTTAACACATTTGCTCCTTCCACCAAAAAACGTCCTTTTTCTCATCGTTGATAACAATAATTTAAAAATAAATAAACAATTGAATACTGGCAAAATTAAATGGTGGAGTTGCACAGAAAGAAATTCGTCGGGTTTTGGTAAATATGTTAGCCTGCTTATTCCGTGTATGAACTTCAGTGGCTACGCGGTAACGCCGGTAGCTCGTAAGTGGTACGGCCCGAGGTCCAGTCATCCGTGAGGAGATAGTTTGCTTTATCCGTAACGCCTTCCCAGATAGTCCCAATTCATAAAGAGCCTATTCTTCGGCGAGCCGCCGGTTGGCCATTCATCGAGGCTCGTTTGGAACGAGGATCGTCGACAAACCCCTCGGAAATTATCTTCTCCCCTAGCACGAGCGGGAAGTTATGGTCGTCCCTTTCTCTCGCGTCCAACTTATTCGCACTCTCGGGGTTTGGCACGTCTGATCAATTGACTATCTCGCTTCACTCTCCGGTAATGGACCGGTGTTTCCCTATTCACGATTACTTCGTGGAACGTTGAATTTTCATCGAGGCAAACGATTTTCCGGATTTAACGAGACCTGATATTTTTCAAATATCACTTTATATTCAACTATAAATGTTTTCTTCTTCAGGTCGGAATTCGGCCGCTCTACCCAGTTTTCATGTGTAACGTCCCATGACGTTTTTTGCACTACGAACGCCCATCTATAAAACCATCAAAAACTCGTTCTGCCTTGCCAAAAAAAAAGGCAAAAGTCTCGCGCTCTACACTCTCGCGAGTCCGGCCTAGACGTAACGAATCTCTCATCCACTTTCCGTCCTAATTCCAACGAGAGTGAATTCCCACCTCCGAATAAACAACACTAAGCGAATTGATTGTCAAAAAAAAAAAATGACAAAAAATAACGGCGCACGAAGCATTTTCCTCGCCGTCGTATATCGAAACGTGTATGCAAATACTTGGCATTATACCAGACGTAGTGTATTCCACCACGGGTGCATCGTGCCCATCGGATGTCGCAAACGTTGGACATCGGATGGATATAGGAACAGGCATAAAGGCAACCTGACGCGTTCCACAATAGCTCGGTGCCCGAGGCGCATAACTATCGCAGGCTTGTTCAGCGGAGGAAGGAGAGGGAGGGAGCGAAGTATGGGAGACTCTCCGTCGGCATGCGACCAACAGCTGACGCTGTTTCATGGGAACCGCCAAGTTTCCACTGCAACCTCCGAATGCGTACCGTCCAACAGCTCTGGGATGGAATCACAGAGGCGGCAGGGAGCGCGCATCTCCGTCTCTCACGCCGGTCGTACCGCTCTGTGCCGAACGATACAACCTTTTCCTAGCCTCCGAACAATCCGCGGCAGACTTGTTCCCCAACGGTGAAATTTATTGCCGTCGAGTCCGATCTATACATTTGATTTTTACCGTGAAAAAACCATCACCGTCCGACTAACCGCACACACGGCAATGCGAATGCAATCGGTGGGCATTCGTTCGTGTACGCGTGGCTGCAACCAGCAACGTTCCAACGTTCGTTTAATCGAATACCAGACATCGAAAAACACATGCTACGTCGCCGCAGCTTTATTGAACTCGTTATAGAGAAAACCAAAACGCACGTCAAGCATTCCAACCGGCACTCCGATGCATATTCACGAATATGAAAAATCAATTAAAAAAAAATGGCGCTGTTGCAATGGAAGAATATTGAAAAATTCATGTGATGTGCATATTAAAAAATCGAATTATTATGCCCATTGACGAATTTCCATCTGGGACTCGATACACGCAATTTGAAGTCGACGTGTGTAAGCCTAGCTACGGTTTCAATGCCGAGGGACTCGATTCGCGGATTTTTGCAAAGAACGTCCGTAAATTCTTTTCATCGTCGGGTATTGAAAATTGGAATATTATTCTGTATGCGCGAAACCAAAAAAAAATCCCTCCGAAACGTGGGCAGAAAAGAGAACTCATATATATTTGAAATCTATTTTGGAGCACATTTATTTTACCCACTCTTCTTTCCCCATCTCTGAAGGTACACACCTTCCTTTAATATTCCCGTATTCAGAGGATGCAATGAGAGAGGGTAAGCCGCGCGAGTAACTCATCGGAGTTTCTTGATAAATTGGATAAACTTCCCAGACCGCGACTTTTCCGCGAATTCCCGTGAATGTCCTTCATTTTCCGCTGCAGCTAAAATCCGCGAAAAACGAGCGGGGCTAAAAAATGGCAAAATAAAATCTATCGTCTACGCTTGTATTTGCCCAAATAAAAATGTCGTCACGGTCACGAAAAATAAATTTTCATCAGCTGCGAGGGCACCGCGAGAACCGCGGAACAAACCGACCAGTGAATTTTATGAGTCGTTGGAGGATTTGGGACGACTGTACCGGCTTAACCTGTCCATGCGTTCGCGCGGAATATACAATTTTCCCCCGGTGTTCTCCTACATGCTTTGTCCTACCGCGTTGAAATATTCGGTTAATGGAATCTGAAACGTATTAATTAATCTGCCTGATGTATTATTACGGCCATTTCGAACGCCATCGATAACGCACCTCGTCTCTCTTTCACCATCCTTCATATACATATATATATATGGCATATAGGAAAGTATATACATATATTTATATGTATAAGCGAATTCGGTTTCGAACATATGCGCACTTGCACCACTGTCCGAAACCGCAATTAGAAGCATTTCCCGTTCATAAGCGTACGGTAGAAGTGGTGAATATGGCCCGATCCGTATCTTCGTGATTCACGTGCTAATCGGACTGGACCATATTCCCCACTTTTACCCTATATACGCACACTGGCATCAGCTAAACTACAAAATATCGGCGGCAACACGATAAGTAAAATTCGTCGTTCGGTAATAAACAACACGATTATCAGATCCTTCCTTCGCCGCCACTAATGATTTAAGCGTAACTCGAATGAGACGCGTGTCATTGACATCGCATTCGTATTTCCTGCAATGGCTAAGCGAGATTGATGTACTTGGAAACGAAATAAAAACGTTTGTTCGCTCGATAATTTACAGAAGCAAAGAGACAAACGAACTCATTCGCGAATAGCAAAACTGTTTGTGGGAGAAACTATGCAGTCACCGATCCGTGGCAACTCGCCGAGCGTACTGACAATGCGATCCTGCGCATGCGCGTTTGAAATTTTCATAGTGTACATTAATGTTCGCATCAGCGAGCTCCCACACTGAATTATGTACGGTGTATGCGAGACACGGGTTCGAGAGTTACCCTTTGATGTAAAACATCATAATTAGAAATAGTACGCCGCGGGGGAATTTCCATGAGCGGATACCTGAAAAGTACTACGTGCGTTATAACTGATGACGTAACTGAATTATAACAACGGTGAAATCAGATACCGATATGCGTGAATATGCTTCGCTATATGATAACGAAACTTTCTGGATAAGGAAGCAAAATTATTTTACCGCCGGTGGTGACAAAAATCGAGGCCCCCTCCATGTTTCCTCGTGCAGCCAAGCGCTGATTAATTCAAGTTCTGTCTTGGGACCCCTTCGCCAGACCCCGATTTCTACGTACCCGTTCGATCTCTCAACCAGGCTCGGTTTATTGTAAGTTCACTTGAGGACTTATAGGTACCAAAATCTCTCTCCTGAACTCCGATTTTTCGTCCTTAAAATCCATTCTCCAGAATCTATTTTGATTGCCTCTAAGAATCACTCTTCGTTCTCGCCAGATCTTTTTTTTTTCAATTTCGCCTTGGACGCCTCCACCAAATCCGGGTAATTGTAAGTCCATTTGAAGACTTACAGGAACTAAAATCTGTCTCCTAAAATTGGATTATTCAGTCCCGCTTAGAACCCATTTACTAGGCTCTGAGTGTTTCCTGTCTCCCTTGGAAGTTCTCAAGACCTTGTCTAGGCACCAAACATTATATCAATAGCTTAATGCCATAAGGACAAATAAGCTGATATGGCGGTCTGGCGCCAAAGCATCGATATAGCGTAACTCATTTCCTGAGTATATACAGGAACTGCAGCCTTTAAGTGTATCGTGCATAGAGGTCTGCTTTCGGAGAAAGGGTTTCCCGTGAAATGTTCTTCCGTTAACGAAGTCCGCGCATAAAAATTCGAGAAAATGCATAGGGCCAAAAAAAGGACAAAACAGCAATAGCCAAGCCCCAACGTATGCGGCGGAACAAGAACGTGAGAACTGCGGAGCTCAGTAAAGTCGCTTCGTAAAATTGAGTTTTACCAAAAGCGTTGGTGGCGGCCGACGGTGGAGAGCGAAGGTGTTGAGCGTTATCGTAGGCGAAACCTTTGAACCTTTGTGGAACCTACCGACGTCACGATCACCAACGTTCTTGCCTTCCTTTCAACTACGCTCTCTCAACCACGCATGAGAGAAATGTTGGTCGGTATCCTACTAACTCAACTACGTAAATTCGACGACTACAATAGATCAAAGCTCCACAAGCGTTGGTATGCATTATTCATAGCTAACGAACATCGACGTTACTCCCGTCCTCTTCGCTTCCCTCGATCTTCCTTGATCTCCACTCCATGCACTTCCGCACTTCCCTGATTCTCAGTCTCGTAAAAATCTGGGCTATTTTGTTTTTTTGTCCGTATTACTCTATGGGTTTCCGATGCTGATATTATGGTGAAAGCGTAATGAGCGGCACAGTTACAATTGACAGTGATTTTCATTTTAGTTTCAACGCCCCCGAGTCCCCTCATTTAAATTCTTCGTCACGACACTCCGTAATAAATCGGCAGAAACGCCGTACGATCGTCTCGATAAATATATTCAGCTTCCAGGAAGAAATTTTTTCATTGTCTATCTCGGCAGAATTAATGCAAATACCCGAATTATTAAGGACCCTTAAGTGCACCCCGAACTCTAGCCAACCCGTTGGTGTATAAAGCAGACTTCTACTTACGAGACGTTGCCCTCGTCGAAGCTTCAAGCAGCCTTCAACCCCCAAAGTGCCAACTTTCTCATTAGGCAATCCCAGGCTACCGGATCAGGCTGTCCCTTATCCTCCGTTACTCACTCAGAGAGGCTTCCGTGCTTCCCTAGATTCCCATCCTTGTCATTCGTCGCTTCCTCCATCCCTCGTCCTACTCAAGCGCGAAGCATCGCGTCAACCTCCTCTGTATCGATTATCGAGGCTTTCGGGTAGCGTAGCCTCTCAAGTTTCTCTCTCGACCGAAACGGCTGTATAACGAGATGCGGGACGCGTTTGTGTGCTTTGTCGCCTTTGTCGATACTTTTTGAACAACCGGGGAGACTCCGCGCTCCGATCTTGGAAGCGAAAACGGAAACTCCACGGTACTGTAGCTTGAAGATGTACGAGTAGAAATTTATTTCATTTCGGGAAAAAAAAGGGAAAAATGTAAATGATTCACTTTTCTTCCGTCATGACGAAGCTCTCCTGGTTCGTTATTATAAACGAGTTTTCTTGCGAACTTTCGTCGTAAGTCACGGTTCGAGAAGAAATAAAAAAATATGCGCAGCCAGCCTGATGCTTCCCATGCACCCGGATAATCATGATATTCAAGAGCGCCTTTTGCCGGAGCCGGCGACACCCTACTACATACGCTGAAGAACATTTTCATGTTCCAAGAATGACGAGAGAGATAGCGGAAAATCTCTTGAAAGTGTGACGCGAAGAGTCTCACTCATGCTTTTAAGGGTTGGTATAAGGGGCGGCCCTGAGGTCAGCCACTTTGCGGTGCGCTGTCTTCCCAGGAAAACATTAATTTCCGCGGATACGCCCGGGCTTTTAACTAACGAGCATTCACGTAACACCGAAGAGGGTGCCGCACTTATGTTTTTTTTTACGGTGCAAAATTTGGAAATAACAAAATTTATCGACAAAAAGAGCGCCGGTGCCTTGCATTTCCTGGGACATCCATTATCAATTTTTTGTGAGCACTGTTAAAAAAATAAGCACTGTGTACGCGGCGTTTCACCGAAACGGCAAACGGTAGAAAAATTGTACGTCGTCATAGAAAATTCATTATGCTTCATCGACATTTTTTATTATCATTATTTTTTATATACTTTTATCCCTTCGCGCTTATTCGTTTTATCAAACTCTCTGGTTATTTCCCGAAGCCACCGACGAGAGTTTTTCTTTTCCGACTCTGGCATAGCTCGTCCTTATTTTTATAATTTTTTTAAATATATTTTTAATTTTATCTTTTCCACCCAATAGCTCCCTTTCGGGTTCCATCGGCGTTCGCCTCTTCGTCCCTCGCGGCTTCTCGACTTTGCTCCGACACGCATAATCATCACCTTCGCTCCCAGCCGCTCCGACCGACACTCGATTTTTTTTTCCGCAGTCGGAAAAAGTTCGAATGCATAGTTGACGCTTCTCGTCCCCGAGGTTCGCCGCTCTGTCGAGGGGTCCGTGTGCACAGTCTCGAGTGCGAAGTGAACCGCGTGGGAAGATCCGGACGGGAAAAACGACGGCAATGAATAAAAGGAGTAGAAGCGCGAATGGACCGAGAGGAAGGACGGTGGAGCTTCCGTTTAGCAACCCTTGCTGAGACGAAGTAATGTTTGCTAAAATAAGAGAACGTTTGGACAATAGACCGGAACGTTTTGCGACCCCGTGACTTTCAGTGGAGCGCCCAGTGAAACCGGAAGAAGCCGATTCGTCCGACAGCTGTTATTCGCACGGTGAATTCTCCCTCGGAACTAAGCTCCGCGACGATTCCCCGATCGAAGAAGATTCAACCCAAACGTTAAATTTTCTTCAAGAAACGATATCGTATGCAATTTTAACCTTAAAATACCTAATAAAATATGAAGTGTGGCGTCCGGACTTGCGAGTAGTGAGTTCACTCAGTGAGAACCGTAAAAATTAAATAATCTCCCTTTCGAGTTGAGATCTTGACGCTTTAGTCCGGGTCAGACACCTCGCCGTACTGCAGTGGATTAAAGTTAGTACTTGTGGTACAGTTCCGCCGAATGGGAGTTTCACAGGAAATTTCAAACACTTCACGATGAGATAATAATCTGGTACAAATCATATATATATAGAATGTGCTGCAAAGATTATTTTTATGAAATAATAAATCTAATTTGTCATTAACTGATCATAGTTAAACATTATTCAACAAGTTACCCAGCAACGTGACTATTTTCCGTCACGAGAACAAGTAATTAATTTTTTTTTTTAGTAAGTTTACATTTTTTCAGGACTTTCTGTAATCTTTGACAATCGGGTTTTTTTCTATGTTCAAGCTATGAAAAGAAACCGAACTTTCAAATCCACAGAGCAATTCACGAGCTCCGCTGATAACGCAATTGATCGAAGATAAAAACTATAAATTAAATTTTACAATAGTACTCTTCCTTTGGGTCTGGGTAGAAATTCAGTGGTTCGGCAATCGAGTGGAACAATAGAATCCTGGGCTGATTTACTAGTGAAGTACCGTGTGGGAGGGTAGTTTTAGCCGGGATTCCAGGGAATTTCGAGTATGGGATTCGACTTCTGCGTTCGGGCGAGTGTCGAGACGGTTTCAGTGAGTGGAAGGGACGGAGGAGAGGACAGGGACAGCAAACGCAAGAGAGGGATGTGGGAACGGGAACGGGTACCGGCTCTACTCGGGTTTCCGGTGGACGTTTCTGGAATGTAGATACGCCAGCGGGACTCGCATTCGAAATGAGAGGGGAGAAAGAAAAAGATATCGGGAAAATCGAGTGGTAAAAGGCTGGGAGGATTTCGGTCCGATATATCGTACTGCAACAACTCGAAACAGACGGGACGAGGGATGAGAATTGCTGTTGCAACCGGCGAAGGAAAATAAATAAAAAATAAAATCGAAGACAAGAGAAATATCGGCGGAACGATGCACAGCATGGAGCGTAATGTTGGTCAACGAGCCAGAACAGTAGTTATAAAAAATCATTTTATAATTACAATCATTTACTTCGAGGAATTTTTTGAAACCCTTTGATTTTACTTTGCGTTAAAAAACTTAAACGCAAGGTCGTACTTCAAAATTGTAATATGGTAAAAATCTTACTGACACCGAGCGCCGTATCGCTAACGTTTCTCTAACGCATAAACAATAAGATTGTACTTATGCGGAGTTATTTGCTCAACGTAGAGTCAGCAGACTGCAATCTCGCGGAACAATAAACTCTGCCGACACACTGGCAGACGGGGATAAAAAACCTCTTGCCTTCCGGTTACGCTCTGTTGTGCCATCGCTCGGGACTAGGGCGGACAAAAGGTGCTGGAAAGAATTAATGGCAACCATGGCCTTTCGTAGGCGCGAGTCGTTCCAAGCCAGCCTTGTCGGCGTTTTGTCTTCTCGCTCCCCGAAGAGACTCCACGGGAAATGTATTACCGTTAAATGAGTTACCCGGGCAACTATGGTCGTAACAACGTGAACGGACGGAGACCGGAAAAAATAGCGTTCACAAAGTCCACCTCCTCCTTTCCGAGGAAGGAGAACCTGATTAACGGAGTTGCTTCTTCGCTGGGAGCTTCGGCTATTAAATTCCCTGGTGTTAATTTTCTTTATAGCAAGGGAAGACCGAAGACAAAATAAATTTTTAGAAATTCACCTCATAGGTGAATTTCTGAAAAAACACCAATTCGCTGAAAAAAAAAATGTGGATCGCGTCAATCAGGCAACACACAGTGCAAATTACGGAACGGTTAATCTGAACATTCTGATCGCTAATCGAAATAAAAAAGGATAACCCAGCAATTTCAAGTCTGGCTGCATTGTAACTGAAGCAAAAGTATGTAACAAAAAGTATGTAAAACTGGTAAGAGTGAGAAGACGAGTTGACGGGAAGCGGCAAAGCAAGTACTACTTCGGGGTCGGGGTGGAGGAAAAAAAAAACAAATTTTGTTTTCTTTCTGTTTTTGGGAAAATAAAATTTAAATTACACTCTCCTACTACTGGAAGTGAGAAAGTTGAGGAGAAACGGCGTTGGAGATGTGGCCATTAACGGGTACTTGGCAACGAAAGCCGGCGTTGAAAAAGATTAAATAAGAAAACGAAAAGGTAAGAGAGCGACAGAGATGGGGAGAATTAGAAGAGGACTAAAAAAAAGTTGGCTGTTTATGGAAATTAAAGAAAGCAACGAGGGGCCGTGCGGAAAAAGCGCACTTATGAAAAAGCCGCTTCGCGGTACAAGAAACTTTGTAAATGAATATTCAACCCGCCGTGTATACATATGTAGCGTACTGGATATTCTTCTGAGAGGTCTCGCAGAGCGTGCCAGAATGGTCCAATGGAGTAAAATTCAATTTTTCAATCACTTTTTATGCTCCATTTCGCCCCAACGATCCATCCGGATTTCAGCCCCATTTTGCCCCACTGTTCTATTCTTCCCCGCGCTTCCCCTGCGTAAAATAATATAAGTGACGCAATCGTGTTGAATTCCGATCGATACATTTGTCGCAAATGCATTTCGTGCCGACAGAAGCGGGCCATATCGACCTGTTCTACTCCGAATTGAAATATAAAATTAATTTAATAAGCGTGAATTGTCGAGAGCTTCGATACAACAGGCCTGTTGGTCACACGGTCTCCCCCTTTCCCTCTTTTTTTCGAACGCTTTTCACGTAAAGCGACTGACCACTCGGCTGCGGTGAGTGCGATGACGATTCTCCAGTGTCGATTTTCCCTCGGTGCAGTACGCAGCTCGAATTTACCTGGTGTCTCTACTTACGCACAAGAGCCACGAGAAACACGTTGTTCGCACGGCCCTCTATCACACAAAATTCCGCACTTCACCGGTACCGTCACAATTTTCCTGGTTCGAGTTGCACTTCATCGGCCCGACGAACGGGTATCCACGCAACTGCTATTGAACCTGTGGAATCGGATAGCGGTATCCCTCAATTGGTCATACAGCGATCACAGCATTCGACGCAAATTTTTCCGTCACAAATTTTCAAAGCATTACATCAAACAATACAATAAATAATTTTAATAATATTCTTTTCCCTAAATAATATTCGCTTCTTTTTCGTGTCAGCTCGAACAGTTTCTTAGACATCGCTCTCTTTATCTTACAAAAATGCCTCCAATTCGTACTCACTTCCCTCAACCGGGGACGTTCTGCCGATTTCATTCTTCAAGAAAAAAAATGACAGATATCGGCAATAAATTTTTTCCTGCGTTATAAAAAAAAAACAAAAAACTCTCAAACGTCTGTGAATTTTTAAACATTTGATTTTAGCGCATCAACTTGTCATTCGAATTGTTCGAAAGTTGCGGCTTGGAAAATTCGAACGCCTCGTCACACAAGGATCCGATACGTGAACAGTGAATTCGCCTCGCGATACATCAATCGCCATCGATCGTTCTCTATAGATTCATCGTCCCTATAGCGATAACTCGAGTGACCGTACACGAGAAGAACACGAGTTCCCTCTCCCAATTGCTTCTCCTCTCGCACTTCGTTCGGCAAGAAACTTTTCTTCAAACTTCGTTTCGACGTTCCCCGTCGTTGTCCCGACTCTTTCCCTCTCCTCTCCGGCGCTTCTACCACTCAGCTCTACATCGTTATCGGTGTCGAACCGACTTTCCGTTGTACTGTGTATGTGTCGGCCGCGCGCGCCGAGTGTCCGAGTAAAAGCGTCGCGGCGATTCGGACAGGCGAGAAACGAAAGACAACGAGTGGTAAAAGAGAGGAGACCACCCAGGCTAGTTTAAAACTGCGATACAATGGTGAACCAAAGTGGAGAACTTGGAAACAATGAAGAGACGGTACAACACCGAGGAGTATTCCGCCTGTGCACCGCGACGCCCGTTTCTCATCTTTCCATCGGAGTGCTTTTTTTTTCTACCGATGTCTTCCGGTCGAGGCTTTCATCGATTGCCGTACATTGACGTATCCGGTAACAAAGTCGTCGACCTCGTTGCCGATAGAAATCAAAAACCGCGATATCTGTGCACGACCCTGGGCGTTCTACCCTGGAATAATGAGACCAATGGGTGTGGGCTCGGATTATTTTTTTATTTGAACATAGCCGTCTCTACCCCCTTACTCTGATCGTTTGTAGTATCGATGGCACCCTGGAAATTTGGACGAATAATGATTTTTACTGACAGCGCTTCAGCGACTTGGTGTTTGGAAATTAAACGGTTCTCGAAAATGACGATTCGGAGGAACAGAGAGAAGCCACATTTATTTTTAATCGCGATCTTGTACGTACGTTTTTTTTTACCCTCCGACGGTAAAATTGAAGGGTTAATCGCTTCAGGCAGTGGAAATGATTTTGTGCAAAGTAGAATAAATTTATCGCAGTAAATGGGACGGCGTGAGTAGTTTGAAATTCAGTTCATAAAATTTTAATATCTCTCGTATCTCGGGAAGGAGAGACGGACTGGATTGTCGGAGGGATGCGGAAGGAGAAGAGAGTTCGTGTGGCGTACTTGGCGTTTAGCTCGTACGGTCCGAGAACTCGGGAGAGTCGGAGGCTGCACACGCGAGTCCTTCCATATCGCTGTGCCCGTAGATTCTCGAGTCGAAGGAGAGCGAAGTCGTGACGCGGATAACAGCAGCAGCAGCAGCAGCAGCAGCACAGTCGATAGTCTCTGACCTCCTCGGTTTCTCCACGGTGTTGGAGCAGTTACCGTTCGTCGTGATCAGACGAGATTTTATCGGAACGTACGATGATATGGCGGCGGGAAGGGACGAGGGAAGGGTAGGAAACCCCGCTGGCGAGACTCGGATCGAACAAGCAACGACTTTCGTGAAGTTTATCGAGCGTGTCTGGTAGACGCAGAATCCCCCGCGGGGTCACGTTTGACCGGACAGAGAAGAGACGAAAAAAAAAAATAAAAGATTAACGACTAAACGAAACCGAAGGGATAAAAGTTGTGGCCACGTAAATGCACAGTTACAGCACAGTAATTGCAACATTAAAGGTCTATTTCAGGCGAGAGGGAGGATTTTTTTTTTTTGACAATAAAAAATCGATTCGAAGATCCGACACGACACAGACCGTTCATGAAGAAGGTGCGTTGCTCGTGCGGAATAACACGTGAGATCAAATATAACACGTATCAAACGTTTTATTTTTTTATCATAATTTTGCTTTTTTTCCGCACCGAGACAGTTAAAAATAATTTCCTCAAATCGACGTACGACGTTCAGTAAAAATAATTTCGCCACGTGACTAGCTTATAGATTCAGGCTTAAAAATTCAAACTTTTCTTGTCGTTCCCGACTTCTATTTCAAGAAGAAAAAAAAAATTTGAACCTTCGTCGACAATAAATTCTAAAAAGTGGAGTTAGTACCACAATTTTTCATATACCGCCGTGAGAATTTTTTTCCCAACGTCGGAGCACCGTAACGCACAATCTGGTAGAATTTTTGCCTCCATTTTTTTTTTATCTCGAAAAAATGTTCAGACGTTGACGTTTCTCGCGCGTTTGAACAGACGTTTCAGAGAAGTCGATTTTCGCATTGGCAACACTGCGTCACCGGCAGTAATCGATGATATGAAGTAGATACAGACGGCAGTGGACGGACGGACGGACAAGTGGAAATTCCACACCGTAGCAGACCGCGAGCACGTGCCACAAACCCGAGGCATTTGCCTTCGCTCGTCCAGTGAACGCACTCAACGCTCCGTCGGACGTGGCTGCACTCGACGCTCCACCTTCACCGAACCGGACCACATGTATAAACGCACGAGCATTGTTCACGGAAATGGAACGCTTCTACGCTTTAGATTGACGTGTTTGTTCGTCACGGAGCGATGACGATGAGTGAAGGGTCGTGTACGAGAGATAACTAAAATAACTCGAGTAACAAGCGAGCGAGCCATAGAGATTGAATAACTAACCTTATAAAACAGCTTGCGAAGTTCCTCGACCAGGGGACAATCGTGATGATAAAATAATATTAAGCGCATGTAGCAACATTGGGAAAGCTTTATTTTCAATGATTATTTAAGTTTCAATGAACGAGTACATACATTTTTTATGACAATTATGCATTACACTTAATGTACCGGTTTTTGCGTGAGGATGGATCGAACCCACTTTTATCATGGCGAAACAACAATTTGACTTGTTTACCTGAACTGCAGTCAGCCATCCGGAAAATTGACGAAACTTACACTCACTTATTAGATTACCCTAACTATATTTTCCCAGTACATTTGCCTTTTAATGAATTACGCGCTGTCGACCATTCGAGCTATCGATTTAAATGCAACAGACCCGCACCGCTCTCGTCCATGGCTCCCCCTCGCAGAAGAGCACCGCCGGTTCCACCGGGCTTTCGAAAAAGCTCTCTGTCCGCGACGATACCGGTATAAGAATACAAAAAAAAAAACGTACACGTGCTATCGATCGATCGTCGAACCGAATTTGTTATTCGTTGCATTCTGTCTCGCTCGGTCAGCCTGATTTTATCGGGAACGCGAGCCCATCCCTCACGTCACCCCTTCCCACCCTTGCCAGTTAGCGGCCCGGTAACCGAACGTGAACACAGCGCATACGTGCTTTACCGTACCTACAGATTTCGCGAGTGTAGCGCCAGCGGAAGCAATCCTATCTCCCACATTTTCCCTCCCCAGTGTTTCTCGTGACCCGCGCAACGAACTTGGACCGGTTACATAGACGCGTGTGTTTCGCGAACATCCCGTGTAGATACAGCTTACCCGTATAGATTTAAATTTGCCCACACAAATTCGTCGTTCCATTCGAGTCCCGTTGATTTCACCCGATGAAATTAAATTGCGTAAAAAGAGGCGGAGCAGGCGAGTCGGGTCAGTGAAGACGGGACGTAGCAAAGGCGGAAGGCGAGAGAGCGAGAGAAGGTCGAAAAATAGAGGCACGGGTTTCGCGGGGGGCGAGGGGAGGGGGCGGAGGCGTCAGAGGACGAGGGCGAAAATGCACGCTCGCCTCGCGAAACCCTCTGCAAATTTAATGAAACGTCACTGACGAACGACTCTCTTCTGTATGTTTCGCATGAAAAACGTTCTGCAGCCCCAATACGAAATTCTCGTAATTCCCCGGAAGCTGTGACGTTCGCTTGCGGACCATTGAAGAAAAAAAAATCAAAACACGGTGCGCACCGAAATAAAAGCCCACGCGGATGAACTTCAAGGCTGAAAAATAGAATTTTTTTTTTTTTTTTAAATATAGACGAACGAAAATTTTTTCCTCACTGCGTGACGAAAAAACCTGCAACGGTCCGATTAACACAAAAAATGGTATGTGATTGAGTTCCATGGAGTTCACTACCTAACCTATGTTTTCAAAAACTGTTCGTCAGGGTGGGTAGAAAAAAAAATGTTTGAAATGGTAAAAATTGACGAGAAATATAGGCCTGAAGGAATCAGTTCGATGACGCGTTTTCGATAGACATACAAATACACACGGTTGATATTATCTTGTATGTAACGATAATCGCACCGTGCAAAACATTGTCAACGAAAAAATAATTACTGCTTGAAAAAAACAAAAATTGTGAAAATTGATAAAACGGTAAAAATTTAAGATATAATTAAAAGATCATAAAAATCGTGATGCGCGATGAATTCCGCGGGATAAATCAGACCGCAAACAGGCTCTTTGTGGCCACGTGACACATATTATCCTTTTAGCCACCGAACGCCATTATCTCGTGAGTTTGTTGTAGTACGTGGTTGGAATTTTAGGTGAAAGAGCATAAGCAGTAGCTCGCACGAAAGCCCTTCGACGCGACGGAGCTACGGAGCTTTGGCTCTTGCTTTGATCGCGCGAGGCTCTCCCCGTTTCGGTCGTCTGTCAAAGCCATTGTTGTCGCTACTCAAACGAACCTCCTTATGCTCCAGATCCTCCACGCTACCTTCTAACCACGTATACTCGGCCGCCTCGCGCTCACAGTTCGTTTCTTATTCTCGGGCATAGTCGGATCACCGGAGGGTTAACCATACAGTCATTGGCCCGCCGAGGCGCCTCAAGAGCGAGACCTATATCTCTTTCAACCCGATACCTTTCATACGACACTTCTTTGCCGCCCTCGACAGCTTTCGAACCCTTCCAGCGGATTTTTCCATCCTGCATCCCGCTCGAAAGTGGAACCTCCATCTTTTCATCTCTCTCGTGACCAAAGTAGATTATTATTTTTGCTTCCTCAAAAGGACAGCTTTTTTTCATGAAAAACCAAATTAATGTCGGAGTACTTGAAATAGTCTGAGACAGAAAGGAATGCGATTTTGCTTCCTCATGGAGACAGCCAGCTGATGTTTGGACGAATGTGTGCGAGTGCATAAGAGACTTGCATCTGTTGAAACTATTCGACCGAAATCTATGCGAATAATTAGGTTTTATGGAGATTTGTTTTTTCTTCGTCAATTACTAAAAACGGTTTACTAGAAGTCATCGTGAAAGTATCAGCATTTATCATCTTTCTACGATAAATTTTGCGGTAACTTTTTATAAAATTTTATTAATTTATTTTGCTCGGACAAAGCAAACGGCCACGATAACTTTTTACGCACTAGGAAAAAAAATGTCCAGATCTTCAATTCACCGAAGCAAACTGCAAAGATCCGTTGAGTGATCTTGCCTCATTAGAGTTATGTCAAAATGTTAATAACACGTGTATCATATATTTAAAAAAATAAAGTTAGAAAGGCCGTAAATTCGTATGAAATTCAGAAAGACTCCCTACTCAGTGGGCTGTTGTAATAATATTTAAAAATTCAATTACGTTGAAAAAGCTTTGAATTCATATTATATTCAAGAAAGCTACCGGACTAGCGAGGTCTCGTTCGGTAATAGCGCAGAAGCCGAGACACGATGGCTTTGAAGTCGGCGAAACTTTCTTCCTTGTACTTCTACAGCAGGCTCGAGCGTATTGTGCGGGTAGGTATTGTAGACGTGTATTTACTTTGCTGGGACGAAACTAACTGCGACGACTGACTACGCATCCGTACCCACACCAAAGACGTGTTAATTTCAGACCCGCGAATAATGAGTTCTCTGAACGCGAACCATAAGCATACAACAGTGTCTCTTTTGAGTCAAGACGTTATTCCTTCACTCGGTGACGGAGACCTTACCGTAATACCGTTCGTTTAATGAACGTGGAGATATTGAGCTCATGGATTTCATCCTTTATTTATTTTTCGTTTTATTCCAGCGTATTTTTGAAGGCTAGGCTGCCCGCGAATAAAGGTTTGAAATAATTTTTTAATTAAAACTCTCACAATACATATTGTTTTGACTTCATTTAATAAATTACGCGCGTGATTTTGGGGCGGAAATTATTGAGTAGGGTCAAAGTGGGAAATATGATCCAGTCTGATTAGTGCGTGAATCAATGATATATGGATCGGACCATATTCACCACTTTTGGTCGAAATATTTTAGTTGACCGAATGCCAATTGTGAAAAAAAATTATGGTTTAAATTCAATCGTCGCGAAGCAATCTATGTGAGAAAATTAATTTTAGCCTCCCCGTCGAGAGAATTCAACGAATGACGTCAAATATAAATAACACCTGCATAATATTAAAAAATGAAATTCAATTTGAAAAGGGCTTTAAGTTCCGGTATTACCTTGAAGAAAGCCGCGGGTGCATAGATTGCGTTTCTGGAAATAGTTTCGCCAGGTAGTGCAAAAGGCGTGCCTAAAATAGCTCGTCTCACGAACATTCACGACTCGGAGTTTAAACGAAATTCCATCAAGATTTTATCGACGCTGAATTTATTTCACCTTTGTAATAATGCGCTCGTGTACGTACATGCCACGGAAGCCACGCAACCCCTTGCACGAGCCCAGCTCGACATCTCGGTCTCGCCATGTAATTCCCATTCCAGCGATATTTATATCGTCGTGTTGCACCGGAGAACGCCACTCGCGACCGAGGCTTTTGCTCGACGTTACAAAAATCGTTTATCCCGACTGCGCCCGTGATTCTCGAACGTAGTCTTTCTGGATAAACGACAAAGCCGAGACGAAGAATCTGGCCGAATCGGCCGAGACACGAACGGGGAGTGCGTCGAACACGCGAGACCAGGAAATGAGTTAAAGAAATGTGGCAGAAGCAGTAAATAATTTTAAAAAAAGAAGAAAAACCTATCATATCATGTAACGCTATACACGTGTGCACGAGCAGTTAAGCTTCGGGAATGCCGAAGTCTCGACTGGCCTTCCACACTGCTCGCAAAAAAACCCCCTTCATCGTTTATTCCCATCCACCGAACTTCATTCCATTAAAGAACCAGACCACCCTCATTCTCGTAATTTTTCGGAACATTCCTGACGGCCTACATAGCGGATTCCTCCCACTATGTATATCCATCCGGGGGTCGATAGGCAGCAGGTTACCGTTGGAATTCCGGAATGATCTCTCCCACAGCTATCCTCTTTTTTTTTTTTTTTGAAGGGAAGAAAAATACCGCTCTTTTGTCGGTAGCGCGTCACCGATGCGGAGCACATTCCCGTCGCTGGAGATTGAACAACGAAAGAAAGAAATTAATTATCTCCGGAAAAACGGGAGAAAATGGATCCGCTTCTGGCTCGTAAAGTGCCGCGAGAAAAAACAAAGGCAAAAAATAGTCCACTTTTACCCGCTTTCTCCGTTATTAATTGCCACTTCAACTTTACGCGGCAGTTTAATGAATCTCGTTTGTTAATTACTATATTTTATCCAATTATATAATTAGTCCCTGCGATCCGTACCGCGTTTTGTTAACTACGCCCCATATAACAATTCCACTAAAACAGACATATCGCTAATGCTCTGAATCGAGCGGGTAAAACGCAGATTTAAGTATGAGCAGCAGGCGTTAATGAAAGACTGTCTAAGTCGAGTCGAATGATGATAGTGACGAAAGAAAATCTTTTGGACACTATCTGTTAGCTTCAGAATAATATTCATCCAAAATAAAAATAAAATAGAGACAAGACAAATTTTTATATGAATATCAATTTTATATGAATCAAAAGACACATTTTGTACATTTATACCGTGTTATTTGGTAAAGGAGGTTTCTCCGTCAACAAAAATTAATAAACAAATAAATTAAAATTTTCTATTTTTGTCTTTTCCAGTCGCTCATAGCACGAGATGTCCACCGGACAGCGTTCTCCACGAGGACGGCACTTGCAAGTGCGTCTCGGTCTGTCCGACGAGCAAGTGTCGAGTCGGGGAACGACCGGAGGAAGTAAGAGCCGTCGAGGTACCAGGAACACCGGGCACATGTTGCCCATTGTACGACTGCGTTCCCTCAGGTAATTACAAAAGTCGTATCCAGCTACGGAGTAACTAGTTTCCGCTCGCTCGACCAAGCTACCCTCTTCGTCCTGGCCCACCCCTTTGTAGCTGGTATCGCACACGTGTCGTCCATGCCTGCTCGTATTGTGCGTGTGTGTGTGTGTCGGGTGGGTAGCGCCGTGAGTTCGGACCGTCCTGCTTCGACCCATTTCCATCGGGCCACCTTGCTGCTGGACGGAGCAACAACAGCCGTTTGTATTTCCGTATTTACAGGGTTAAAACCTATTGTGCACTCGCAGGGTTAAAACCTATAGCGCTAGAGAAGGTTGGTGTAGAGTTGGCGGTGGCAGCGACAGAAAAGCTTCCTCGCGCCAAACCCCCGGCAGCAGAAACCGCCCTTCGCCGCCCTATCTTGCGGATCTCCACCGGGATTTCGCCGGTGAAATACGAGCTTTGTACTTACTCGGTATGCGCATACACCTTCGCGTTATACATTCGGAGTTATGTATTCACGATGCATTTTACAAATATATACACTATCTGGGTGTCTCCGTATAGATATACATATATCTACACTATATGGTATTCGTTAACGAACAGAGCATTGCATCCCCATCGAAATAATTTAACCGGAAAGCGAAATGAAGTTTTCGAACTTTCCGCTGGTGTAGAATTCCAACGTTTCGAGCAGTCTCCATGGAACGCATGCGATGCTTCTCTCTAAACTGGTGCATTATTGCCCGGAACTTTGGTTCAGCAAATGTTTTTGAAAAGTGTGAACCTTTTTTTTCGTGTCCGCAGTGCTCCAATGCTTCCTACTAACGTTCTTATCAAACGACTATGGCAGTGGCCGTGGTGGATGTAGAAATTAAAGTCTCTTTCACCCACGTATTTAAAACAGGTTGCAGGGTTGAAGTGGTGACTATGGCTCACCTCCCATTACACGTAAATCGAAAATGCATTGACCGGAACTTATTCCCCAGTTTTACTCCTAATCCTTGTACCTTCAATAGAGATTTCTTATCCGGCTACCGTTCGCTTTTTTTTCTCGTTAATTTAACTAATTTGTTATTAGTTTAGAATACGCTTCGTTAATAAAACGAAAATTGGATAATTGGTGACTTTTTTCTGTAAAGTGAAAACGTTCTTGACACAAGCAAACTATTTTTACTGTATGCAAAAAGCGACAATACTTCGCGCGAAATACATTAATTAAAGGTAACCTTATTCTAGAACCACGGCCCGTAGCATGTAAAATAATAGGCTTGAAAGGCACCCGCAAATAAATATTTATTTAATTAAAATACTTATTTTAATACCTTAGAATATATACATGCTAATCCATTAAAATTTATATTTTCATTGATTTAAACCAATCTTTATTTAAATGAAATAAATATTTATTTATGCCGCGCCCGTCAAAAAATTATTCTTCTGGCTGCAGACATTTCTTGTCCACAGGCGTTCATATTTTTGTATCGTTAATTTAACTGAAATTCTCCCAGTAAAAAATATGATTAATTGACAAAAGGAATATTGCAGGTTCGTTTTTATACGTGCAAACGATTAACCATTTTTTTTTTATTCCAGAGCCTGTTTCTTGGATTCGAACCGACGATTATCAGCCTCCCGATAGCTGCATGGACAGTTCAGGGATTGCGCGGGCATCCGGCGAACTGTGGAATCAAGGCCCGTGCGTGAATTGCACCTGCGACGAGGGCACCGTTTCTTGTCACGCCACGATGTGCAAAAGCTGCGAAACACCGGCTCCTCTGAAACCCGACGAATGTTGCCCCCGCTGCATAGACGCGAGAAACGAAAACGTCACGACCGCAGAACCTTGTCCGTCACTGGCGGACTGCGAGCCACCCTGCAAGCCGATCACCGATGGGAAATTCAAATGTCCGACTTGCCAGTGCCCCACGAACAAGGTACGTTTTCTACCTTTTTGGACCCTCGGCTCATGCACGTTGATCGAAGTCATATAGCCATTTTTTTTTATTAAAAAAATGACCAATCAATATAAAATAGTCATTATCCCTTTCCGTCTACCATTAAAAAAATTACATCACCTGCTTTGCACAGGGTTGCTATATTTAAAAAATCATATAAAAAATTACAGAAATTACAATTTTTTTTTGTATTCTGATCAGTGATTTTTTCAGGGGATCGGTTCACCGTTACCGACATCAGTCGTAGGGTTTCGTTTAACCCAATTTCTTTGTTACCGAGAAATAAAACAGAACATTTTCCATTTTGCCCGACATCAATGTAGGTCCTTCGGAGGGCTGGGACTGGTTGGATTATAACGATCGGTTATGTCGTTCCGAATTGCATTTATGGAGGCCGTGATATTCCCTTTCAGCAAGCTAGTTACTGCTGACGTTTTAGTGATCCACTCTAAATCCCAAGGGGTGCGAGATCCCATCGTTCTCCAGTCTTCTCGGGCATGCCATTTAAAAACCCGACATCCCTTCCGAACTTCACTAACTTTCCACGTTCCAATATCACCATCCGATGAAGATAATAAATATGACATTGTTCCAATCTTCGATAAAATAGCTCGATTGAATATCGCATTTCGATGGGCAAAATTTCATTTTGCGAAGAATCGTGGAAGCCGCGAAGACGAGGAGATAGAGTCAAGGATCGGATCGCGGTTTAAACTGGAGAGGTACACTTTGTACCCGATAAAATTAATCAAGTCGAGCGCGCTTCGACGCGGACCGGAGCACTCGGGTATTTGTAACCCGAGTAGAATGGGCATTCCTCTTTTCTGCGCGAAACGAGGATAACATCGGCGCGGCTGGAGGAAACGGCAACGTTATTAAAAAGCGTTACCGAGGTGCTCGAGGGCGCAACGTCGGGGACTCGAGCTGAATCCTCGGATGAGCATTCCGTTCGGTACTCTTTTCACCGAAGCTCTTCGGTGAGCCAGCTGGGAACCTTGGAAATTCGCGCGGGATATGATCCGCAATGGGCGGAACCACCGCGTTTCTCACCGGTGAAAAACCCTCGGGCCTTCATTATTTCTCGAAAAACCTCCTGGGCGAAACACGAACCCAAGACACGATCCTTACGTTGGCACGCGATACTAAAACGAAAAAAAAAAAAATTACTCTTCGATAGAGACAAAGTCGATTTTCTGCAGAACAATGTACCACTTCTCTCGGTTTCCACGCGATTTCCTTTGTTCCTCTCTCTTTATATCCTTCGTCGACTCTATAATCGTCGGGGCTCTAACGATCTACAGGATTAAATTCTCGTACCGTTGGTCGCTAGGGGACCAGGCTCATTGCTATGGGTAGGAGCCAATTAAAATGGATTCTAGCTTCCGGTGATAAACCGTCCCCTTAATCATTTGATGCAATAATTATCGTCAGCGAACGGATACGCGTGATTCGGGCATTAATCTAATTTTACCTTGTCTCATGGCCTGACCGGTTCCTTGCAAACGTCCCCTGGTCGTGGATTTCTAAGCGTAATAGAGCTTTGCGATACTAGTGAGAAAAAACGGTCTTTCGACTAAGGTTGTGAAGGTAGCGATAATGGTGTGATAAAACATTTATGGAGATAGTGAGTTTGCGACTCTGTTGTCATAAGGTTGCTTTTTCGTAAAAATATCATATAGCACTTTATTTAATGAAATTTTGTATGATAATCGTGCGAGAAACACGTACTCAACTCGTGTGATTGCAACAATCGTGCAAAAACTCCCACTTCTGATTGTAGAGTGACAAAAGTACGTGAAGAGATAACTAAAGTATTTTTATAAAAAGTTGTACCCAAAAGTAACCAGTGCACGACGTGTGCGAAATAATGTGCATGTTTTTGTTATTATATAACTGCAATTACGTTTAAAAAAAATGTTTCCATCGTTTCATGACTGGACATTACAGGACGACTGTCCAACGTTCCATCATTGCGGGCCTGATTGTTCGATGATCGAGAACGATCGTGGTTGCCCTGCTTGCTCCTGCGCGGCGGAGAGACCGCCCGAGCACAGTTCACCAAAACTTCCCGAAAGCCCCGACGATTTTGGAGTCGTTTGTCCAGAACTGAAATGCGATTTGCACTGCGAGCGAGGTTTGATAATGGACGAGAACGACTGTACGCTTTGTCAGTGCAAACCACAAGCTGGATGTCCTTCGATGACAGGATGCAAGAGGAAATGTATCTACGGTTACAAAACCAACAGGCGTGGCTGTCCCGTGAGTCCGCAGTAATTTGTATTATCAAAGGATGCTCTTAACGGCCCTCCACTTAATTAAACATGATCGTCTAAAAGTAACGCCAGTCACCGCCTGTTGCGTGTTACACCCACGTAGGTCTGGTTTCATACACTGTAAACACTGTACGCTCAACGAAACATTCCTCGTTCAGTAAGATTCACAAATTTTTTTTCATCGTTAATTTTCTCGTTGTTTTTTTTTTGGATTTTATTTTATATTAGTAAAATTTTCTACCGCGAATCCTTTGCCATTCTTTTGAGAGCATCCTTGCATCTCGAGAGACCAGTTTCCTCATTCATTGAAATATTCTGACTGTTTGAATGTTTGCCGACAAGCAGGTTTGCCGATGCCGAGCTACGTGCACAGATCTCCAAAACGTGACGCATCCCGAAGGAACGTCCTGGGAACCGGACGCCTGTACAGTCTGCAACTGCGACCCCGTGGGAAGACTCGTCTGCAAGGAAACCGTGTGCTCGGTCGCTTGTATCAACCCCATGCCTCCACCGCCTGGATCTTGTTGTCCGATTTGTCCCACTAAAGTAAAATTTCTCTTGAAAACCAATTATTCATTTATACATTATTGTTATTTTTTTCAAAGCAGTATATAATATATTAGCAATAATGGCATATTTGTACGTTGATAATAACTGCATTGCTGATTTTGAGTATCTGAGGAAGTGTGAGTGACTGCGAGAATCTGTGAGCGATCGTGCGAAAATCTGTGAGCGACCATGTAAGAGTCCATCCGACACTTCACTATTATGTAGATTTAATGCGTTGAAATATTAACGATGTTTATTTTTGTCTCCCATTAGCATCCAGACAGGAATGAAACCATCCATCATGCACCGAGAGGCTGGGGAACCGTTCCGATTATTCTTATATCGATGCTCGCACTTCTCTGCATAATGCTGATATTCTACGTGATACGGGGAAGATTCCGCGGTCATCTATCAAAGAAGGCGACACTTTACTCAACTTATCCAACGCAGTACTACAAATGCGTGCCAGCATACGACCCTCCGGTTCACAGAAATGAGATGGTAGTTCCGCTCTAAGAAAGATAAAATAAAAATGAAAAAAAACGTCGAGTACAATCCACATTCGGATATATCACAACCCAACTGCGAGAATGGATGAGTCATCAAATTAAGAAGGAAAAAGAAGAAGAAAAACAATGAGAAGAAAAGAGAAGGAAGAGGAGTGCCGAGGGTCTTGGATAATGGAGATTAGCAGACCGTGGTATCGATTTAACGATGTCGTTCGATGTGTTGTACATTTACATGATAATTTACATGATAAAATTAGGCTTGCAAAAAAATGCAACAAAAAACTAATGAAAATACAGAGCACTATTGTCGACCCGTAGACGATTAGATTATCGGATAGAGGAATAGGGTGCATAAACGTAGACGATATGGGAAAGTCTTTCTTCTTCACGCAGAAGTAGTAATTGATCTCCCCTAATTTTTTCCTGAACCGTTATTAATCACCGCCTCGATTTTGTTTTCGCTCGAATGATCGTCGACATCGGAGCGAATCGAGCATGCAAGACGTGACATAATCCGGTTATTCATTATATTTCATATTTATTCGTCCTCACCTCGTATCCCAATACACACTCGATTCTATCACCCCATGCACATACACATACACACATACACCCACTCCAACGGTATTATAGGATGGTGAACATCTTTCGTCGATCTTTTTATTAATAATTAAGGGATATAGTTACATGACTCTAAAGAGGAGAAAAAGAAAACGACGATACATATTTATAAGGATAAACGTGTAAATAGAGGGATAACGAGTGACCGCTCCAGGACTCGAAATCTCACGCTTAATTTATTATTAAAATTAATGTATTATACAATGCTAGAAATCTTCGATCCACGGATCGCTGTTTTGCAGATTGCACATTGATGGAAGTTTGTATTTGTGTGATACATAAGAAGAAAAAAAAAAGCACGACCAAGGGGCGTCGGGTCGAAGATTTTACGCAAACAATTACTTTTATTATCGATGAATAAGGACGTAATTTGTGAGAGTATTACTGTCACGTGCGGAATTTACCGTCGCAGAATGTAGTCAGAAACGATAATCATGTGCGCTGCAATTATCAAATGATTATTTGTCGTTTATCGATGGGTTTGCGCAACAGGCTGTCCGAAGAGATCGAATACCTGATTAACCGTAAATAGCTGTGTTATTAGACTGTTCCTATATAACGTTCTGCTTGCGTTTTTGTTTAAGTATCGAGCAGCTTTACTTTTTAGGAATCTTTTATTTTACACTGAAGGTATATATATTCAAGTTTCTTTAACGAACCATTGTACATAAATTATACGATCTATTTATACATAAAACATTATTGTTATCATTGATGTATTTAGTGTTAAATCAACGACGTTTTCGTATTTGAAGAAAAAAAAACCCCAGCATATCTGCAGTCATTCGATAATCATCAAGACTCAATATAAATTATCGCTTCGTTGCGGTGTTTCGAATCATTACATATCGCTCCAGAGAGGAATTAAATAGAGAAAGCAATTTTTTGAAAAATATGGAAATTCGCACATATCCACGTACCTACGCAGACGCGCAGGTAATCGTTTCCGTTTCGATTGATATATATTTTTTCAAACGTGATACCTCGATCACACGGAGTTTTCTGGTGTAATAAAAAAATACGAATCGCGATTGAACTGCACCGCGTAAAAAAAGGAAAAGAAAATACGTATACATTTGATAGATGTAAAAAATATGTACACGGTGATTCGGGGCTCGCACCTGACAGTTTGTCTCCGATAATCCGAACGCCCTGTACACGTAAATGTATATACCGTATATCCGACAAGATTTTGGCAGAGTGTTTCAATCAGCGTGCGATCAAATGGTTATCACGGGTTCCGTCGAAACCGCGACTATACCGAACGAAAATGACTCTACGTCGGTCAGAGATTCAAATAAAAATGTCACGATTAACGCTCGAACTAAAATCTCGTCGAACTTGGGCCAAGACACGGTATATATTGTTTGTCAATGAAGGATAGGGTTAAATTTCGTACGTGTGTACCTTGGAGACAATATTTATTACGGTTCGGTGTAGCGTGTAAGTACGGACGACGAAGGTCCACGATTTGTGAATTTCAATGACGCAACTTAGTTGATCGAATATAAACGTAGTTAATGCCAATAACGAAAACGGTAGTGATTACAGATTAAAAAACATATCTAACAGGATTCCAAGATGTTCGATTTATTTACAAGACTCTGTTTTGGGCTTTATGGATTTTATGAGGAATTGATGTGTCGCGCCAGCATCGGGCAAGGACACGGGGCTAATTAACATTAATGGAAACGCTGCAGGGAGAATCTGAATATCGTTTTTTTCTAACTTTGACGCATGTATTATTTAAATCCGCATATGAACGGATCTCTCAACACTTCCACGAGTAAAATTGACGAGCGTATCCTCCGAAGAGATCGCAATTAATTGGTATTTAACGAATCGATGTAAATTATCACGCTTCCATAACTCCAGAGAGTTTCACTGTATGCAGCAAGAACAGTAACGAGAAAAAAATAAATTCATATCAGTGTAACGTATCTAGATAAAAAAAATTCGATATACGATACATACTTATATTGATTACCTCGTGTTTAAACTTAGCTCTTGTATGTCAAAATAAAAGGAGGCTAAATAAACTATATTGTTGAAACGCGATGGTCAGCAAAACATTATTTTTCTTTCCCTTTCCAGATCGCGGCTTACCTGAACGTTTGCCCTGTTTAGACGCTTACACCATTTTCTCCGGAATCTCATGCTGTATTACCTTACCTTTGTGCAATTAACTTTTTTGTTTCAATTGTACGCGCAATGTAGAATCAAAGGCGTGTACATTTAAATAGGGAACGGCTTTGGTTGAAAATGCAAAACGTTTGTAATTCCGGTCGAGGACTAAAAAATTGCGCCGTCGGCAACCTCGTGGGGTTGGTATTCACTCACAGAACTTGAAGCGACCCCGGGCAAACAGCCGCTTCTCATGCTTTGAGCCTCACTATTTGCTGATAATTAACGGGCAACGGGCACTTCAGAATTTCGTGAGTTTCACGACCTTTTATAAATCATACGATCCAGAAAAGAAGCGAAAAATCTTTCTGTTTATTGTGTCGATATATTGCACGAGACAAGCAATCACGGAAAAAAAATAGAAAAAACACCGTTAACTAAAAAATAACAAAATTAAAACCACAGGTTTTTAATTTAAATATAAAAAGTAAAAATACTTCGAAGCCCCAGTTAAATTAATATCTAATTCAAGATTTGGACGAGGATTGACGTTGCATTTTTTAATTCTGTGTACTCCGTTTTCTCTATTCTGTTTCAACCCTTATTAATCTATGAATTTTCCATTTATTTTACTTATTTATTATTTCAATCATATTGGAAAATTTTCTAACTACGAGGGCAAATTCGCAAAGTCCTTTCTGAACGCTATCTTTTAGCCGGTCGTGATATCTACCGTACTAAATGTCAAGCTTGTCTGCAAGGAATGATTTTTCCTGCAGTCGGTAATCCAGATTCCTGCTACCATCTTATCTAAGTCGGTTTCCTTGCCAGGTAAAACAACCAAAAAGTACCCGAATAGCTCGCTGAGCAAGCCTAGAAATTCTCACCTTACCGATCGATGGTCAGAGAGGTATAACTTAAAAAAAATTCCGAAAAAAATGGAAAAGTGTTTATACAATTCTGCATAACAATTATCCCCATGTTTGATCTACTTTATCAACATTCGTTTTTTTCGATCGGTAAGGGAAGCAAAACACACCTGGGGACCTTTAAAAGCAATCCTGCAAATTCCTATGTTATCGATCAATGGTCGAGAAGGTATCGTGCTATAAAAATGTTAATGAAAATGTTGAAGTACTTATATAATAATTTTCGCCGTGTTGGATTTAATACACCGGGCCGTTCAACGTCGAAATAATCGATTCCTCATTGAGTCAGATCTATTTATTAAAAACCAATACGTTCTCACGATACTACACCGTCAATGATTGTTTTTTCACTTTCACTTGTTATATACATTACATACAGGATCGTTAATATACTATATATATATAGTATATATAAATATACATATATATATATATTTATATATATATATATAAATGTACATCTCATCTATTTACAATTACGACCAATGAAAATGAACTCTGTTACTCTCGTACTATTAAATTTTATATCGGCGAGTTTTGCACACGTTCTATATCTTCTTTTCCATTTCTATTAAATAGATATTTACCTATCTCTACTCGTCAAATATACGCTCTATCGTGGATACGAAACATCCGGACGATGATACGATTTATTTTTTTTTTTCTCTCGTTTTGACACTCCCAATGTCTCCGGCACAGTTCGGAGCCCATTGTACCGAGCAATGGAGAACTCTCACCTTCCGGTCCGCCATACTCGGCGAAGGAAGTATAATAGCGTCCGAAGAGGTAGCACCGTGAAAAAAAAAAAAAAAAAAAAAGAAAAGAAATAAAAAAAAATAAAAAAAAAAAATAAACCAGTTTTCAACGCCTCCCAGCCCCCATGTGGAATACCTTTGGCGCACCATTGGCCGAAGAACCATACACAATGGTCGAGCAACTCCTTCGCGTTTATTCGTCCGCGCGTCTTTCATTCCGGCTCCTCGGTCGATCCGCCGGCCGTCCAAGGCCGGAATTGCATTATTCCACTCGTAATGGGCCAACGCGTTTTCTCCTCCTATTTAATTTTTTTTTTTTTTTTTTTCGATACTAGAGCGCAACGTTGTCCCGTTTGTTATTTTTCGATGAATTTATAAATTTATTTAGACCGTCGAATTTTCGGAGCCACGGAACTCAGCCACTGTTCAGGCAAACGCGTGAATCCGGGCCAGTACGTCGTCGCACGAGGTCTGTCCGTGATGGATTTGATCCTCGTGGACCGGAATCTCACAGTCCGTGGGTCACATGGAATGCTGAGGAGGTGGAAGCATGATCTCGTATCCGGTCGGCATTACTTGCTGATGATGGTGATGGTGATGGGTACTCGACATGACCTGGTGGTGAGTCTGCTGGTAGTATTGATGATGCATGGTCGAGTGACTGGAGTAATACATCGGACTCTGCTCCACGTCTTTTCCTGAAAGTTAATATTGAAAAAAAAGGTGAATATTTAAATATTACGTATCGCTAAACATTCAATAAAATTTACCAATTTTTCTCGTTTCCAAAGAGTGAACGAGAAAAACCACGATTGAGACTGATGCAAAAGAGGTAACGCGCAAAATTTAGCCGAGAATTTTTAACTTTTCCAACGGGTTCGAAAATTGTACTGCAAAAATCAAGTTTTACGCTTGGAAGTTGAAATAAAAATTTAACACTTCGAACAGTTTCTTGACAACTTTGTCAGGTAACACCTCTTTTTCTCTATTTCAGATATTGTCAGATATTGTGAAAATCACGGTTTATACTCTGCAGTATAAGAAAAGTGGCTCTTGGTATTTATTCGACTGTTGAACTCTCCTTTGAAATGAAACTTTGTGTTTTTTGTTTTTTTTTTCAAAAAGTCCCTGAAAGCCACGATTTTGTAATTTGGAGCATGTTTCTCATTCGTCGCGAGACGCCTTCGATTAAATTGACGGTGAGACCAGAATTACCGGAATCGTAAATTCCACGACCGTAGCAGAGAGTCTTGACGTCGTTCATTGGGCTGAGACCACCGCTGTGCTGATGAGCCGAGTGAACGGACGAGGGTGTCACCGGTGCCGTGTATCCGTGATGATGAGGTCCCATGGGACTCATTCCCATGGGACTGCAAGGGTTCATTCCGACCGGCGACATTCCCATGGTCGATAGCGGCGACATCGCGAGATTCGGACTATCCGATTCGAGGGATTGGAGCGACTGATGACCGGTACCGTTGCTTCCTGCGCCACCGTTAACGTTTCCGTTTCCGCCGCTTTGGCAATTCAAGGATACCACGTCCCTGCAAAAGGACCAAAAAAAAATTAAAAAATTATTTTAAAACGTGGCACACTGCAGTGAATTAGTTGAACGCGAAGTGGGGTAGAATGGACGACTTTAGATAATTTTGTGTAGTGGACAAAAGGGTCTATTTTGAAATAAAAATTTTACAAAATCGGAGGTCTTGTTGTTGTTTTTTTTTTTTTTTTTTCCCTGTCCTGCGTATAACTTCATTTGCAGCCGATACACACTCGGATACCTGGAGGCTCGTACAGAGCACACGTGTTGACTCTGTCATCGAGAACCCGAAGAGACCGCCCGAAAGGCAATAAATCGACCTTTTTCTTTCGGACATTTGTCACGCGAGACTCGGAACTATCGGTGGGTACATAAATCCTTGAATTTTCACCCGCAGGACCTCGTTGGGCTTAAAACAAAAGGGATCTTTCTGAGTAGCGACTCGGCCCACATGTGCGGCAGAAGAGGTTCCTGGAGAGGAAGTCGCACTCGAGAGTTCATCGTTGGTTACTCATAAAGGAAGCAATGTTCTTGTAAAATTGAATAAAAATTCGGGATTTTTGTGTCGATGTGAAAAATAAGCCGTGGAAAAATTCGATTCTCAGCTGCCGTTCAAGAAAATACAGACTGGATCGAGATTTTGTGCGACTTTGAAACTTTTGAAAAAATATAAAGTCGAACTTTACGCAATTTTTCTTTTATCGACCTAAATCCGCATTCGTGTGTATAATACTATTATGGGAATCTTAGGTATCGAATTCGGCAAAAATTTATTCGAGCGATGAGATTTTGCGATCATGAAAATATCAGTATCTGCAAATATTCACTTCAGCAACTTATAGCGCCTAAATTATTGGTTTAAGACAAAGGAGTTTAAGGACTTTTCTGTTTGATTTTTGGTTCTTTACCAACGGATTTTCTTGGATTTTTTGTTCTTTAGTTTTTGAGCTAGTTTTCGAGAAATTAATATTTCGGCACGCTACCACGGATTAAATAATAAACGAACAGAAAAAATCTTTAGAACTTTTATTTTCTACTTTCAATTCTACACCGACGCATTTCATTATAAAATAGAACATTATTTGGGCCGGTTTTCATGAATTTGAAATTCATGAAAACGAGCCCAAATCATTAAACATTATTTGGGCTAGTTTTCATGAGTTTGAAATTCATGAAAACTAGCCTTAAAAAAAATTTCAAATGTTTTTTTGGGCTGGTTTTCATGAATTTTAAGTTCATGAAAACGAGCCCAAATAATTAAACATTATTTGGGCTAGTTTTCATGAGTTTGAAATTCATGAAAACTAGCCCTAAAAAAAATTTTCAAAAATTTTTTTGGGCTGGTTTTCATGAATTTTAAATTCATGAAAACGAGCCCAAAAAATTAAACATTATTTGGGCTAGTTTTCATGAATTTTACGTTCATGAAAACGAGCCCAAATAATTAAACATTATTTGGGCTAGTTTTCATGAACTTAAAATTCATGAAAACTAGCCCTGAAAAAATTTTTCAAAATTTTTTTTTGGGCTGGTTTTCATGAATTTTAAGTTCATGAAAACTCGCCCAAACAAAATTAACATTATTCGGGCTAGTTTTCATGAATGTAAAATTCATGAAAACTAGCCCAAACAAATTTTCAAAATCTTTTATTGGGCGGGTTTTCGTGAATTTAAAATTCATGAAAACCACCCCGAGAATTATTTTCAAAATTTGGGCACGAGTTTCTCATTTCCCGCGAGTTTAAAGCTGACGATTTATCGGCGACCTTTCTCACGGAAAAAGCCGTGAAAAAATAGTAAAACAAGGAAATAATGTGGAAAGTACGTTGCAGCTTCTTGTTCGCCAAGGGCCAGGGATACAGAAGAAGTGAGAATTAAAAAAAAAAATCGGAGAAACGTTCAGCGCGGACAGTTTGGTTTGCGCGACTTTGAGAAAATGCGTTGCAGTCGCGGGAATGCATCGGACGCACGTGTGACGACCACCGCACGTTGAAAAGTTCCGAGAAGAGCGTTGCGTCGACGATGAAGAACGACGATGACGAGGAGGAAGGAAACCAATAAAGTCGGGACATATAACGAGGGCGAGTATGCGAGAGGAGAAAGTGGAAAGCGATGCAAAACCCGACGGTCGGCTCGAGCTGCCGGCATTGTTCTTCGCCGGTCGCGTCACCCTTCGGCCCTGCGGCCAGGGTGCGCGCACACGTGTGTGTACGCGCTGTAACGTTGACAAGAGCGTGTGTGTCCGAACTCCGCCCACGGCCGTCACGCTTCGACGTGGCTTGCGCCTGTGCTGGAAATCTACCTCTCGAAGGGAGCCGGCGATTTTTTTTTACGCTCCTCGTTGCCGCCTTTCCTCAAGGTCCGCGATCGAAGAATGCTCGGGGAACCTGGGCGACGACGCACGGCCCGACGTGTTCGCCGCCAATCGAATCACGATGAAAAAAATCGTCCGAGTACCAAGAATTATCGTAATCTAAATTGTCACGTATAATTATTCTGTGACAATTAAAAATGGAGTATGAAAGAATGGGTCGGATAACGAAAAATCGTTGAGCTAAACCAACGAGAAATCGGAAAACTAAATAAAAATTGTTCGATTTACAAACGAATCGTTGAGACAACGAAAAATTATTCAACGAACAAGAGATCGTTTGACTGAATGAAAAATTTTCGACCGACAAATAAATCGTTCGATTACCGAAAAAACTATAAAATTATGGCCGAACTTTCTGAACAAGTTTCTTGGACGTAAAGCTTTTTTTTTTTTTTTGGCACATAGTTTCTCACCTTCAGATCGAGATTTTCCCAAAACTCGGTCCCCGAGTTTCCGTTCACGTGGGATTCCGAATGCCCTTACTATGTCGAAGGTATTGCAACAGATAAATCGGTCGGGGGTTGTTACGCGCCCTCCGCCTATCCGAGGGAGGGGACTCTCGGATCACTCGGCTTTTATGTAGTAAACTATTGGTAGTGTGAACAGCTCAATGGTGAAACGAGATATGTAACCGAAGCTGCGTCATAAAATGGTAATGGGGCGTCGCGTTACCTTTTCCTAGGACCTTCGCGAGGCCGCGGACGCCATCGAGCTTCGGGACGCTTCCCGGCCACTTACGCGAGCGCGTTTCCGAGGATGGCAACTCAGCTTGAAAAAAAAAAAAAAAAAAAAAAAAATTCTCATCTCTCCCAAAAAAAAATGACGATTTTCCCTTCCCTCGACTTTATCCTGTTCAGAGATTTTTTTCAAGTCTGAAATACGATAAATCGGATTTGATGAAAAACTGGAAAAATTGTACTTTTTTTTTTTTCAATCAAACTGTATGCAATTGATTGTACGATCCGTTCGCTCGACCCTTTCGCGACGAGAGAGAACGAATTTTAGTTTCTCGAGCCGAGCAGCGGGAACAACAGCGTTTTGCTGGCCGTGACCGCGGGTCTTCGTCGTAGCCATAACAATGCTACTCGCTTCCGAATGTTGTATTTCTCCTCTTCTCGCACCGAGTATGCCATAAGCTCTTGCGCCTTTCTCAGTCTATCGCTCGCTGAAACGAATGCCCGTTCACCGACGATGACCAGTCACCGAAACCGTCGGACGAAAGAGTTTAAGGAAGGTGAAAAAACGCTGACATTAAAAAATGAAAAATTGAAAAATTTTAATGGAGCAGCGACGTTGCAAAGGTGGCAAATTGAAATAAAGAACTTCGAAAATTTTTCGTATATCGTACCGCGAATTTTTCGGCATAATTGTGCACGAAATTAAATACAGCGATTTATGCACAAAAACTTGGTGTACTATATAAAAAAAATGTTTTAAAAATTGACGAACCATACTGAAAGCTTTTTTAAACAAAGTCATCACGAAATTGTCAAACACACGTGCGTTGCAATTTTATGGTCAACTTTTTATTTTTCAAAGATATTTTTGTAAATTCCAAGATGGAGTTTTTCCAATTTTGATATCCGATATGTTAATTTAATAAGAAATAAATTAAGATTCATTAAATGTGATTAACGTTACCAAATTTCGAGCTCCCACATTAAATTTGCAACTTGCTTTTCGCTCTAGGAATTTTAATGCATCGGTACATTAAAATTCATACGTATTTTTATAACAGTATCGCTGACTGTTTAATTTCACTGGAATGGATTCACTGGAAAAAATATTTCTTTTGGGGCAGCGGTGGAGAAAAATCCGTCGCGTTCCGGGGTCAACGATAGTTCCACGAACTATCCGACAAACATTCGCTCCTACACACGTTTCACTCGCGATCTCTTCGAGTCCAGTTCCTAATCTTATCGCAAGTGAGGGAGCATTGCGTATAAAAAATAAATAAATAAATAACACTGAGCCTCTAACGTGAGTAGTACAAGGGATCGAACAACGCGTCCCGGGAGCTTGGTAAGATTATCTGAACGTACGGTAAGCCAGCTCGCCAGCGCAAATAAGAACTTATCACTCAGGCGTGATTATCAAAACTTGTCACAATGACTTCCACGTAGGCGGTAATCGCCCTGCAGCGAGATATAGTCGAGCTCACTGTTGCACGATTAAAACTCGTGGTAACGATATACCTATAAACTTTTTTTTCTTATATTCATCCCTCATCATTTTTTAATTTTTTAAAAATTTTTAAATTTTTTTTAAAATTTTTTTAAATTAAAATTTTTTTTTTTTTTTAAGAGTATCGATGGAAGAAAAATTTGCCGAGGCGTCTCTGACGTATTCATGGAATAGACGGCCGATCGGTGCGCACCGTCGGATTCTCGAAGCTCACGCGCCCGTTGACCCGCTCACACGGAGGGTTGATTTATCGCTCGTCGGACTATCCGAGGGTTTCGGCAAAACTGCGGGGGACTTAGGGAGCGAGAAGTTTCTCGACACATGTATCGGGACACTTGTTGCACCGAGGAAAAACTAAGAGGGACCCCCCGCGGGCACACGTGCCCTCCATACATGCACCGGTTTTCTCGCTCGCTCTTTTTGCCGGCGACTTTTGCCCCTGGGCGCTCGGTTTCTTGTTCGCCGATGCTAAGTGGAGAACGCTCGGGGACAAACCGAGAATTTTGGAAATTAAATACATTATATAGCGCAGTTTAAAAGAATTTAAATTCGCTGTTAATAAAAATGGTAAATTTAATTAGTCAAATTGAGGTTTTTATACGAAAATTTAAACATTGAACTTAATGTACAATTGTGACGAATAATTTGTACACATTTTTAGTGAAATTACTTTGTGGTAATTGTTGTGAAAAAAAATGGAAGTGTGCTTTAATGTTGTCGGACATTTATTTGCCAAAGACACGGATATTAATTTTCACGTACAATTGTCCTTTCACCACGATTGTGTTAAAATAAATTTCAGTGATTCAAGATCGGTGATAAATTATTTTTCACAATTTACTTTGATTTCAACGAAAAAGTGTATTCATTTTTCATCATAATTGTAAATTGAATTTAACGTGCCGGATTTTTAATATAAAACTTCCGCTACATTAAATTACATATAAATTTGATTTACAATCCACAATGAAAAATAAAAACCTCCGGTGAAGAAAATAAGTGAACAGAGAGGCAAACATTACGTTTACCTTTCAACATCAAGAACTTTATAAATTTTATGGAAAAAAAAAATATATACGAAGCGCACCCAATATAATATTTAGAATACCGTTTAGGAATAGAAATTTCTTTGGTTGAACTTACGTTCTGAGTTGCGGTGTGCGATCGCGTTGCCGTCGGTTCTTGAACCAATTCGACACTTGGGTGAGTGTCAGGCCCGTTTTCTTAGCGAGATTCTTCTTCTCGTCGGGTGTCGGATACCTGTTCCGATGGTAACACTCTTTGAGAGCGTTCCTCGATCGTTCCTTGAAGCAGTAGACGGTCTCCTCGCCGTCCCAGATGGTCTTCGGCAGAGGATATTTCTTCCGCAAGCGATACTTGTCGACAGCTCCGAGCGGACGTCCGCGAATCTTTTCGGCCTCGCGATAATGGCTTTTGAACCAGATCTGTTGGAGCTCCGGATGCCGTCGCGGAGAGAACGGATGGCTCTCCAGGATCGAGTAGAGCTCGTGATAAGCTCCCCGATGGAAAGCCACTGCCGCTCTCGCTATCAAAACGCTCTCGCCACCGCGAAGAAGCTCACCGGGTGGCAAAGACCAGAGAAACCTAAAAAAAAATTACCAACATTTATTATACTTATATTTTCATATAAGAAATCATTCGCACTCCATTTCTCCCCCTTTCCAATTCACATCTTCGAGATTCCATTAAATACGTTTGAAAAAATTATTTGGCAACGAAAGGTAAAATATGAATATTTTTAGGACATTTACATTCCTACGAACTCCATTAGAACTCTACGAAAATCTCTACCAGAAAGTAAAAAAAAAAAAAAATAACGAAAAACGGGGTTACCATCCAGTCTTGCATCACGTTATATTTATTTTCACTCTGGTACTTGTCAGTGATGAAAATGTTAATGTACCTATTTTTTATACATATTAAAATACATATATATATATATATGTATATATTCTCAACGATAGAAAAATTATTCATTAGTATCAGTGAATTTATCAATGATCTATTTATTTCACAAATTAATGAATTATCAATAATTATGGTCGTGAAATAATGGTTTATATGGGATTATTTATTTCTCGAGCCCTCAAAATATTTTAATCCGTCCCTTTTTTAACCCCTCTGATTTTTATACCCACGAATTAATTATTAAAAAATACATTCCCGATCGGGAAATGAAACAAGTTTTCAAAGTTTAATCGTGCGATGGTACCTGGTTAATTTTTCGATATCCTGACTCTGGTAGAGAGCCTCGCACATGCAGGATATCTGTTCGGGTGTGAAGTCGTCGGCGCTCCCGATGGACATTTGTCCGACGACGGCGTTGCCTCCGAGACCGCCGGGATTCCCGCAGTTCGACGTCTGCTGCGGATAACGAGGACTTCCGTTCGAGGCGGTGTTCGCGTTCTGCGGATGTTGATGATGACCGAGCGACAAACCGGATATCGCGCCGATCGGACCGCCGTTGTAGCCGGCGACCGAGACCGAAGTCGTCGATCCGACGTTCCGATGCACCGCGCCCATCGAACGGCCGCCGTTGTTGCACTCGCTGTTCGGCGACGAAAGCTGATCCGAACTATCAGACATCCTCGTGTCTTCGGGATCTCATCAACGGCGCGTCCTCGACGAAGAATTCGTTTTCGACTGCGTTTCTTCCTTGCTTCAAATCCTGGGACAAATCCGATCGATCATTCGGAATCGCTTCCAATTACGATTTATTTGATTCGCTGTTTTTATTTTTTTTATTTTTTATTTTTTTTTTATTATCAAATTGCCCCGTTGGCCTCGGTGACGAATTTGGGTTTTCCGGGTTTTCCGGATTTTCTTCTTTATGTCAAATCTTGAGACAAATTCAACCGATCGTTCGGGACTGCTTTTTCAAAGATTAATCGAATCCGAGGTGGCGTATTTTTTATTTTATTTCTTGTATATTATCAAAGTGACTTGTCAGCCTCGACGAAAGATTCACCTTTTTTCCCCGCGCTTCGTTTCCGGTAAAACGAAACGCAAATCCAACAGAAGCTCACTGATCAATTACAATTGCTCTTTAAAAAAAAAAATATCGTCCAATTTCTTTCCCTCTTGCTTTCTTTCCCAAATGTTGTCAAAGTGGCTTCCTGAGTCGAGCCTCGACCAGACCGCACGTCCTCGACGACTCCTTTCCCTTCCCCTTCGTCTCTCCTCAAAATCCCCACGCAAATCCCGGATCATTAACAATGGTTTTCCCAGGAAAAATCACATCCGCCGTATTTCCTCTTGTTTCTTCTGTCTCTATGTCATCAAAGTGTCTCGCGAGCCTCGACGACTAAACCGCCGAGACGCGCTTCATTCAATGATACTTCCCTTGTTGCGACTTGCCTCGGCGACGGCTCGCACCGTTAGCCGGTACCAAGCTCTTTCACAAACCGGCACCTTTCCACCTCGGCTCTCGTTTCTCGCGAAAAAATCGTCTTTCATTCATCCACCGATGGCCCGGCCAAAAATCTCGTTCGATCTAGGTGTTTTTTTGTAGATCCACTCACGTTACCGGGGACCATTCGGCTCTCCTCGAACGAACCTTCAGCCTCCATATGAAGGACTTGAAAAAAAAAAAAAAAAATTAAAAAAAATCTTAATCGATTCCCAATCGCTCAAAGACGACCTCGTCCAGATCGGAGCACACACGTGGAATAATGTCCGGTCACTCGACGAATTCCATCGCCGATATCGGCTTCGTCGCTCGCATCGATTTATCGGCCGTTCGGCCGATGGCTCTGCTCCGGAGTCTCGCTCGATCACCGAAAACCGAACGATTTCGTGACGCGCACGGGGTTAAACACGACACTTCTTATTAGCACGGGGCACGGTCACTGAGTGACCAAGTCACCCAAGATACCGTGGGCAAAGCTACTCGGTAACTCGCGAGGGGACACGCGAAACAGCAGCGGCTTCAGTGGCGCGAGGTGTTTCTCTATCCTTCCGTTTCCACTCCCCCGGCCTCTTCCTCCTCGTCGCCGGTCGTCGGTTCGTTTTCCGTTTTTTTTTTTTTTTTTTTTTTTTCGTTTTCTTTTTTACTTCTTCGTCGTTCTTTTTTTTTTCTATTCGGCATACGCCAGCTATAACACGAGGTGCGGAGCTCGGACGAGGCTGCGAAACCGGCAGCGTCGAGAAAGCTATTGGACGCGTTTGCTCCGGGTCCGGATGCTCCCATTGGACGGCAACGGGGGCGGCGCAACCCCCGTCTTTTACCCCCGAATCCAGCCCCTCAGCCAGCCAACGACGAACGCTCACGACCCTGCGGAGGCTCCACGGATCTGTCCGCTCTCTTCCTCTCATCCCCTTTCTCAGCATCCCGTTTCTGTCTGTGCTGCCCGATGCGGAATACGAGCGGCGGGGAACCGGGGACAGGCTGCGTGATACGGCCAATATCGACGGTGACGCAAATCCGGAGGGTGATGAATTTCATAATTGTTCTGAATTGAGACATTAATCTGCGATATAAACATTTAATTCATGCATTTTCACGACTCGACGGCGTCGTTTAATTTTTTTTTTACGTAACATTTTTTTTTCTTATTTTAATATTTTTTTATATGGAAAATTATTATAATCTGGAGGGTGAACATTTCCGAAATTCTTTCAAATGAATACGTTTGTTTGACAAAATTTTGTTTAGCTATTTTTTTTTACTCGATTGTGTCTGGTTTTGACGTTCAATTTTTTTTTCTTTGATGGAAATTTTGTTTATTTGTGTTCTCGTCGGTTCGGAATTTTTGGAAAATCGTTTTATTTATTATTTCGGTGGAAAATTTTATTTATTCGTCTAGTTGAACTCGAGTGGGGGATTATGAATCGATCGATGCTGGACAGGTTGCGTAGTTGTGTACAACCGCGACCCCGGTGTCTTTTGCTTCACTTTCGCTATCCGCGCGCGCATTGGAAAACACGCGGTGACCAATAAACACCGGAAATGAAACTCGTCAACTCGTTACCCTACACCGTGTTTTGATTCTTCGTTGTGGCCGAGCCGGCTTGGCCGGTTATCGCGCATTCGAGGCTCGTGAGCTCTTTCGACCAATTTAACGAGCCGTCGCGGCCCAACGCTGGCCCAATGTTTCGGCTCCGATTTCCGTTCCGATGATCGACCGATTTTTTCCTTCTCTTCGCGACGAGTAAGTCACAGGAATTCCTGCAAATTTCATTTCTTCTTGACACATTGAATTTTACTCCGACAATCGTGTCGTCGTTCCGAAGAAAAATTAAAGTCGAAAAATAATTAATCGATCTCAATAATATTTTCAATGTAAACGTTGTCATTGAAATTCAACCGTGCATTCATTTGAACGAGCATCGAAAATAATTCTCACGAATTCCGAATTAAAATTTAAATAACAAACTCGAATAGAATTCAATGATTTTATTCTCCATTAAAAAAATTGCTCCATTTTTACCATCCATTTATCTCGCTGTCAGAGCAACGAAAGTAATTCTCGAGAATCACAAGAAATTCATTTCCTAGTCAATTTAATTTAATTTTCAACCGTGTCCTTCTCGTCAAAAAACCTGACAATATATATTTTTTTTTAATATAAAAATTACCGAAAATCCGTCGAGGATTTCCAATGCGAAAGCAACGGGTCGGCAGAGGCTGAGGAAAAATCGAGGGAAGCTCGCATCAACCCGAGATGGGTATTGCGTAGATCAATCGGAGAGCCTCGTGGGACTTTCAGGAGTGAAGACGTCTCTCATCGGTGCAGCCTGAATTATCGTGAGCCGAGTCAGCGCCGAGAATAAGGCAGACGCATGGGGAAACGGAACGAGAGACGTTGTCACAGCATTTCCGTCAAGTCCGAGTGGAACGAGAGAGCGAAGCGTCGCGGCGAGATGAGGAATAATGCCGCGACGGCAGAGCATCCGCGGCCAAGTACCGATCCACGGTCCGGCCACGCCTCGCCAATCCTTTGAATCTGCTCCGCCTTTCGCGACTAATTGCCCCCTCGAAAGTCTGGCTGCTTCGGCTCGGTGCTGATCCACGCGTTAGACGTCCCTTCGCGCCGTCTGCCGCACAAGAAGCGCGGCGAAGTTCCTTCGTTTTCTCATCCACACGACACCGTCGTCGAGGGAACGGCCCGAAATGTCGAGGAAATTTTCAGGAACGTCGAGTTCCCCAAAGGAAACCGACGTTACTCTCGAGTCCCAAACGTCACCGGCGTATCCTCCTCCTCGACCCGAGACGTTCATATTGAGAGGAAGAAAAAATCGATGGTTGCTCCAAACGGCGCGGATGATCGAGTTCGGTCCAAAAGTAGAATTCGAAGTCGGTCTTCTACGATAATGAGGGAAAAGATAGGAGGAAAAAAAATAAAGAGGGAGGTATGAGCGGAAGTCGATGAATTCGATCATGGCCAAGGCTGAAAACTCGAGTCCGATATGAAACGATGCGTTTTTTCGAAGCGCGACGATCATTGAATCGGTTGGAGCGAGAGCAAAAAAAAATCGCTCGTGGGTGCTTCAAACTTCGCGGATGATCGAGTTCGGTCGAATTGTTGAGGAAAGAAAGTTTTATGGTGTTGTACGATTACTGTGTCGAATTTCAGCTCGATACCTCGATGTTTACTCGAATTAGACATTTTTAGTTATAAAAAAAAAAACTCAATGGTACTCAAAATCCCATAATGTTTTACCGCTTTGATGAATTTTGACGAAATTCAATATTAAAGGTCCTTGATGAAAATAGTGTACTTGAGTTCAATTTCAAGATAATAACTAAAAATAAACGCACGTTGGAGCTACCGCGAAGAATTTTCAAAAAATTAAAAATCGTGTGAAAATTTCCTGACGCGACCTGACTGTTTCACTGATCCACCCAATTTCAACTAGCAGTCTCAAGCCATTTTCTAATTATAACAGTATCAAACTACGCAATTGGTCACTCACAAACTCCACCTTCTCGCTAATTTTTTATAGAAAAAAAAAAAATAAAAATGCGGAAGCCTTTTAAGCGGCAATAGAGGAATTTTCGCGAGTAATTTAATTCGTGAAACATCCCTTAACAGTATCTCGAGTTTCTATCAACCCCCAATTGATATAACCGGATCGAAGGGCAGTAAATCATGTGTAGGGGTAAGACGTATCGAGGATTCTCCTCGATCATTTATCCGACTGTTTTAAGGGCTGTTTCGCGCGTCTCTCCCCAGAGACACGAAGACCCACCACCCGGTCTCTGTGCCGTATCCGGGCTGCGAGGGGGCACGAGGGTTGGCAAGAGGAGGGTTGGAGCATCAAGATCCGCAGCAACAGCGGCGGTGTGACAGAGGGGCGGCGCCGCGCCTCGCGATGGCCGCGACTACCTTCGATTTGGTGTCGGATTCCCTCCGAGCCGCCATTTTCTCTCCTCCGTTGGCTTTCTCTATCTCTCCTGTTCGTTATTCCTCCTTCACCCCCTCGACCGACTCTCCCCGTCTCGCTCTCGTGTTATCCTCTCGCCTCTTCCACCCCCTCTTCGTCCGTGCCCTCTTCGACCCCCGCTCGAAGCAACCGAGAATCGTTGAGGGAGCAGTTTGCCAAGAAAACTTCCTGCGCTACGTAGTAACGACACGCTCGAGCCACATTGCGATTGCAATAAAAAAAATTTAAAAAAAAACAGGTTTTCAATCTCACAGAACTTCGGCTGCCTTTGACCGGACATTGCCGATCTCTACGTCCGAGCCACGACCTACCCGATTAATCGCGTTGATTTACCGGCTGAACCGAGTTCCGCACTCTGGCTCCGAAAAATAATAATTCCCGCGAGCTGGCAAAGAAATTTTTTTTTCAATCTCTACTTTAAAATTCTTACAATCTCATGTGATGTTGGAACAACTGAGATGAAATTGTTACGTGGACGGGATATTTGTTTATTTGAGATGGACAAACGTGGAAAGTCTTATATATTTTTCTGTACTATATGAAGAATATTTTAAATATCATGAGATAATTTTTTTCCGACGATTCTCGTAAATTTTTTATTATGAAAAACGGGAAATTGGAGAATGTGGGGTGAGCTTTTCTAGGATAGGAAACGTTGGTCCTAGGTCTTTTTTTTCTGTCGTGCAGACTTTCGGTTTCGCTTCGGCCAAATTTGCAGAAATAGCAGAAATACCTTTGCCAGTCGAGCACGAAAGGGTAAAGGGAAGCGTTGAGCGGAGAATGATCTAGGAAAGGGCACAGAGAGATAAAGCACACCGTGCGGGACTCTCACAGTGGTATTATACGTATGAAGTGGACAGCGCTGTAGGTGAGAGTATTCCTGTGTACGGATATCAGGCAGGTTGCGAGGGTCGTCGACTATCGTACGAGTGGGTATCACGACCATCTCCGGTTTCGACTCTGCTGCGTTTAATTGCATTCCAAAATGGTTCTGTGGAAAATCCGTGTTGCCGTTTTGGGGAGAAGCGCCCTCGCGTCGGACGTTCGTCTCTCACGGAACAAATTATCGTAGCGTTAATCCGTATCGGTAAATCGGCGCGAGGCACCTTGCAAACGTAACGACCGTCGATGCATTTAAAAAAATTCCTCACGGATGCTTCACACACAGATCCACGAGGAAAAATTCGATACGATCAAAATTTCAGTACTCAGAAACATGCCGAAAATCCGAAAAAGACGGTCTCGTTAGTTACATCGAGAACTTTGATTTTGGATAATAATAATGCTAGAAAGTCATTGATGAATAATCATTGAAATAAATTGTCGTAAAAATTCTGACTACCTTTTATTATATTGAAGAAAAAAATTTTTAGAATATTTTAGAGTACGAATGAATTTTTTTTTTTTTTTTTCTATCATCTCAACTTTTTTTTCGCGATATTTAAAAAAATCGAGATCGGAGCGCGCAATTTGGATGGGTTTCAAAAAAATATGTAAAAAAAAATATAGTGAGATTCGTTTGATCCGAAATATTTATAAAATTTTTTTTTTGCCGGTGGTAATTTACTACAGTATGTGTAATTATGTATAAGTGAATGCGCCAATATCAGTTTATCCGCACAACGCATCTTGCAACTAAACTTTAGTATAGTCGGTGGGAGAAAAAAAAAATTTAATTTGCCGAAACCCGGATCGACCGTGGTCAAAATTAATCCCCGAAATAAAAATATTGTGCGACGTTATTATTACAAATATTTTCGCGGGTGGTAATTTACTTAAGTGTTTATCGCTGTACACAGACGAGGAGGGCAAACCTTGTTATCTACCGCCGCGGTGTCTCGTGTTCCCGATGTTTCTTCATCCTTTACCCCGTGTCCGACCCGTCGTACAGACTCGCGTGTCTCTTCCTTCTGGCTTATTGTTTCCGAACGCTAATTTTCACCTGCCTCGAACGACGCGACGAGACACCGGACGAGCGAGGAAATACGAGAAGTCACTTTATCGCGATCGACGATTGAATTCTCTCCCCGACGGACTCTCAACAGCCACCTTATTTTTTTTTCTATCGACCATCTCGTTCCCGCGCGCTTTGAACCTATTTATATCCGAGAGGCATGAATATCGTCCGACTTGAGTTAGTTGCGGATGAAAATTAAACCACGTGAAAAAAAAGAAAAAAAAAAAAAAATATCGCTATACATTTTTATAAGATTTTATTTTCGCGCGAGATACCGATCGACCTAACCGAACGAAGTGAACTTTGTTTACGTTCCAAGTAAAACCAAACACTGATTAACGTGGAATCCCACAAATCCACCAAAAATGAGAAACACGAAAAATAAACCGGACGAAAGTAAGGTGAGGTAAAGTCGGGAGAGCGAGTGAAAAAAAAAGGATAAGCGATCGTCACCGGATCGAGGCGCAGGCACACCGGATTAGTGAACGTAATCCGCTGGTTATTTCCCCATTAGCGAGAGACGATCTCTCCCGCGCAGTGACAAAGATCGGTAGCCGAGATCTTTTCTTCTTTTTTTTTTTTTTCGTCAATGTGCCGACGCGTACAGGCGTGAAGCACAGGTAGGCAGATTCTCGAGTTCTTCTGCTCTGGCACTTGAACGCCCGAGGACCCTCGAGAACTAATGCCCGAAAATATGCTCTTTATGTGTCACTGGCCACTTTCTGCTCTCGCTTCCGTGTCACCGAGTTCCACTTCTCGTTCTCTTTTCGTCTCGACACACCGCCGTTTTCACCAAGATCGGAACAACTCGACCGTGCACCAGCAAGACCACTATAAAGAAATTCGGACAAAATTCAATGCAACTGATTGGCGATTTTTATGCAAAAACGGGTACATTGAATCACGGTTGCAATTGCGCTAAAAAATTAATATTCAGAGTATCAAAGACATTGAAAATGCTTTGTGTTCTTTTATTAATTTGATTTCTGTTGTAATCGTATCCGAATTTTAATCATTTAATTTAGATGAAATTGTACACCAATTTCTCATCACGATTTTATATTGAATTTACGATTTTTTTAAAACGGTGTCAGCTATGTCTTATTTTTATATTGGATATTTTTCAATGTTCTACAGCTGCGATGTACATTTCTATATTTTTTCGAGTCGGATAAAAATGCGAAATATTTAATTAACTGGGTCGGTGTGGAATGCCAAAAGTACGGTAGAAGCAAATGGTTCAGGTGGAAGAGCGATTATCCACGGAGGACGAGATTGTCCAGGGTTGCGCCGTGCGATTTTCCCTCTGATCGTGAGAGCGGAGTTCGACGAGAGAGAGTACAAACGGAGTGGACAAGAGGAAGCTTGTAATGGTTGCGAATCACCGATTACACGGTTAGTTAGATCCACCCCGTGATTTAGGGTCGTCTGACGTAGCGAGGGGATCTCGAACGGGTATTATGCCTTCGCCTAATTTCATGCTACAAGGATGCCACGCTATCGGGCGCTTGCTCGGCCGGTGTTGTGTTCGTAATATTGCGCTGGTACACAGGTGCAAACTCGGCCAAGATTTGCCAATTAATTTCAAGAAACCGATCGCGGACGATCACAATTTCTACGACCCGATTTCAAGTTTTAATTCTCTTCACATTATTTTTTTTTCACTTCCGGTACTGCTGATAAAAAATTGAGCGTGATAAAATCGGCGCTTTCGTGATCGGCGGCTTAAAAATATAAATTTATCGAACAGTCCGCTATTTTTTTTGTCTTCTAAAAATACTAAATTGCAATACTTGTGCGGAAAAAATTTTTTCGACTAGTGTGAGTTTGAAAGAAGCTCCAATAAATAATTCGATGACGGGGACGGCGAGATAACAATGGCTGGGGGGGGCTGAAAAGAAATGAAGTCATCAGCAGAGTTGGGTACGGCGAGAGTCGCGACCGAGATTTATGACCAGGAGCTAATTATTATCGGCTTGGGGTTTGGGTGTTAGCTGGCAGAAACGTGTGCGCAGCTACGCCAGAAAACAACCCTTCTCCTATGTATATTATATCTTACGTGGTGCAGAGTTATAGTTGCGCATACGCGAGCGAGGCACATGTGCTCTCCGGTGGACTCCTATCTCGGCGAGCCATGATGGCTCCTCATAACAAGGCTTCTACATTCGTGTCGCCAATTATGACGATCCTTGATAGATAAGCGGATACGAGGAAGGGTGACTTTTCTCGAGGGTTGGGGTTGCTTATTAGAATGGGCAACATGTCGCTTTCCGCCCTAAACGCATCCCTGGCTGAAATCTTCCTGTGGCCCAAGAGGCTTCGTCAAAGTCCGGAAAAAGGCTGATAGTCGGATTTACTATAATTTTATAATGGAATGCAGAATCAATAACGATGGAGCGAATCTACGACCGCTAGCTCGTATGTAATGAATCGCTTGATTCCAACAAATTTTTCGAAGGCAACATAGGCAGCTTGCACGTTGTCCGTCTATCGTTATCTCGCATCGGCCACGCGGCCGTGTCAGGTGAGTTTGGTGGGAAAATGGTTCGACGCGGATGAGTTTCTGCGGTACGCGATCGTTTTTCGCTGACACGCTCTCGAGGGATCTTTGCCGAGGCTGCGATTAATCTTGGGAGTCACCGTCGAGCGTCGCGGATCGACCAGGACGAGACACGGGACTGTCCCAGTCTCGACTCCGGATGTGCGCGACATACGCGTCGTAAACCTTTATTTTTCATTTACATCAACGCTCTCTCCTCAATTTCGTCACACGCAAATGCTGTAACCAATCTTGAAGAATCAATTATAATTATTGATTTGTTTCTTCATTTTTTTTTGTCGCTGCAGATCCGCGGCCGAGGACACTTCCGGTGGCCGCTGGACGGACGACGCTCCGCCTGCGGCAAATGCGTCGAGCCATTTTCGGTCCCATTCGCATAGACGACAATATGTTCCGGATTCTCTCTCCATCCTGTCTCTCTCTCTCTCTCTCTCTCTCTCTCTCTCTCTCTCTCTCGATAATAATGACAGGAGCGTGAAGCATTAAGAGGCGTTACAAAAGGAGCGGGACACTTGAATGCTTGTCGAGAGAACACGGGTTTACCAGCCATGGCGCATGGCCCGAGGGGTTCCTCGCCGTTTGGTACACGGCAACCGTTTCGTCTCTTTCTCACTCACAAAAGAGCATCCGAACGTGCGCGCGACCAACAACCCCCAGGATTCTGTGCGTTATTATGAACTCGCCTCGTCATCCCCTTCCGTCTCCCTTCGTGCAATGTCCCTTTTTTTCGGTTCACGGACCCTCGTAGCCCTTCGGAGCCGCAGCCAATGTCGCGACGATAATTCTACCGACGAGTGGGACTCCCCGATGGGTAAAAATCACCAAACACGGTACTCACGATTCCGATACCTTACCATTCGGGATTTATTAACTATACCGGGTCACGTGGATCGTCGTTAGACAAAACCCTTAATTTTCGTCGTGTGTATTATAGTAATTATGCGTCGTGCGTCATCGGCACGAGTCATCATAGAATTTATCGAAGTAACATGGTTTTTATAATTGGAAATTTTTATTTAATCTGCTCCAAAAAATGTATCCGACTCGTTGACGTATTTATTCATATTTTTTTTCTCTCACACTAGTTGCGCGAGTTGGATTATTGCGCGGAGGATTTAATCAAAATATTTCTGCACAGTTGGCGTCGCGGTCACGTGACTTGGAGCGTCCTAGACGCGTCCCTATTTCGTTGGCAGTTGCATCGGGTATTGCGCGATTCCCGTGGCTCAACCGGGGATAAACTCGTCGACGAATAGTTTGATCCGTTCCGTTCGCTGCGATACAAAAGTTATATCGGATCAGGAGTCGGCAAATCCGACGACGCGAGAACACGAGGCCAAAATCGCACTTCTTAGGATAGCGAGAGCGCGGAAACGAGCTCCGGTCTGTTGACGACGCTTCCACAAGCGTGTTTAGCTGGTGGATGAATGGATACAGCGTGTACGGTTGCACAGGGTTTCTACATTGTAGGGCCTTACTTTAGGGGGTGCCCGAAGCGCGAGGGGTCGCGAGGGATTTCGCGCCCACGAGAGAACGTGGCTCTCGTTACAGCATCCCAGTGATGAGGTATAAGGGGGGATTTACAAGAAAGTATCTAAATCGAAAATAAATGCCAAATTGACGTACACGAAAAGAGCAAGAATTGACGAAACGAACATCGATGAAATATTTTGCAGACTCAAGCACATTTGCAATTTAAAAAATTGTGCTTCCAATCATAACGAACGGTTCTTCGGTTATACGTCTGTACAGATAGTTTCTAATAGTATATATATATATATTTTTTTTAATTTCCCTTGAAAAATTTCCCAAGGGAATGAAAATATTTCCTTGGAAAATATGTTTCATGGTAAAAAAAAAAAATCGGCATCGTTCCTGCATAAAAATATCAAGTCGTGGAAAAAACGGGTCAATAAAATACTTCATTAATACGTACGTACACCCTGGTGAGCCAAGAGGCACAGATTGAAGACGTGGTAAAAACGCCACGTTCTCTTCCAAGCACATACACACACATATATAACTTTTTTTTAATATGTGTGTCCGGGAAAAATACCGCTGCGCGTCGTTAGAGCTGACCGTGCACAGCGTTATTCAAGGCCGTCGGTCTGTTTTTTTCTTATCGCACCTTTATCAGGAAGAAAGATAGGCGTAGCCCGAGAAGAGGCCGAGACAACGCAGCTATTATTATGTTGACGCTGTGTGGGAATGGAACAAATAATCGTGTCATGACTCTCGGAGATGTATTTTTAGGACCTGCATTACTGGGAAGCTTAAGGATCATCGTTAATAGCTGGCGAAACGTCTGGCGAATTTGCATGCTCCGTGAAGACACGTAACTCGATATGTGTGCGAGATCTGCGAGAGTCACGACCGATAGAAGGTAGAAATGCGTGTAATGCACGAGCAAAGATGTACGATAATAGTTTTACCGCGAAGTGACAAGTATAGCAATTTCTGATCGGGAGAGAACGATTCGAAAGCCACGTGTCAAAATAAAAGGTCAGATTAAAAAATTCCAGAAATATTATCGACGAAATTTTTCTTGCGCCGAACTTTTATGCGAGAACTGTTGTATCAAATTTCATATGCAATTCTGATAAAAAAATAAATGAATAAAAGTACTGATTTGAAAAAAAAAAAAAAGCGTACATTAATTCTATATCGCAATTGTATATTGAATTTAATGTAACTATTTTCGCAGACAAATTTCCAGACCATTTGAATTTACAATTTTTTTTAACAAGCCTAACAGTTTCTGATGAAACGAGAACGACTCAAATGTCATTGTCGAAATGAAAAAAAAAAGAAACAAAATATTACATCGAATTTTGTACAAAATTTGATCGACACTCAGTCGACGAGTCTCGAGAACTCTAAAGAATAGCAGTCTTGTCAAAATATATATATGTACATCTTTATATAATAATAAGCTAGGGCACGCATTTTCTATGGGTGAAGTTCATTATACTCCGATTTACGGAGTGTCCCGACGTTCAGGTAAAATCCTTATTGTACCTGGGAGTCCAGCCCTGCGTGTGAGGTAGAGAGAGATGAATCGTTCCCGCACTTAACAATAACCCAACAACGGCGATGCTCCTGGAGACGGATTTTCCTGATGTCCGTGGCAAATTTGTCGACTCAGTGTTTCGCTCGCTTAAATTTCCCGATTTCATATTTTAATACACGTTGCTCTCCCGATAAATAAAATTAATGAAAAGATTATTTATGTATTTGTAACTGTATTTAAAAAAAATAATTCGTTTACTTTTTCGTATATCTTGGATTTTTTTCACAGATTTTTAAATTTACATTGAATTTAATAATTGAACAAAAAAAATCATGCTCATTTAGAAAAATAAGCGAATCGTTGCCAAAAAAAAAAACATCAAAATGGATTTCTGAAACATTTCTTGAGCGATTTTATTTTCCATCTCTCTGTGAATAAAATTATAGAATAATTGTCATAAAAAATTAATCTCCTCAACACCCTTGGTATACTTAAACGTCCCTAAATTTTCATATCATCCATAAGTGTTTGCAATTCACCCTCATTTCTCTGAAATTCACAAGCAGTGACCACTATTCGCTAAAATGACCTCAATACACCTTTTTTCCCCGACAAATAAACGCACAAACAAATAACATTTATTTAAATTTCACTTTATATTTATCTCAATAAATGCATCCCTAAATGAATAAATAATCCTCACAGTGACAAACCTCCCCCTAATTTTCCGGAGCAATTTAACCGAACCTGAATCACCCGTTCCAGGTGAGAATTATCAGTGATTTTACGCTCCAGCTCATTAATGGGGACAATTTTTATTTCTCGCTCGATGATGGGTAACGGCGATGGAAAATGTTTGGGCGAGAGGCATAACGTCGCAACGAGGGAGCAACGAGCATAATTGAATGTAATTGGTTGCCCAGCTTGATGACAGATCCAGAGCCCTTTACGCTACCTGCTGGACCGAGAATTCCCCCCCGGTCTTTCTCTCTCTCTATATTCCAGTAAATGTACCGATAGAAGCAAAACCGCGAGAGATCGGAGCGAGACGGAGAACGCCGAGTTACGGCATTGGGGGTGGCCTATAATTTATAAACCGGGGGCTGTTTTGGGGGTAATTGCGGATAACGATGGGGCGTTGCGGATAACAAGCCGACATGGGAGTCACGAGACACCGCGCCCGGCTACGTTCTATATACGGCTCTCTTCGTCCCTCTCATTTATCGCGCTCCTCGCGTTTGCTCCGACTCCCCGGCTCCGTTTCTCTCCGCCACGAATATCACACCCCTTAACCTTAAGGTAGTCATTCGATACGGGGTCGCACACGTTCGGAACGCATCGACATCAGCGCACTCGTCTCGACACAAATGCCAAGGAGCTGCGCAGAACGAGAGACTGATCTGTGCTCCATAAAAAAATTTCCACTTTTTTTTATTTTATTCAATTTTTTTCGTTATATTAAAATTTTTTTTTTTTTTGTGTAAATGAGATTTTTTAGTGAAAAATATGATTGATAATTTTTTCATGATCCGTCGATGATTTTGTTTGGTCACGGTCGAATTAGAGAATTTTTTTTGGGGATTCCCCGTCGAGAGATATTTGTTAAACGTGAAAACATTTTTTTTTTTTTTTTTCGGTCATGCAAATTCACGAGTTGCGTTGCTGAACTTCCTGCGCGATGGTAGCGAAGAGATTCGTCGAATAATGTTTTGAGAAACATTAAGCGGAAGCCCTCCTCGCCGTATCCACCGATCTCGAATTAAAACTAATCCGTGCGGAACTGCGAAAATCGCCAGTAACCACGTGGACCGCACGGTCTCCGATCTGTTAAATCTCGTGGAAGGGAGACGCGAGGATTAAGTTCGACACCCTAAGAGGGTAAAGTGAAGAAAAAATCCGATAGGCAGTTCGGATAAAGGACAGAAGAAAAAAAAATCCCGCTGCTTTTTTTTTTTTTCTTCGATCTGTGTTCCATCTTTCGGAAAACTGTATGAGGAAAAATTCATAGGAGAGGTCCGCATCTCTTTTTGTCGTGGTCGCGGGTATTTCGGCCGCCCCGGCGGATGCTCGAGCGTTAACAATACGATTTGTTGGCGGTGAGTTCCCGTCATTGTAGTTCAAAATTCAATGGGAATTACGACAATAAGCCATTGACAATGTACATGTACATTGCGCAAAGGGCGTGTTCTCCGCGCGCTCGCTTCGCCCTCCGGATAGTTTCTTCTTCGCACCTCCCCATCCGTCATCCCTGTGTTTCCTTCTGGTGTAAGCTCGGATTGACTGTACTTTTCACGCCCCTTACAGGATCACTATTCTCTCGTTTTCTTCAATCGCCTTAATTTTTTTTTTTACAACAAAAAATTTCATCTCGAATGGATAACATGGGTCCATTTTACCCCACGCCTCTTCCCCATACCCTTCAATTTTATCCCACCTTCCCCACCACGATTCTGTGTCGAAAGGTCTCATCGAACTCGTATAACAGCCTTTATTTGATCGGTATACGATATAGTGTATACATTTATTATAATCATTGATTCATAATCGACATATGCGATATGCTTCTCATTATGACTAATACATACGCAGCGACAAATTCAATTTTCTCATCATTTTTTTCTTCTGTGTGTCTATTCTCGTTCTTCTCTCTGTGGAATGTACCAGTCAGTTTCAATATTTCAACGGTACATACTTTCCCGTCACAGTTTATTGAAAAATCATTCTCGTTTCATTCGTAATAGTTAATCTTGGTGTACGCTAATAATATATTGTTCCAATGGGCTTTCATTCTGTCGACCCATTCCGTTGCCTCCAGAATCGTTAAGAACAATTCTGCTGGATAATTCTTTCGTTCACAATTTTTAAGAAGTAGCCTTCGGCTATTACCGCCCGATTTCCCATATATTCCTGAATTCAAAATTAACAAATGACGCCGTCCCAGCAACGTCATTGCCTAGAATGGAAGATTGTCACCGTCGTGTCTACCATGTATCAATGCAACGTAAAAACAACTCCGCAGCAAACGACAAAACGGTTAACGATATATTTTTCATCGAAAGTAAAATTAATTCATGTAATGAAGCGTTGTGGGAGACTGAAAAATCACGATAGTTTAACTTTTATGTTGTTCTTCTCTTTCTTTTTTGCTGCTCAAGGGACGCTATTTTACGTTCGCATGACGTCGATATGTACACCACGATACATTTCTTCTACGTTCGGTAACTGAATATTTTTTAAATTCTTTTTGGTTCATCGCTTTCTCTACTATCGTATTGTATTTTCAATATGTACTTGGAAGACAGAGGTTTATATCGTATAATATTTATAATTTAATGCGTATTTGCGTTTACTTTTTTATCTGCTCTTTATAACTAGTATATTTTAGTAATGATAATAATAATAACATGAGAATACTAATAAGAATGTGTATATACATGTACACGTGAGATACGCGACATATGCGACCACACATCGAACACGCACTTAGTATCTACAACGATATCCATTTTAGATTTTATGTATGCATCATCAAAAATTAATAACTCGCAGCATTCATTCCTGCGTTTTTTTACGAGTCTCGTATCGTCTTCGTAGAGGGTCAGTATCGTGTATTATATACTCTTTGAGAATTCAAGGAGGACAGAGTAAGAAGGATGGTTTCTTCGGATATCGATACGACTCGCAGATAATTATTTATCATACAATATATTAATAGACTCGATAATGAGAGTAGGACCAATGGTAGAAGAAGATCACCTCCAAACTAGCCTACTAACTTGACTTTTTTTTATTCTTCTCGATATGCGATTTGGATGTGACGCATAGTACAGGCAATATCGGACGTACGGAAAAAAGAAGAAATATCTATTACGACCTAACACGAGTACCCCTTCGTTCGATATTCCACTCATTTCGTTGCAATCGACGGAAAACAATCAAAATTTCCTTTTCCTTCCCACATTCGAGCGTAATCGGGGGCGAGGTACGAGTATTCGCTGAAACTTAAGTTATAACTTTAGCCGCACTAACTTCGAATTGGGTCAAACGGTAAAATCGGGCTCGTGATACAGTCGACAAACAGGATTCAATCTATCAGATTTTTATACACAGTTATTATAGAGTCATCGAGTTTAGTTATTGATAAAGTGTTATCTTTTGGTTTTTTTTTTTTAACATTTTCTTTTGTATATGCGCTAATATTGTAGGTGATTTATTTTTTCACGAGCAGCGTTGATGATTCGATAATGGACTTGTGTGACACAACTTAACAGTGTATTTACAATCGTGGCTGGATTAAAAATTCGATTAAATAATCGAGAAGCTACATACGCTATTCCTCAATCAAACCGAAGAATGATCGTAGTTTTTAGGGAAGAAAAATATATCGAGGAAGCATTAAGCGATAAATAGTAAAAGATTAATAAATTGATACGATCGGAATGAAAAAAAATCTATCTCTAAAATAAACAACCGCGGAACAAGGACTTTTATGTACATTGAGACGTGCGTGCGGAATGTATATGGAGCGAGTCTCATGGGCGATGAAGCGACGCGTCACGCGAGACTACATCCGTATTATTTTTGTCTCCACACGATAAATGTGACTACACTAAACGAAATGTATATGTATATATATGTATATATCTCTGTTTCGAGAAACAAACGTCATCAGCTGCCTCAAAGGGCTTCGCTTCGAACGTCAAAGAATTTCCTAATCTCCGTAACTATACAAGTTGCAATCGGCTAAATCTTTTATGCGCTTCCTCCGCGCCTGCACAAAAGACGCGAAAAATTGACAAAACGAACTTTTATCTCTCATATATTCTTTCTCTCTCTCTCTATCTGTATCGCTTTCTCACCATACCTTCCGAGTAAATTATTATTAGGCGCACAAAGCAAATTGGACAAATGGAAATGCATCGACCGAACAATGTGGAATTATGCACGGGTACGAACGACCCGCAATGCCGAAAAGCCTATCGATACAACCATAGGAGTTTGCGATTTCGGGACGTATCTCGTTCAAACGCATTAATCAATCCGCAAAGCGGATACGAATAATAAATAATATCGCGATAAATCGTACGGGGATGCCTTTTTAATTATTAAAACTAAGGCCAAAATTGTATGAAATTTTTTTTTTTGGCACGTCGAAACTCCGAAAGGACGAATAAATTTTCTTTCTTTCTTTCTCGTCTTTTTTATGTATAACGGTATTATCCATTCGAGTCTCGCCGCACCAGGGGCTTTTCATCGATCGTTAAACTTTTTCGGAATCTTTCTTATCCTATCCGGAGTCCTTGCGAGCTGGACGATAGGCTCGCTCCATATTACTCCATCGTGTCGTACTTAACCTTCTTCACCTTGAAGTATCGATAACCGGCGTATCCTGTTATGGTCAGAAGTACGGCAGCAGCGAGGGTCGAGCCCACCGCTACCGGCGCCGTCTCGTCCCTTCCAGCCTGGGCGTTCAATAATTTACACGAGAACTCCGAAGCGAAATCGTTGCTCTTGAACTTAAAGGGTTGTAGTTTCATGTCCCTATAAGCAAAACAGAAAATTAGTAAAAAGAATTTAACGAAAACGCGAAGATACTGTTTCCCGAAGACGCTAAATTAGCTTGTTTTAAATTTTTACGAAATTTACCTTAAGAGAACCGTGGCGTGATTCTTGCCGTCGGTCAGAGTAATATTGACCTCTTTGTCGCAGCTGTACGATTTTCCAACCGGCGTTGGAAACAGCATAGGGCTGTGTTTCTGAGCGGTACTCAGTCTCACGGTTTTGTCTGCGAGGTGATAAGAATTAGTAATGAGCAATTACATTTAACCCAATCGAATTCACCAATGATACAACGGTTAAGTAACTCACTCGGCTGCTCGATATGTTCGAAGTGGCGGTCGCTCGAATTGTAGGTCAATTCAATCTTGTCGACGTACCATCTCTCTCCTCCCAGTGTCTAAAAGGTAAGGTGAAAAAATAGTTTTCTCAAAAAAGAAAAGGTGACCTTCAGAAAATCAAGGTTTATCGGCAAACCCGATCGATCTCCAGGAACTACTGTATATCACATATCGTAGTTACATTGCGCTCACCTTGGCAAAGCTCCAGGACAAGACGAAGGCCTTCCACTTCAGGGACATCGTCACGGAATTCTCACCGTCGCAGTTACCCGTGACTGTCGCATCGGGCGGCACGTAAATGTCAGCCACCTAAATATATACAAAAAAAAATCATTGACACACTATCGTCTCATATTTTTATAATTATATTCGAGCAAAAAGTAGCTTAGGTCCGCAAGACCCACATTCTCAAACCCTGTGAAGTAACATTCGACACAAAGGTGTATGCTGCAAATTCACACTCGTCGGAAAAAGATTTTTCGCACTAGCGTCGTAATGTACTATTATTGCACTTGGAGCAAAACTCAAGTCTGCATACTCAGACTCGTCAAAGTTTTACCGCAGGAATAACGTAAACTACAATTGGGTTACAGCGGACTGTAATAGGGAATTTTAGCAAATGAAAAAAATTAACCTGGTCCTCGCCGAGCTTCGTTCGATATTGCACGGTTATAATTGCGTCGACCTGCAGTAGAATGCAAGCCTGTCCGTTCATACTGTTGAGCCGATAGAGTGGCTGATTCAACGAGAACGTTCGCTGAGTCGTCGTCGTAGTCGCCATCAACGTCGTCGTCCCTTCCGTCGTTGTCGTCAATTTTACTTTCGAATTCATCGCCTGTTAAGACAAAGTTTCAAACATCTCGATTAATACAAAAATCCGCGTTCCATATTTACACCTAGAAAAGTAATTTATTTCAAGATTGACCGACATATTATAATTTATTTGATTAAAATAAATACTCACTCAATTATTAAAATATATATATATATATATATATATATATAAAATAATTATTCATTGTAATAAATTATGCATTTGTTCGAAGATCGTGAGATGAATTATTTTTATAGGTGTATCAAGCACGGCCCCTCGAATAAATTAGCTTAGGATTGATACAGCCTTATGTACTTGGCGCTGGCGGTACACAAAAGTACAAGTGAAATTGCTCGTTAGTAAGAGTCAACGTTGCGGACCTGTGCAATCATCTGACCGGGTAAATAAATTACCATTTCTCTTGCAACGTTAATTAATGGCCAGTCGTTGAAGCCGACGGCTACGCGAGTACACGGTGCAAGTGTGTAGAGCTCAGCATTCACGTGAATTCACACACACTCGTCGTGCTCTTGCCCTTGTGACCGAGTCAGCAACAGGCTACTCGTATCATACCTAGCGGTGTCTCATTAAAAAATAATAATTCGCTAATTCCGACGTCGGAACCTTATCTCTCTAAATTGATTTACCTCAGAGCTTATTTAATCATCCAGTTTTCTACTTGACGGCCGCTCGTCTCACCTATTTTTATTCCGTTCTATATTTTTATTTTTTTTATGTCTACTCTCAGCCTGGAACAGAAGCGATGAAAAATAGAAAATAAAATGAACGTAAGGACACCGGGCCAATGACTCTGCTACGAGTGATCAATTATTCTCGAATTCCACGAATCCACTCTTTGGGAACATCCCCCCCCCCCCCCCCCCAACCCCGCCATGCCCGACAAGCTACAAAGTATGAGGATTAAAAAATAAATAAATAAATAAAAGTCTCATATAGAAAATTTTTCGAGTGACAGAGTCTCGAGAACCCAACGGGCCCAATGTGCCGCAGACAAGTTTTACATCCCCCAAGTGACCATCGCCAACCCCCGAGAAAACTTTTTATTCCTTCGTACCGATAAAGTTTGCCCTCGTCACCAACTGATTATATACCATCCTTCCAGACATAACTCGCACATAATATATCCATTTCCTAAACCTATCGCAAGCTACATTGCCATTTAATAATAATAATAATAATAATAATAATAATAATAATAACTATAAAAGTTGTAGAGGGATAAACTTTACTGGACTGGCCTGGCACTGACTCATGATAATTAGTTTCTACCCTTATATGACATATCCGAGCGGTATTTAGTGATGTAATTTTTTTTTCTCCTCAATGTCCACTCCGAGAGTATGCACAATTCGTATGATATGCGGAAGAGTGGTGTGACTAGCAGCCGGATAGGTGTGGCCACCCCACGGGGGTCGAGCATAAATTCGTGTCTCGCGTAATTCTTCAACGAACGAGCATTACAGGATGAGTAACAAAACAAACGAGAGAGAAAAAAAAAAGTCGCGGAAGCATACAAGGGTGAGCGGTGGTGTAGGCGGTGGAGTACCGCAACGATGTGTAATCGAGTACGCGCAACTCGACCACGTTCGCAGCCACCTACGCATCGAGCCACCGGGAATGTCGGTCACGTAACAAGAATTCATTCAAATTATTGTGCACGCGAATATCCCTTGAAATACTCGGCGCGTCTGCGGCACGAGACGCCCGCGATTATTCGAAGATCGCGCGATTATTCCGATCCATCCGCTTGAAGCTATTCTCAGCAGAGCGTAACGTTAGTGTTCGAAGGAACGATAAACATAGTTGCGACTCGCGTCGTACTCACCACCGGAAACTTGGTCGTAGTAGTCGTCACCATCGAGACGAGCGATCTCTTGGACGGACTGGTGGTGAAGCGTTGTTGCTCCTCGATCTGCCAGGAGGTCGACGTCGGGGTCGGGGTCGGTATGCTGAAGGCCGTGCTGAGGAGACAACCTGCATGTTTATCGCAAGAGGCCAAGGTAACTTCGATTAATCACTCGGTAGGCTCAGCCACGCCGTCGTTTCCTTTGTCTCTCGTCCCTCTCCCGTCGACCAATCAAAATCGTCCGTCGCGTAGAACGAATAAAAAATGTTGAAAAATAATCCAACCGAAAGTCCGCGAGTGTTACATCGAACTTCAAACCACAAAGAAATGCTACACATTATTTTATTTTTAACTGTTGAAACACATGAGACGAGAATTTCGAGAAGGTTAAGTCGTAATGCGAGTGGCTGATCGATCGTTAATTTATCGTGTGAAACGCGTGCGAGAGAAAAAAGAATCTGACCAGTGTCCAATGAGAGTGAGAAAAATTGCTTACAGAGAAGGAAGAATTCCCCGGCCGTGGAACAGAGTGCCATGGCGTCGTGATGATTTTTCCAAAAAAAATTTTCGTTACTTTTAGTCTTGGTCGATTGTTCTGTGCGCGCGAAATTTTCCTCTTATTCCTCCTTTGACTTCGCGTTACAGGAGTAATAATGATGGCCGTCTGGTGCAGGAGCGCTAACCCTGCTGCTCAGTCGCGACTGTCGCGTCTCGAGTCTCACGATGGTTGTGAGCGGATGAAGCAGAAAGGCGAGAGAGCGGTGGTTCGGGAGCGATCAATAGGGCGAGCTTTTCCAGCATGCGCTACTCGAGACACCGGCGTCGCCGTCGCGACTCGGCACACCGAGGGGGAACTGACGTAGCGGCAGAAAGCGTCCCTCTCCCGCCCACCGCATCGAACGGAGAATTTCTCCGACGTCCGACGTTCCAGCGGCCCGAGCCAACCCTTTCCCCTACCCGTCCAACGAAAGAATTTCATTCACCGATCAAGTTCGGGCGAACTCACGCTGGACGATATTCGCGACTGGCACGAGATCTTACTCGTCGTTGCCCACGCAATTCCGACTGTTTCCCTTGACGCGCATCAACACAAGTCTCTCGTTTGCGATTGTCCGGAGCTGTTCGATCATCCTTACGCCGACCCATTGTTCCGAAAAGTTCGTTACACTCCCGTGGTGCGGATAAGAGGCAGCAAAGCAACAGAGCGGTCGTTAGTTGTGTTGCTGGTCGAAAAAGAAAAGTAATGAACAAGAAAACGAAGATAAACGTTGCTGACAACAATAAGCACTATACGAGGAGAAATCTATCTTAGAACAAAATAGATATTATGCCTATATGTATAATATATACACATATGCTGTTTGCGCATGCGTCAAACAGTTCATACAAATGAATTCATTAAGAAATTATAAATATATCGTCTTGATTTTGAATTGTAAAAAGGTGAATAATTTGACTTCAGTTAGAAGAGAATAAGAAAAATACTTTATAACGTCATAAAAATGAAGTCTTATTTATAATGTCTACGAGAGCTCATACTGGCCACTTTAAAAAGAGGTAAAAAAAAGACGTTTATTTAGACGTCAAAAAATTGACCTCCTATTTATAAGTTCTTCAAGATCTCTGAATTCTGAGTTCAAAAAAATGAACTGTTTAAGACGTCATATTAGGACTTCTGAAAAAAAAATGTATACTCGAATGTTGTACATGTTACTCGAATCAAGACAAATAATCATGACTAAGGTCACGGGTATCATATTACTATCAATGACAAGGCGTGTATATATATATATTTCCTGTATTGAGAAGAACACAACAGCCAATAAAAAGAATTCTCGTTTCTCATTGGCTAATCGATATGACGCTGCGAATTATTAATTTGTTTATCGGAATATGACTTTTTTGCGGCGACGTGCGCGTAGATCTCAGCCGACATTTTATTCGGTCACGAACATAGATCATCATATAAAGAATCAATATGCAAAATTCGGTTAAGTAATGTTTTGTCGTCCCGATAAAAACTCACCCCTTCGAAAAGACGCAAAAATTTTCCCGAAAGTTATTCGGGATTTATAAATTTAAAAAACAGCTCTGTCAACTCCCCTGATTCCATTCGATACTAAGGGCGAAACCTGTAGATGAAAAAGGCATGAAGCACGATCCGTGCACACAGTTTTGGTTTCTAAGAAAAAAAATTCTTACGACAGCTGTTATTATTTTTGTTGTATTCTCGCTGCATCCTTGTTCGATTCAAAACCTGTTGGTAGAACGATCGTCGCGACCCCTGTCGATCTAATCTGTGGCGCTCCTATATCAAATCATCCTTCGAACGCTTCCCCGGAGAGTCGTAACAGATGACGCGAGCGACGCGCTCGTCGCCATGGCGACGGAACGATGGGTCTGTCGGTCCGATGTTCCGCGTTCCGTCGTTCCCCCTTCTGGCCAGCGGCCGTCAGCTGTTCAGTTCGATACGAAATCCGTAGCAGCAGTCACCAAACAACGAGAGCTCAGCGTCCCCCTCTCTGCCGCCAAGCAGAAACGAGACTGGCCAAGTGTTCTATCGCAAAAGTTCCGGAGATGAGCGTTAAGGGCGCCATCGGTGTCTGAGTTGTTTGTGTTTCGCGCTTATTACGAAATTCGATACCTCCGAGCTCATAACCAATCGTTCGCAAAAAATTTCTTCACGTCCCGCCGACTCGATAATCTTTCGTAAGTGACAATCGGATCGACAGGAAGCCGGAATTTTCGGTACAAAGTCGCCAAGTGAATCGGTCAAAATAAGCATCGGGCAACGCTAGAACTCGTACGTCGTGACAGTTGAGCGGATGAACGCGTGGCGTCGCGTCGATCGCTCGGACAGCTCGCACGTTAGTTACACCTACAACCCTCTGTGTCAGTCGGTGGGCAGGAACGTTCCCTGACAATATATCCTCGCGCGAGCGTGCTACACTCGACACACACGTACAAGCGCATCTATATATTTATATATATAAATATACATATATGTATATACAGATATACATACATATATAGACAGAAACATTAAAGTAGTAGGAGAATAAAGAACGGAAGAAAAAAATAAACATCGCAAGTGATTCGGGGATTAATAAGAACAATCGTCGATTTATGCAAAATCTTGCGCACAACGTGGATGTATTGACGCAAGGACTAAAATACGGTATATCTGGACTCATGAACCTCGCAAATCAGACTGCCGATCCTCAGAGTGGTGTTTTCTATGTTAACTTCAATCAAGACTGCACGTAAGTGAACGAATTTCTAAGCGCGAGTTCTCTCTTCTCTCTCTGTCCCTCTCTCTCTCCCTCACCAACCACGCTCCTAAGCTATTCCGGTGTTATTCCGTCGTTCGTCAGGCGAAAGAAAAAAAAGGAAAAAAAAAAAATTGTGAGAACGCCAAAGGTTCTTTGTTACGAACGGTAGAAGGGGCGGTCGCGGCGGAGAAACGTCATTCCACGACCGTGCGGCCTAACGGGGGTCACCAGCGATCCCTTGTCCCGCGTAAAATGGTAGTTGCTATTATTTGCCCTACGAGTCCGTTGATACAGCGTCTCCATCTCCGCTTCCCCTTGCGCGTCTCGGCATCGCGCAACTTTCGGGCCCCGATACGATGTTTTCGTCAGCTTGCGTCACTCTCGCCTGACATCCCTTCCTTTTTTTTCATATCCATTAATTGCGCACTAACGAAGTAACCGTTCCGAGTTCGCGGTGCTTTCGTAGCTGCGTATACATATATTTTTTTTTGTTTTACTGAAAAAAAATAAAAAAACACTCAAGTTGGCGTATGACGATGCTTTCGTATCGCTATCTCGTTCCCTCTACCTTTCTTCGACGTCTTTGCTACTCTTTATCTGTTCGTGTCTTGCTCTCCCGCTCTCTCGCTCGCCTCGCTCCCTCCCGCCACTCTCGAGGCTCTCCTTCGCAACCTCTCCCCTCGGCCCCCCCCTCCACCACACACGTCACGACACACGCGCTCGTGCATTCGCCTTCGATGCCTTTCTAAATTTTTTTTTGCCCGCCATGCACACTCGGTATGCAATCCGGATTGCCTAACACTCGTTGACAGTCACTTCACGATGCTGCCGCTAACGCTGTACACAATGAATCCCCCCGATGATAATTAACCGACCTTCGGATCTCCGAAACACCATGGAAGGCAAAGGTTGTCAACAACCTTGCTCCGGTTCCGTCCGAAGTACGTTGAAAATCCATTGGGATCTCAGGAATATCTTGGGTCTATTATTACGATCATTATCATTATATTATTATTATTATTATTGTTGTTGTTGTTGTTGTTATTCAGCTGTGTCATCTCATGACGTTATTATGCCAATAGATATATGTTTTTATGATCGTTCGTGAAAACGTTTAAAAAATGTCGAGTCGTATCTTCAACGTTGAGTTTCCGATAGGTATATATATATCCGCAGCTGCGACGCTACACCGGTTAAAATCGGACGGTCTATCTTGCAGACGCAGACCGTCGGTGTTGCATTGATTTTCAACCTTCGTCATTATGACGACGAAAAAAGAAACGGCTACGTCACGAAGTTCGACGTTCGTCCGGAGCAACCGCCGAGATTGTGGAATTCGAATTGTCATTAATTCGTCTTTGTATCTTTCTTTTACAGATCCTTGGCTGTGGGCTCTAAGACTGGCTACAAACTTTTTTCCCTCAACTTTGTCGATCAGCTCGAGAAGATATTCGAAAATGGTAATCAAGCTTTTTGATCAATTTTTCATACCGTAGCGTTATCGTATTTTAATGAAATTATTTTAAATTTTTATTTCAGACACGGAAGACATATGTATCGTCGAACGATTGTTTAGCAGCAGCCTTGTGGCAGTGGTCAACGTCTCATCCCCGCGTAAACTCAAGGTCTGTCACTTCCGGAAGGGCACGGAGATATGCAACTACAGTTATTCCAATACAATATTGGCTGTGAAACTTAACAGAGCCGTGAGTCGGGATTATCGTTCGATGAAACAATAATAATTTATGAAAACTTGTCCACTTGATGATCCACGTATTGGTTTGCGTGTTCTCAGAGATTGGTGGTATGCCTCGAGGAGTCTCTCTACATCCATAATATACGAGACATGAAGGTGCTGCACACAATTCGCGATACGCCACCGAACGTGGCGGGCCTCTGTATTCTATCTATAAACAGCGACAATTGCTACCTCGCTTATCCCGGCTCGAATACCATCGGGGAGGTGCAAATATTCGATGCGATTAATTTCGTAAGTTCAATACGGTCTTATATGTGAATTTATCGCATTGTTCCGCTTAACTGTTCACGTACGCGCGCCTTGCCCCGAGCGTGACTACGCAGGCCGAGAGCTTCCCGACCTCCCCAGACCTCGAATGTAAATAAACATTTTTTATAACAATGGCAACTTATATGTGGGCGATAAAAATATTTTACAGAAATATTATATCATCAACATTACTCTTATATAGCGGTTTTATACCAAGGATCGCAAGTACACTGATGAAAAATTCAGTTGAATTAATTTAGGATTGGGGGAGTCAGGCTGAAATAAGGAGTTAGCGAAATAATATAATTAAGTGCCTTGAAGATATTTTGGTGTAATCAACCAAAAAATAATTGAACTAATCAGGCTTACAAGTGTAGCATAAACTGTCTGTTCGAACGTCCCTATCCCAATCTTCAGTTGATTTAACGGGATTCTTTTTTATCAGTACTCGCTGAACAATAATTCTATACGTGAAGAGTTAAACAGCATTGCAAATACCGAAAGTAACGATTGCTAGTACGAATAATAATAATGATTGTTTCAGCAAGCAAAGACGATGATCCCTGCTCACGACAGTCCACTCGCGGCCCTCGCTTTTAGCCCAAATTGCACCAAAGTCGCGACGGCCTCAGAGAAAGGAACGGTGATCAGAGTTTTTCAGGTAAATCGACGAAGATTGATCGGTGACTGGGTGTGCCTCTTGCTCGACGTATATCCTCGTTATTAAAGGGTTAGGTTACAGTAATTGCATCGAAACGTATGGGCATTTCGTGATTATTTTTTCTCGCTAAACATACGCTTTATCGATTGAATTTTCTTCAGGTGAAAGAATCATATATTTAAAAACTTTTGGAATTTTTTTCATTCAATCTTATTCTGACGGTTTTTTTTATCGGTCGGGGTAAACAATTTTTTTAAGTTCTTTTGCGGTATCCGCGATTTGAACTCGTCATTTCATCGGAAATAAAAAATGTTAACTTTCATTCCAACACCTCGAATCACTTTTAGAAATCGTCTTGAGTTTTTAAAAAATGTATGTAAGACCGCCAAGGACTAAGAACTCTATTCAAGTAGACAGATTAAAAAATTTCATAGTATTCATGGAATAATTTTTAAGATTTTGGGCCACAAAAAAAAATCAAAATTTGTGTGTGACATTAGGCTTTAATTTATTCTATTTCTTTGAAGGTTCACGATGGAACGAAACTATTTGAGTTTCGACGAGGCGTTAAACGGTGCGTTTCCATCAGTTCTCTGGCATTTAGTATGGACTCGATGTTCTTGTGCTGCTCCAGCAATACCGAGACCGTACATATATTCAAGTTGGAAGAACCCAAGGAGGCGTGAGTAATAATTTAAAGTCCATTCATTTAATTTTCACTAATGTGTCGATAAACACTTTCGCAATTAACCGTCGGATATCGAATAACTGTTTACGCAGGCCGAAGCAAGCTCCCGAGGAAACACAAAGTTGGATGGGTTATTTGACGAAAGCCGTCTCGGCCTCGGCGAATTATCTACCCTCCCAAGTGACCGACGTCTTCAATCAGGGACGAGCTTTCGCGAGCGTTCATTTGCCGTTTCAGGGATTGAAGAACGTTTGTGCCATCACTGAGTACGTGCATTTTTTAATTCATTCATTCCTCGTATATTAACTCGGTATCTAGTGATCCTTGAAGTTCTGAAACAGTCCTTGAATGTTGCCTGTCCTCGACAAAGTCCTGAAGTATCCTCGAATTTTACTCACTGTCCTCAAATTTTTATTAACACGCAAATTTATGCTTATTCTCCGTCCGGACGTATTAAAAAAGTATATACTATCAAAAACTATCCGAAAGAATATATCATTTAAATCGGGAGATGCATTTATATGCGCGTATACACATTCGTACAGCAAATATTTTTTCTGAATCAACTCCAACGTAAGTGAGAACCGCTATCAAACTAAATGTTATTGCCTACGTCGGGAGCGATACGCATATTTTCATTCTTGATAAATATTCCAACACCTTTTGAAGTTATCGTGCCCCTGAAGTTGGCATGGACTTTGTACCGGACATCATGGTTAATCCTTTAATTCGTTTAATTATTTTGCGACAGAATACAGAAGGTTCTCAGGCTGCTGGTGGCCAGCGCTGACGGATATCTTTACGTCTACAATCTTGACATAACCGAGGGAGGAGACTGCACTCTTCTGAAGCAGCACAGGTTTGTCGCGACCGGTATTTTACTGTTGCACATGGTTGTTGCGAATATATTTTGCTCACTTCTTTTTCTCCAAACACAGACTAGACGGTAAGCAAGACGAGGTAGATTGTGCCAGTGTATCGACCGTGGGCGCCGGATCCGGTGAGGCTGGCGCCTCGGCCACGCCCGCTGCGCCGATAGTACAAAATGCAGGTATCACATAAAATATTATCCCCTGAAAAAAATATACATATTATTTCGTTTAAAAGAATATGAGAATTGGTAGAATATTAACTTTGTGTCGCATGATAATGAAGCGAGTCGATCGTGATGAATCTCGGTCACTGTACGGCAAAAAAAAGCTGAAAAATTGGCAGCAACGAACAATGTCCGAAACGTGCAAGAATCGTTGTCACGTTTTATTTTTCTCGCTAATCAATCACAAAAATTTATGCAGAATAGTGTTGCATTCTGGGACGTTTCGAACAGAAGCGGACGACGCGAGAAATACAGTGTCTTCCGTTCGTGTTTTGCCACACACGCACACCGTGAGCAAGCGAGACCTCAGTTGATTCGTCGTTATTGAATCGAGTTCCGTGTTTCCATATCTTTCGTACGATTAAATAGCTGCGAACTCCGGACTCGACGCGGTTGACGGTGATGCTGCAGTCACGCGTGCTCGCCACATCGGACAATCGTGTACGGAATCGGAGAAGTAACTTTTTACTTTTTTATTTTTTATTTTTTTTTTTTAATTGTTTTCTTTTTCAAATTGCATGACTGTCACGTGCAATGAGACAGATTTTTTTCTACAAATAATTTTAACAACAATTTTTCATCCATACATATATATACATATATATGCATATCCTATATATATATATATGTATATCTATACAGTATATGTATGTGAACGTTTATCGCTACTCGACTTATAAAAGAGACGTATTTTAGCCTTTACCGATTTAGTTTATACGTTACTTGCCGCCAGAAACAAAAACTTATCTAATGTAATTTTTAATTTTTTTTTCTTAGATATAAAAATGCGAAGTAGCTGTCGCGCATTAATTATCTATATTACACCGTCTCGCGAAGGTACTATGACCCCAGAGCTCGTTGTCGGTTTCTCGGCGATTTCAGTAAGAATAACCCGAGAGGCGAGCGATTGGCGAACTCCGGGGTTAGCGCGGAATCCAGGGACGGGCAATAATTCAACATTCCCGTTACTTAAAAAAAAACTACCTTATCTCGTACAGGCATCTGTCACAATTCACGCAAAGTAGTTAGAAAATTCTATACCGTCCGTTCCTGGAGCCGGTGTGTAAGTCGCTGAATTAGTCGAAGATCGATCTACATATAGTTGCTTGCTCCCGTAAAAAAGTACCAAACACGAGTAGTTAGTAATTTTTATTTCAGTTTATTTTATTCCTCATATGTGGAGAGTGCGTGTGTGCGCGCTCATCGAGATTACGAGAAACAAACAAAAGATACGAGAAAGAAATAATTTAATGAGAACCAGAAGAAAAAAGGCAAAAAGTGCCCAGCGCGCGAACTTTACACTCGCTTCTTCAACTCCCGGCCCTCCCCCTTATCCCCCTCGCTCAAAATCGGACTGCCGAAAGATTCTCGACGTCTGGAGAGGGCAATCAGCCCGGGATTACTATTGACCTCACTTGATGTATTTTTTTCTTTTTATTATCCGCTGAAGCCTGCATAAATAGCTACGCGGGTGCGTTGCGCGGCCGTTCGCCAGACTCCATGTCAGGTACTGGTATGTCCTCTATTCACCCCCATTTTCTTTCTTGCGCTCTCATCTTTCTATTTATCGAACAAAGATTATATTAAAAACCAACCCACATAAAAAACAAAAGAGTCAACACTCACAGACACACAGTTGTTTATGGTCGACCGGTTGACCCGCCAGGAGGGTTTTTACCATCTTTATCGCCTCATTTCTGTGCATCCCTCAATATATTCTCACCGAGACGAGAGGGCAACGGCTTTTCATTTATTTTTAAAACTACCCATATTTCGTGATTAACAATTTAACCGCACATACACACACGCGCGATTACGGCTTAGCAAGAGGCACTCCCGCTAATATAATATTGTACAGACAAATACTATACGATAAGACCAACAGTTTAACAATTAGCTGCATTCAAGGTACATCGAGAAAGTTTTTTCGTCTCGTGGTGTAAGGCAGGATATTCCCGGCAAAAAGCCATAATTTCTTTAGTAAAAAAAAAACGGGTTTTTTTTTTTGTAAAAAATAGATTATTGAAATCAATACAAGATTTTCTGACGTGCGAGTTTACGTATAAAGTAAAATTACGGATAAAGGGTCGCTATTCCGTTCCCAGAATCAGTTTCTAACAATCTTCCCCAAACCACCCCAGGCAATCGGCGTGACGTTCTTCGTTTTTTTTAATTTATCAATCGCTACATTCCTATCCCTCCGTCTCTTTATCTTTCAATGAATTACTTGTTTCGTTATCGCACGAATATGTTTCGTTTTCTTCTGGAGGTTCGACTCGCGCATGACGATCACTCACGCTGCTGACTTTGCATGCTTCGAACGGAAAAGACTATTAATATTATTTTATTTTTTCTCTTTTTCTTCTCTTAGAGTTACTTATCTGCCTGCACTCTTATCCGTTTCTTTATCTTTAATTTCTGCAAAACGCGACTGTCATCGATAATCGATAATTGTGTAACTGGGTGGACTGTGCACCGTCGAACGATTACCACAAATAAAAAATTAAGTCGTTTTCCGATGATTCATCAGTGCATATCCACCGAGTATTATGTGCATGCCTGTAATTTATAAAGCGGTGGAGAAAATGGAGCTGGTCCTATTGTGCCGAAATATAAAATATTGTCCTCGTAGAAATAATGAAGAAAAACATTTTTTCATTTATTTAAAATATTGTAGTTAGTCATCGAGGAATTTAGGTCAAAACTCCTCTACAGTAATTCGGCTAATTAGCTATCGCTGTCGTTACCCTATTGCGCCGTTGACTCTCGGTCTCCTAGGTAATCCTCAGTAAAGTAGACCGTGTGTCCTTACGGTAGTTCTGTCCCTGAGTTCTAGAAAAACGAGATACAATTGCCAATGCTTCTCGATGGTATGAAATCTGAAACAGTTCATTATCTCGCTTTTCTCGAATTTATGCGAAACCGTACCAAGCGACAGAACTACCTTAATTCAGACGTTTGTGTCGTTAGATATGTTGGAGATGATTTGTGAATACATTTGAGACGGATCACAGATATTTCTTTCTCCACTTGGCTAAAGTGACGTCATTCTAAAAAATTAAAGAAATAAACATGCTAAGCACGAAATACAGGAAAGTGGATAAAACAACGCGAGTGATACGTCTCAAATACATTTGATTTCATCCCAAATGTAGTCAGCGACAGAAACGTATTAATAAAGGAACACACGGAGAGTGTTTCCTCGTAACTGCCTGTGTCCTAGTTTACCTCTTGGTACATTATAAAATTTGTATTTATCGTAACACAGAATCTCTTCTTAATGCCTCTCTTTCCTAACAAGCTTGATATTCGATGCAGGCTGAGTCATCAATCATTGTGCAAAAAAATACTACAATAATAATTAGAAGAAAAAAAAAATTCAGATCAACTGGTTTCCTCATTCGTATTGTACTAACTGAAGAAATCATAGTCAAGGAAGGAAAAAAAAATCGATTTTCGACGGGAGGGTATTCAAGTGCATTGTCATAATTGAACTTCGATCTGCTTTTTTGTTACTCGCAGTGGTTCGACAAGAGAGAACACAATCGATCGGTTAATGCGGTTATAAATGATTTCTAGAGTCGGAAAAGTATCACGAAATGATAGCAGCGACAGAGAGTCCACCGAAAGGAGGCGGAACATTTCGGCTCAACGACGACACCGAATTTCCACCGGTGACGCAGAGGACCGACTGAAGATTGTACAGGATGAACACGCATATCAAAAATAAATAAACGATTGAGAGAACGGGCGAGAAATCTCACGGGACACGCTGAGTAAAGATGCTCCGAAACTGGAGGATGTGCCGGAATAAGCACGGAGGAAAACGAGACCCCACTTGCGGACAATAGATTCGTGTGTGGCGTGGTTTTACCAATTCTTATCTTTGTCCCCCTTGCAAAGTCTAATTTATAACGGCGTGAAAAAAATAATAATAATAATCATAAGGGAAACATGTTCTCTCGATTCCAACGTGAAGCTTCGTGTAATTTAAAGACACGAATCACCCGTCTGGGCTGAGAAACGCAAAATACATGTTGCGATCGTGCCATCGCAAAAAAAAACTATAAAAATTCTAAAAAAAAAAAAAAATCACAAAAACATTCATTAAAAGTCACACATGCTCTTCTGTGTCTTTAATTTTAATATATTTAGATTGTTCGTAACTCGTAAACTCACGGAATCGGTGCCAATAGCTTAGAAGCCAAAATTGTCATTGGTTTCTACGCGGACAACGATGCGCTTGCGAATGAGTTATTTGTAAATTTATCTAAGGGTAGTGACTATCAATTGGTTTTCTTTTTTTTTCCTGTCTCGTTTGTCCGTTGAATTGTAAAACCGAACAGACCCGTGACAATTCGAGATTATCTTAGAGACGAAAAAAAGAATGAAATCCTCTTACTCTTTAGGGCGAAAGTACGCGAGTACCTTCGCCTCGACCGAGGTAGGAAGATAACACGCCAGGCCACAGTCGATAGATCCACGATGTGTCCTTCGACAGTTTTGTACTAACTCGTCTTGTTTAGTGAATAGTCTTACTTTTATAAAAGATGAACTAAAACGCTAATAACCCATGTACATACACACGAATGCTTGTGCATTGACGTTATCGCATATATATATATATATATATATATATATATATTATAGTGTCTAATTAATACACAACATGCTAATGTAAAAAAAAAAACAAAAACAAAATGAAAACGAAGAAAGAAAAGTCAAAAATGAGAAAACATTTGGTAGACTTTTTCGTAACTCCCTTTTTTTTTTATTAAGTCTTACATCTTCTTATCTTTGTTGTATCTTTTTGGATATCGTCCCATCACGATCGTCGCACTATAATGGACTGCCCTACGGGCGAAAAGCGACTTTACCTCGCAGCACTTAAGATAGGATGAGATTAAGAAGATAAACGGAAAAGAATAGAACCGGCGAATCCATCTTCGCAGTCTCACGCAATGAATTAATGCTGATTCCTCAACAAACTCGAATAGAATTGCATTTTGGATGCGACCAGGGATATCAGCAAAAATGAAAAAAAAAAAAAAAACGGGGAAGAATGTCTTCAACGCAGATGAGTAAGTAAAAATTTCTCGGATACCGTATCACTTCGAGAAAGGTTTGTTTTTTTATGTTCTACCTATTTTATATTGTTAGACGCAAGCGTCTGAATTCTCAGGACCGAAACAGCCTCGAAAGCGTGGCGAACGTCTCGGAAAGATCGTTTACAAACGAAAAATACCACTAGCACGGAGCGTAGGCTCGGATATATCTTGATTTTTTTCACGAATTCTCGTTCTACAGCAACGAGGAACAGATTTTTTTTCGAACAGTGACGACAATAACAAAAGGGTCTATCTCCGACGATATCTCATGCAATTATGTTATAAAAATCTAAAGCGCCCAAGTGATGTATCGAGTGAATTTGCGTGGCGACGGGCGGATCTTATTGGTGGGTGAAACGATGCAACCCGCGCGAAAAATATTGCGATCTCGCGCGTACAAAACGATTCGAATGAAGTTTAGAAAATAGTGTACGAACAATGAACAATATGCACTCTGCACACACAGACAAAGATTTCTTACGCGTAATCACACGAACATTACAGCATTGATAAATGATGGAAATTAATGACGCTCATCTCGGAGACACGCTCAGACGTCGACACGAAACTTCGAACTGTGGCAAGACACGCATTCGTGCCGAAGTGATAAACAATCTTTCGTACGCTTTCACTATCGGACGCAAGCTTGTCTAATATTTCGTTCAACGTGCATGTGTGTATGTGTGTTTCCCATACCTCTTGTGCCAATCTCACGTTACATACTCGTTATATAAATTCGTTTCGGGTAAACAATTCTTTTATTCAGATTTTTCATTATTTTTCTTGTATGTTTGTGTTTTTCTTTTTTTGTTATCTCGTTAATGAACCATTAAAAAACCATGGCTGTGTAAAATTGTACACGAAAAGAACGGACAGGCCCTTTTGTCGTATGCTCACTGCGCCAGGATACAGAGGAACGAGGACTTAACTATATAGATCGTCGTCGCCGTCGTCTTGAAACGGTTGGTCGCCTTGCGTAGTATCTTGGGGACCGCCCGCCGCATTCTGAGGAAATCTGCAACAAAATACCCAAAATCGATTAGATACTTGTTGGAAATTTTATTTAATTTTTTTTTCTGGATTTGTATTTTTTCCCATTCTCGGGCGTCACGTGCACCTATACAGGGGATCGTCCGCATCCGATTTTCTACTGTGTATCGCATTTGCCATTCCATTTCTACTAGGGGCACTGGAAAACTGCGGAAACACCTATGCCAATACAGCCGCTCTGAGGTTCGATTCCTCGTATCGGAGCTTTCTTACGCTCCGCCGAGAATGTAAACATTAAAAAAAAATATACTACTAAAAATATTTTTCTCCCACCTTCTTGAAGTAAAAAAATCTATACTATTAGCGTATGGAAAGAATTTTTTCAACGTATTCATACTAATGAGCATTTTGAGAGTTTTTGATGTACAAATAAAAAAACAAAGAATTTCAGAGTATGTATTTTAGGTTCAGTAGAAAACATGATGAAAGTTAATTTTGAGAAACACCGTTATGAATATATTTGGAGCTTTATCCCGCCATGTTTTTATTGTCGGCGAAACTACGAATTTGGCAGTAGAACTGTCGATCTCTCGATGCTTTGGTGTTGAGGCGAGTACGCTAACTCTTTGACCACCACAGGGTGGTCAAAGAGTTCCAATTTCCTACCATTATGGAAAGTCGCAACCCGACAGTTACTTGACTAAGATTTGGTCGGATTACCTGAAGTTAGTTCCGAATCCTCGCGACTGTTGCAGTGTCTGTGCGAACATCTCGTACTTTCGAATGTCGTTGTCGGACACGGAACGACGAGCGAACCTCATAGCCTCCTCGAAGTGAGCGCGCGTAATCTCCGGCACAGGATCGTCCTCGTCCATCTGGTTTAAAATACAAGAACATATTACGACGAGCTCGCCCTTTTGCACGCACGGTGCACGCGATCGATCATCGACTTTTCCAAGCCGGGAAAATATACTCACGTCCATCGACACCGAAGGGTTCGCCATGCGTTCCTTCTCCCTACGAATCTCAGTCTCGATGCATTGCCTGATGGCGAGCTTGCAGGCGCGCTGGCATATTTCCGTTAGGTCGGCACCAGAGAAACCGTGCGTTACCTTGGCGATATACGTCAGGTCCACGTCCTTAGCTACTGGAGATTTTCGCAGATTGGCCTTGAAGATTGACTCCCGGGACTTCTCATCGGGCAATGGTATGTATATCAATTGATCAAGACGACCTGGTCGAAGAATTGCTGGATCGATTATGTCAGGACGATTCGTTGCTCCGATAATGAACACGTTCTTCTTCGCGCCCATGCCGTCCATCTCCGTGAGGATCTGATTGATAACGCGATCGGCGGCACCACCGGCGTCGCCGAGTGAGTTTCCGCGTGACTTAGCGATCGAATCCAGCTCGTCGAAAAACAGCACGCACGGAGCTGCGGACCTTGCCTGAAACGATTTCACACGAAAACAAATAACTATTTGTTGTTGTAATATGTGAACAAAAAATCTACTTTTCGTGCCTGTAACGCGAGGGCGAAAGTGGCACTTTTTTAGTGAACTGCCATTTTTGCACCAAATGAGGTAAAGTACTATTTGATTAGTGACGAAGAGCACGTAGCATCGTTGATTTCCTCACCTTGTCGAAGACATCGCGGACGTTTGCCTCGGATTCACCAAACCACATGGTCAACAATTCGGGGCCCTTCACGGAGATGAAATTAGCCTGGCATTCGTTGGCAATGGCTTTCGCCAACAGTGTTTTACCGCAACCGGGCGGACCGTAGAAAAGTACACCTCTTGATGGCTGCATTCCGAACTTCAAGAATTTGTCAGGATGCTCCACCGGATACTAGATAACATAAAACAATAGTTATTCTCACTTCATTCCCAATCGCCGAGGTGTCGAATAGGCTAATTTCCCGCCGATCCGAGTTAAAAAATCTGGAGCGAGCAATTTTACCTGTACGAGTTCTTGGAGCTCTTTCTTGACGTTCAACAGACCTCCGACGTCTTCCCATGAGACTGTCGGTACTTCGACGATCGTTTCACGAAGGGCGCTGGGACTGCTCTTGCCCATAGCGTACTATGTAAGAAAGTGTTATAATCAGAATCAGCGATAGGAACGTTGGTCGAAAATTAGTCATAGATGCAAACCTTGAAGTTCTCCATGGTGACGGCAAGAGAGGCCAATACCTCGGCGTCGATCTGATCGTCCTCCAAATCGATGAGATCCATTTTTTCACGAATCTGCTGAAGCGCAGCCTCCGAGCACAGCGAAGCCAAATCAGCACCGACGTGTCCGTGACTCTCAGCAGCGATCTATTAACATTTATTATTCAATAAAATGTTGTAGTTTAGGATTGACCAACTATGGTATTTTCGTGCTTACCGCTTCGAGTTCGACGTCGTCAGCGAGTTTCATGTTCTTCGTGTGTATACGAAGAATCTCCAAGCGACCGGTTGCGTCGGGAATACCGATGTCGATTTCCCGATCAAATCTACCAAAGCGACGGAGAGCACCATCAATGCTGTTGGGTCGATTTGTCGCAGCCATTACGATTACGTGAGAGCTCTGTTTCATACCGTCCATCAGTGTCAAAAGTTGCGAAACTATGCGCCTCTCTACCTCGCCGTGAGTCTGTAGAATAAAAAAAATCGTTTTACTGCGCGCACATTCTACAACAACGATTCTATATGGGTGATCAATTAATTTTAACAAAATATACCTTCTCTCTTTTCGGAGCAATAGCGTCCAACTCATCGATGAATATGATGGCAGGAGAGTTCTTCTCGGCTTCCTCGAATGCTTTACGCAAGTTGCTCTCGGATTCGCCGGCAAGTTTGCTCATGATTTCCGGCCCTGTCGATTTTTTTACATTAAGTAATTGATGGAAGCTCCCAGGTAAAAGGACGAAGCTCAAGCGAGCTTTTACCGTTAATGAGGAAGAAGAAGGCCCCAGTTTCATTAGCTACGGCGCGAGCGATCAGAGTCTTTCCTGTACCGGGAGGTCCGTACAATAGAATACCGCGCGGCGGCTTTACGCCGATAGCTTTGAAGAGCGACGGGTGTCGTAGCGGCAGTTCAACCATCTCCTTTATTTGAGCCAGTTGTTTGCGCACGCCACCGATGTCATCGTAACCCACGGCGTTCAGAGCCTCCTCCTCTTCCTACAAGTCAATTTAGTTAATTTTGTGAGTTTTCTGAATTTTATGAATTTCACTCGTGACAATTTACCTCGCGCTTTATGGGATCGCCCTCGCAGTGAATGACCGTGTCCGGAGCAACGATGCAGTACGGGCCCGGATCTGTTTCCACAACTTTGAACTCCACCGCTCGCATACCTCCGCGAACGATGAAAGTGTCGTCCTTGTGGATTGGACGATAAGCCTCAAGGAAGTACGGCTTCAGATACACTTCAAAAATGTTTCTGAAAATAAAAATAATCAGAAAATCAAGTAAAATCAACCACCAATACGACCTATTTGAAATATTGTTTATCTTTTATTCGTTTAATATTGAAGAAAGGAAGTTACCCGGTAAGGCCTTCTACAGTGTCGTCCATAGGCAAAACGTGAATACGCTTTCCATATTTAACGTCCGGACACGCCTGAACGGACACGATGTCACTAAGACGTACACGAAGATTGTTGCGAACTACTCTGTTCATGCGAATTTTTTCATTCGGGCAAGTCTCGTCGGACAGTACTATGCATACCGTTTCCTTGCGTCTTTTACCCTTCAGCAACACAGTGTCACCGCGGAAGAGCTGAAGCTCATCCATTTTAGCCTGCGATAAAGCTACTACGGAGTTGTCATCATTGATAGCCTCATCAACCAGGAGCCTGTTTGGCCTGTCCTTCTTGCGCAAAATTGCAGTCGCTAGATCCTCTCTGAAACACAAGTATGGCAAGGGTAAAGGATTGCATTGTTATTCGAATTGCAAGCATAAAAAGTACGCTTCAACATTATTATTAAATTGTTGTTATATATAAATTTTTTTACTTATAGTTGTGGCTATGCATATACATATACTTAAAATTACAGTTATAGTCATAGTTATAGCTATAGTTATAGCCATAACTAAACTCTTTTTGAATTCATAGCTCTTTATAAACTGTTAAATTTCATTTTAATTGTGTTATATTGGGATTTTTTGCTCATTCTTGATCCATCTAACTTTTGTGATACATATGATATAATTACTATCATCTCCAATAAATTTTTATCATTACGTAAAAAAAGAAAGCCATTTAAAAAAATGTTGTAAGTAAATAATTCTAACATTATACCAATGACATTTGTATGACTCGTAAAACAGGAACTTGAAAAAGACCTCAGTATAAAATTATTAAATATATAGACTCTTCTATTAATTAATTTGGTTAGTATATATATATACATATATATGTATATGCATATATATTTGGAAGTATTTGGGCCATGAACTCAAATTTCTCTAGCTGTTTTCATTGGAATAAATGTTATTCGAGAAAAATTAATCGTTCAACAGTGAGAAAAAAATCGGCACATCGTGCTCTGATAATTATCTAACACGCCCGGAGATGAAAACACATTCGTGTTTCGCGCTGTTGACATAAACGTAATTGATATTAAAAAAAAGTTAAAGATAAAAAAGAAAATATAAATTTCGAAAAATTGGCTCACGTCGACATTGGGAGTGACGTGGCTGTTTAGCCTGTTTTTGCCATTGTACGAATAAAACGTTAGAAAGAGGACGATCGTGCGAAACACAAGACGGCCGCACGGCGAAAAATCCTTTTGTCACCGTGAACGCGTCGGCTCTTGGCGTACAGCCATATTTACGAAGAGGGGTAAATGCCAAGGGGCCGTGACTGATAAATGTAAGCGCGCGTTAAAGCGAAATCGTTCTGCGGATGAACGACCATCGACGAAAGAAACTTTATTTTATTTTCAATATTTAGAGGAACGAGCTAATCATCGGCGCCCATTGATGTGCGAAAAAAAAAATCATCAGTTGTAAAACAAAGCCGATGGGTCGACATGATGACAACGTGAAATTGAGGGGGCAGCCGTAGCGTTTCGTTTCCCTGCCGTTGCGGCTAACGTCCGTACACCGTCAGCCGGGATATTGACTCGTTATTAATGAAGATAATCGGAGGTACGATGATGATGGCGGATTCATATGTTTGTAATGAAAATTGAATCGTCTTACCCCTTTCCCTCAGTCATCTCGATATCGTATTTATAACGAATAAAAATTCACGTAGTTACGAGCGAAATATTATAGTCCCGACTATTCGCACAAGTCACCACGACAGCCACTCACAACCTGAAGCCAATGCACTCGAGACCGAACACCCACCGCTCCGAGCTCTATCAATGCTGGCACGCACTCGTGTCAGGATAGCCAAACTCAAAGTCCCTAACTTCGCTATCGTAGCTTATTTCACGGTCGATTCGCAGTGATCGACGAAATAACGTTTTATAGCTGTGGTTATTTTACTGGTTATTTACGGTTCTTACTAAAAAATGAATGAGTCAGCTCTTTGATAGGGTATCATTTGGGCCAAACTCGTTAGAGCCAAAAACTTAATTTCTCGAAAAAGTAAAAAGACTGTAGAAAAACCAAGAGTACCTTTCGACACTAGCCCTAAATAGATAATCCCACTTCCGACGTCACTTCGAATAAAAAAAATTAGATTTTCAGACCAGAAATGACGCCATCTAGGTTACATTACATAACTGGAACGATCATTTGACCACTTCCGTAACAGTGTAAAGCGGCTTAGAATTTTTGCAGCTAATATTGAAACTCACCTGCAGTATACCGTCTGCAAAACGAACGGATTATTTTTTTCAGCGTATTTACGAACTCTCGAGCATAACTACCAACGTGCCGTGCTCACACCGACAGACTGTCGATGGTCGATAAATATACGTTTACATTCTTCAATTGTCAAATTGAACTGCAATGGCCGGGATTAAAGGTTATACCGTATATTTATATCACCGTTAAGTATGCGACTTATACTCCCCTCCCTCGTTATCGTCTCGAAGAACTTAATACGAGAATACACCATCACTGGATTCTCGGAGGAAAGAGAAGAAAAAGGGATTGACGTTTACACAACATAACCCCCTGGAAATTCCGAGTCTCGTTACAAGCTTCGTTACTTTGTTGTCGTGTAGACTAGTAACGTTTGCATTTTTCAATTCAATTAACAACACGATATAAGCCATTCCGCTGAGTCGACAAACGTGCATTTTCATTAGCTCAATTAGTACGACCACTACGTTTTGTCTACCCAGTGCCATTATGAGAAGTATGTCTCGTAAAAAAAAATTGTTCTCATGTTCGAATTTCGAACACGAGATGCAAAAGATCGTATTGTTATTTACAACGATAAAATGCCGGCTTGTCGTATTGATCGAAAAATAAATCGCATTTTCATAAGATAAATTTATCAAGCGATGAGTCATTCTCACAATTGATGCATATAAGTAACGTTCTTGATTTATATATACTGCATATATGTATCTTTATGAATCGAAGTTCGGATACAAAATTAAGAAACAAAAACACTGTCGCATAACGATAATGTTTGCTGACAGTTGATAGATAAAAACATCGTACGTTTATAAATTAAACTGAATAGTTGATGAGTCATTTTATCGAGGAGTGTACATTTACCTCATTGGTAGATAATCACACATGCAAAGAACAATTACCCTTCCGTCCATTTCCAACTTCATAAATGATTTAAGCTATATAGCATATTCGAATAATTCAATAACAACCTTCCTAACTGCAACTTTTTTTTCCATGTTGTCTCTGGCATCTCTGAACGAAAACTCTGCAAAACATAGCGTGAGTATTTTGTGATTCGATCCGACTTGTTTTCTCACTCAAGGTCTGTTTCTAAGATGGAGCAAGCTCTCGAATTTCCAGACGACTGAATAATTTGTTCTGGTGGTGGCTGATTCTATGGTCTACTCCAGCTTACACACAGCGATTCGACTCTATGTAACCTCACCTTTTACATATAAAACTTTATTCAATTCCAGATTAGTTACTTTGGCATTTGCCGGCTCAATCGGGATGACTTTTGTCATCCTTGGCTGTGCACTCCCATCTTACAAGTGAGTATTATCGTACTTCTAAATACCCTCTTATAAATAAAAAAATTGATTTGAGGACGCATCATACGTACATTCCCAGGCAAAAATGGGATTCAGTGAAAAATCAAACACTTCCTAATGGTAATTCCCTCAAAACTCTTTATAAATACTACGGACTTATTATATGGAAACATCCGAAATTCATGCAACTAGACGATTTTGCAAATTTACGAAAAAAAGGTATTGAAATATGGAAAAAATCTGAATGAATTCATATGAATTCTAAAAAAAATCAAGGTTTCATTTAAAATAAAAAAAAAACTTTCAATTCTTTCAGAGCAATTTATTGCGTTAATAATTTGTTAATAACTTTTTGGGATTGTTGTTACCCAAAATCAAAGATCTTGATGTCTTTGATCCTAGACACGGCAGATCCTTATTCATAGAAAACTTAGATGTGGTCTTCGTTTGGAATGACAATCTGCAACGAAAAATCTGCAGACATTCACAAATGTAGCTTGAAGTGTTGTTATTTTTTTTTTTGTTATAACGCGGAAGAAAAGTTATTACGAACATCCGTACTGTTACCGTGCTTAAAGATTGCATGATCGTTTGCGAGCGGTAAAAACTCCACGGTGCTTGAATTACCGAAATATTTATCGGATTCAATTTTTATTTCAGAATGTTATGTGTGAAGCATCTTTACAAAAAATGATAATTTTTTTTTACGATTATGATATCTAATTTTGATATATTGTTTTCAGTGTCTGGTGGCCGTTCTTCGTTGTACTTTTCTACATGCTCGCGCCGATTCCGACGTTGATAGCACGTCGATACTCCGAAATGGAAGCTTCAGGAAGCAGCAGTAATCCATGCCTCGAGTTAGCGATATTCATAACTACCGGAATCGTTGTCTCGTCGTTCGCTCTGCCGATCGTACTGGCTCGTTCGCCGACCCTAGACCCGGTGGTATGTACTAAAAAAGAAATAAAGATTATTGTGAACATTATGTTTTTTACATGTTCATAAATGACTGTCATTGTCTGATCGTTTCTAACACCCTCAGATACAATGGGGAGCTTGCTACCTAACACTCGCAGGCAACGTCGTCGTTTACCTGACGCTCGTCGGTTTCTTCATGACATTCGATCAGGACGATTCAGAGTACAGCATGTGGTGAAGAGTCCACGCCGCATATCGTACTTACATGTTACGGTAAGACGGAAGTCACCCACCCGTTCAATGATTTATCGATCGATTGATCCATTCAGTCGCGTATTGAATTTGCTGACCGTTAGGTATTTCCAGATTTTTTCACGAGAATATGAAGGAACAGGAGTCCGCGCGCGCTGTGCACCGACTGAATGGAAGCACTTTAATTTTTAATTAAAAACAAATCATTATTAATCTAATTTTTTAAAAATGAACAAACAAATTATACCGCCGTTTACGTGGGTGTGAGATGAAACGATTATTTACGTGGTATAAATGGAAACGAAAAAAAAGTAAATCCCTGTAAGACATTTAGACGATAGCTAGTGGTTGTGATAGTGGTTGTATTCACTGTTATTAGTGGAGCGTAACATTTTATATAAAAATAGAGCTTACGACTTTCGTATGAAGAATTATAAATTGTATAAAATCGTCCCTAACGAAGTTAATCGATCGTTCCGCGTCACATTTGCATTTGTAGCGATAATAATACCCAAGCATCGACTTTTTCCCGTTTGTCTGCGATAATCGGACGTCGTGAAACGCAACAATCGTAGGGGAGAGCTTGCATATAACGCCGAAAAAGTTATACATTATTTCGATACCGCGAATGCGCGTTTTGTTTCAATGTAATAATAAACGCAAATTTATAATCAGTTTCGTTAGTTTCTGAGACCGTTCGGAGTACGATAGAACGTACGAGCGTATCGTTATCTTCCCAATGGCGAGTTACGCAGCGTTTCTTGTACACACACACACAAAACAGCAAGTTTTTTTTTATCGCCCCGACACCTGTGACTGTTCCGAAGCTCCGATAATTTTTAATTGTCCGATATAGTTTTCTGTACTGCGCGACAGCCCAAAGCCACGTACATACTATTTTACCCGCAGCTGGCTACGTCGCTATATATCGACCGTGAAGTCTATAGATCTCTCGAGCGTGAGGTTGCGAGATCAATGATCTGTAGGCGAGGTCTCGCGGCTCAATCGAGCTCTGATTATCATCTCCGTTGGATTCTCGCTGTTTGACAAATGTACGTCAGTGTGACCGGATAACAATGGAAAACAGATAACAGAACACCGATAAGGTGCGAACAATCGTCCGGTTGACTCCAGCAAACTCCTTGCAATTTCATTAATATTTTAGCTTCGTTCACTATTATTATTATTATTGCCGGGTACACAGAATGATCGAAGACGTAAGTGACAAGAATTACACATTCGACAGACGTCCCAAAACACCGGGAGGTAAGTATCGCTTCTCGATATTCGATCCAATCGTTGATTCATGAACTAATTTTTTATTGCCGTTTCCGCATAGGAGTGTCAAGCGGCTCAACGGAAACTAGCGATGAATCGATTTCGGGAGACGGAGGACAACCGATGCTTCGTGCTTCGGAGCAAAGAACTCGAGCTCAACACGCTAGACATTTACCGTCTAGGACTCTCGGTAGTAATCTGGATGACGAGGATTTTTTTTTTTTTCTATTGCATTGCCTCGAATCACGCCTAATGTATTTTTTTACAGCCATTTTGTCGCACACCAAGCATGACAAAATTACCAACGCTACGTCGACACTCAGCTACGGGACTCTCCGGATGCCCAGGACGGATCACCAGCCGGTCGAAGAACACGCCGAAAATATTGCAAGTCACATGGAGCTCCACGACGATTTGATGCAAGACGATCCGATATCGGAAATGCGCAGGATAGAGACTCTTAGGGAAATGCCTCAGGGCCTCACAGTGAAAAGGACTATCAGGGCAAAACTTGCTGCCTCTGTGAACAAAAAATCCAGGAAAAAACCCCTTGGCTACTGGAAACGGCTGAAATATACTACGAGCATCAGTTTCATGAAGGTAGTTTTACTATCGTCAGGTATAAAACAGATCTAAGTTACCATTTACAATTTTACCCATTTTTGAAAATTCTATTTGGTAAGTCCAATTTGTGTAAATTGTGAATTATCGTCCAAAACCTGCACACAAATGTAATACTATAATCAAAGAACGTTGGTATGCAAAATAGTTTCCAAACTGTCTCAAAAAGACGAATTATGCACATTTCAGTTAGTGATTCAGTTGACGAAAAAAATATGTAAAGTAGTTTGTACAAGGGTTCTTCATTTATCACGATTTTGTTCATAGTTTTTTTTGTTGTCACAGATATGCGTCACCACAAATGAATTGGCCTCTTCGTTCGAACTTTGGTATCACGCAATCCGAACTATCGAGGGACATTTCGGAAGCGGGGTCGCTACTTATTTCAAGTTTCTAAGATGGCTTTTCATGCTGAATCTAATAAGCTGCATCCTAAGGTGACGATCATTGTCTTGCGAACCGTTTCAACAAAAATGAATTCGATCATTGTATTTTTTTTTTTTTTCAGTATATGCTTTATCACAGTGCCCCAGTCACTCGTTAAAGCATCCGAAGACACTCGTTTCGGGGCATGGGATATTTTTATCGGCAACGTATGTGCACAAAACAAGCCTCAATCTAATTGCAAAAATTTCTGGTACATTCCAATTTCATGCATTTCAGGGCTACCTGGAGAATACAATCCTATACTATGGCTTCTACGGGAACGAAACGATCGAATTAAATCCAGGCTATCATTACGATGTTCCTTCAGCTTATTTCTTGACCCTATTCTGCTGCTACTTGTTTACGTTCATTCTACTGTCCGTGAAGTGAGTATTGCCAAGCCGAATCTATTTGGTCACTCGTCCTATAGTAATCTAATTACATATATTATTATTATTACTATTATTAATATTTACAGGAAAGGAATATAAAATTATGGAATCTACTTGGAAATTATATTCCCGACATATAATACAATATGTAATAATTACAAAGATATGTTGCATTCCTAGGGTAGCCAGATCTTACAGGAAGTGTTACATTGAGACAGCCGGTGGAATACACAATCTCTACGTGAGCAAGATATTTTGCGGGTGGGACTTCAGTGTAGCTTCTTACAAAGCTGCTGAATTGTGTTCGGCATCAATTTATGGTGAATTAAAGGAATTACTGGCTGAGGCGAACAAACGTACACGTCCTCGATTCATGAAGAGGCTGGGAACGTTTTTGTACCAATGCCTGATGAGTATTTTGGTGCTCTCCATAATGGGAGCGATGGGAGGGTTGCTTTGGACACTACTTGTCGAGCACAAGGCTCATGAATCGTATCCCTGGTCTTTGATGGTCGTGCCATTCGTCATAACTTTCATGATGAACGTGTTTCCCGCATTCATTTCATTACTGGTGGGTTATCGAATAGTTTGGCAAGACGATATCGGACGTCACGGCGTTTGTCCAGTAACACTATCATGTTAATTTTCAGGTCAAGTTTGAGCACTACAGCAGCAAGCGCACAGCTTTGTACGTGACAATGATAAGGGTCTATACGTTGATGGCGATTGTCATCGGCACTCTTCTTGTCTACTGGCTCTCGTACAGTTCCCACGATTGTTGGCAAACGAATCTGGCTCAGGAGATCTATAGACTCGTAGTCCTTGACTTCATCGTCTCTATCGTCGGAATTTTCGTCACGGAAGCTCTGCGTCACAAATTGAACTCTATGTTTTCGCAACGAATCGGTGCGCCGAAATTCGAGATCGCCCGCAACACTCTCAATCTCATATACAATCAGATACTGTTCTGGGTCGCATTTTACTTCAGTCCACCGTTGTCGCTGATAATCGTTGTCAAGCTGATTCTAACGTTTTACATAAAGAAATTCGGACTGATGCGACACTGCGATCCACCGTCGACACCGTGGCGGGCCGCACAGACCCATACACTCTTCCTTGCTCTCGCTTTTCTCGGAATGACCGGCGTTCTCCTTACCATCGGCTATGTCATAACAAGCGTGAAGAGCGGAAGTTGCGGACCTTTCAGGAATCATGATTACACGTGGGAAGTCGTCGTCGACAATGTGCTAAACCTTCGAAGGGACAGCGAATTCTGGTTTGTTGTTACGAGCATCACCAGACCCGGTATCGGAGCTGCTATTCTCATAACTATGTTGTAAGTTTTCTGAAACGAGATGGAATTTTTTTTTTTAGGTTCATAAACTACAAATAAAGCATAGATATTTCCCAAGTAGATTTTTAGAAGGTTTGATCTCTGACAGATGCGGCCCGCTTTTTAAACGGTGAATTTTTCCCCATAAACAAATTGATGTCTTTTTTTAAACGTGAAAAATATTTGAAACATTTGACTAAAGTCTTGTGCAGTAGCTTTCTCAAAGCATAAGCAAGTTATTGGTAAGCTATTTTTGAATCTGTTATTTCAGCATGACCCTTTATTGCTTGCGAGCCAAGGCTGAGGCAAACAAAGAATTGGTTCACATACTCCGTGAAATGCTTGTACTGCAATCCCGCGACAAAGACTTTCTGCTCAAGGAATTCTCTAAAGTTGCTGACGAAAGTGAGTTTTCTTAACAAGAATTCAAGATTTGTTAACACATTCACATGAGACGTTAAGAACAATTTACAACTTGTATGTTTCAGATTGGCTACGGCGTAGAACAAACTTTGACCTGAAGCATGAAAGTTCTGCCGCTGGTCTTGAACGAGATATCGAGATGTTGGAGATGCCGATGGGTCGATCAGGATTCCGAGTATGGAATATGCAAGAGATACATGTGGCAGGCGATCAAGAAGGGTATCCGAGCACTTCCAGAGATTAAAAGTATCCTGTGATACTACGCGGTATACCTCAAGTTATACATAATTATTAGCTAGGGATTCACGGACAACTCTTCAAATTTCATACTTATACAGCATCTAATCTATAGATCAGTGAGAACTAATACAATCGAAGGTTTTTACATAGGCTAAAAACTCACTTGCCTTATTCGATGCTCACCTGAAGAGCACGTGAAAGACCATGGCTGATAATGTAAACTCAATTAAATTTTTTTTTTCATAGAAGTTGGTATTTAAGGTCGAATGAAAAATATCCTTGAAGATAGATTATGTGTCAGTTTTCGATCACACTTCTCTTTTAAACATGTATTCTAGCAAGCAGGAAAAAAATTGCAGTTTTTGACACCAACTGCGCACAAGAAATGCAAGCAGGAGAGATTTCGAATCCTCTTAATATTTGCATCGTAGTCATATTAGTAGCAAATTTATATATTTATATCAGTGCTTACAATATGCAATTTCCATAATGTCAATGGACGTAATCTTTACAATTCAGTGTAGAATTTTCTACGGTATTTTGATATTTTAATAATGACTTAATCGCTTACCCAAGAACAAAAAAAAAGAAAAAGTTTTTGGCTGTGCTTCTAGTATTATACATAGACTCATATGCCAAATAAGCATTACAGATAATTTATAATGTAATCGATACATTGTTTTTTACGAACTGATTATTTCAAGTGAGAATAAAGATTGTATTTTATTGTTGACAATGAACTCGCTTTTAAATTCAGGAGATTGTCTTTTCTATCGATGCATCCAAATAGCTTCCTCGACAACCGGGTTACCATGGTTATCGCGATTGGAGTAAACGATTCTAAGAGAGTTATTATTCCTGGCCACCTGGTCCGCTAACAGTGACAGTGACAGTCGAGAATGGTTGCTGAACCAAGTTCATGATATTATTTTCCAAAAATCATTGCTAATAATGCACAAAAAGGATAATAATAATGCACAAGCAAGAGCTCATAGAGGGCCCCATCGACAGGGATGAACCTTTTTCTCTTGAAAACCCAAAGTCAATCGTGTAAAGTGTACGTATCAGTCGGGATCGAATCTCGCTTGTTTCTCACGGGGGATTTAACTTAATTTTTTCTTTCATTTCTATTACAGACGCGAGAGCCTACCTGATTGATAATGGACGAAACCAAGAAGAAAACGACTTTCCGATTTCCGTGGTTGCCGGTAGCAGGACTCGATGCCGATCAAACACCGACGAAATACATTCTTCGAGCCCAGCATTACGAGGAGGATTCTCCGGTCCTGCTCGATGAGAGTTGGACCAAAGCAGCGCCTTACAAGGGATGGCTGGACAACTCAAGACCGATGGAGAGCATCGGAAATGCGTACTCACGAGCGGCATCCAAATTTCGGGTCCAAACATTGAAGAAGGAAGGTGACAAGGTCACGGGCCCGTTACCTGTTGGCATCGACGGCAAACTCGTCTATCCGCCCGTGGAATACGTGCGCGCTCGCGAGCGAGAATTTCTCGAGAAACAAGCAGAACGATCTAAGGCACTAGATTCCGAGCCGGCGAACGTCGTCAGTCTTGCTGTGCTGGCCGACGATTCGTGGCTGATACGAAAGAACGCTGAGAAAAGAAGCGCGGAGATCCTCAAGCAGAAAGAAGTGGCCGCGAAGAAAAGACGAGAAAAGAAAGCTACAATACGGATGAAAGAACAGGTGACTGACTTTCAGGAATAAAGTGTATAAATATCATGCAATGAAAAAAAAATCATAATTTATATCTTGCAGATGTTGGCGAGATTGGAGATCGATCGACCGATGTCAATTGAACGTCAGCGTGAATTGTTGCTTGCCTCAGTTAAATCGGAGCAGGATAGCTTTGTTCGATCAGAAGACATAGAACGAATCGATTACCTGAGAAAATGCTGCATAACGGACTCTCAACTTCAACCGTACGATATCGTGAATATAAAGGAGGCTAGAAATCGGCTGGACGAACGTTTGAGGAAACGACGAGAGTAGGTTTTTGCGGATGCTTCGTCGAATACCGTCGCCGTGGCGAAGAGTGTGAAGAAGATTCTGTTTCACGAATCAACATTGCAGTTTCAATATGCGGCTGAAAACGCTGAAGCTCGAAATCGTCGAGGACTACAAGCAAAGTATACGCTCCGCGATCGTTGACTATATTCTCCTCGATCCAACGGAGCGAAGACGTTTTAAGGTAGAAACTATGCCCGTAAAATTTCCGGCCCTTACCGTGCGAGCTCCTGTACCGTGGCAACAGGCAAAGTGCATTGCGGAAAATTTCATGGACTACAATCTCTTTATCGGTAATGAGATACTGCGGAACATCAGAGACTTGTGGTTCTTTCGGTAAGTCAATGACTTATTTATGCCCCTCAGAAAGAAGTTTTGTACCTAAACATTGCATCGATTGACACAGGTACAGTACAATGAAGATTATTCGGGTGCAAGACTTTGGCGAACTTCCGGTCCCCGCGTTGGATTTTGAAGCCAGAGTGGATTTCCTGTGCTCACTCGCCGGCAAGAAGTTCTTAAGGGAATGGCTGGCCGATGTAGCCGAACTCTTTCTCGAGAAGAAGCATGCATGGTCCATTTACTTTGAGACGAAGCCAGACTCTTCGACGGCTTTAATCGAGAAATACTTTCGCAGCGTCAACTCACTCCTCTCCCGACAACTGCGGACGATAGTGATGGAAACGCTCAACGAAGTGAAGACCTTCTTCGTTCAGTATAAGGATGGAAATTCGTTCACCAATGATTACAAGGATCTGATGTTCATACGGTATGTCCTAGCTGCATAGCTTGAGAAACGAAGCTACCTCGAAGATCATTATACTGCACAGTCTGGAGGATTTTGAAATATTGGTAACTTGTTTCATACTTCAAGTACGGAGTTTCAGTTCTCGAGTACCAGATTTGGACCAGTTTACTCTAGCCCGTGGGGCATTCACACAGCCTTTACAGCCACTTCGCATTCATCTGACGCGAAGCTTGAACTTACGGGCATTTGAGGAAAGCATTTGAGAAGTACTTCAAGTACAAAAAATACCAAATGGTTCAAGTACTCGATATACTTTGTACTTACAGTATTTCTCGATACCTTACCCAGCTCTATTTCGGTGTAACAGTTCATTTGTTTTCCTTAGAACGCCTTTCGTGAGAATATCCTTGGAACCCGCTCCAGACAACAAACAGTTACGCTTCAACCCAAGCGTGAGCGACATGCACAAGGTGGTGTCGAGAAGCTTCGATAAAATAATATCCGTAGCATCGAAGATACCAACGATCGAGACTGTACTATTTCCCGAACTCCCTCGAGCCTCGTACTTGTTCCCTGTTCTCCGGAAGGAAGCAACGGTATGTAGCGGCGAGTTTTATTATCGAACTGCACGCTGTCAAGTTCCACAGCTTCACAATTTACTCCGTTCTTACGATTTGCAGATTGAAGCGATAATAAACGAAGCTCTGGACGCGATCGTGGCGAACGACGTCGGACCGCAGTTGTATCTGCGCACGTATGATGATCTGTTGTACATCCAGGATGGTCGGGCGAGTAAAAGTCTCGACGATTACTTCGAGACGGACTCTCTGCCGTCGCTGCGCGAGTTCGGCCACAGAATTGAGAGCTACGACGAGCTGAGCCAGCGAATTTGCCTCTTCAGGAACAAGGTACACGCTATACATTATGCTGTGACTGGATCGTCAAAGATCGCGTCACCTTCTACGATGTCACATTGACGGTTTCCTTGTATTCTCTCCGATTCGCAGATACCTCTGAACTTGGTCGAGATCGATTGCACGAACGTGAATGACGCTCTGCGATCCGTTCTTCACGAGCTCCGCACGCGGATTTGCGATAGTTTTCTCACCGAGCTTCGCATGAATAATCACGAACTCTGCGCTATCTTCGACTCAATAGCCGATAGGATATCGGGGATGCCCGAAACTACCCAGGAAGTCGTCGATCTCTTCAACTTTCTGTGCGAGAGTCGCGACACGACAATGTTTAATCTGCGGAACAAACTTTCCCGTTGCGCCGAGCTGATACTCTTCCTCTTCGACTATCAGCCACCGATCGACGAGGACACACAGCTGAACTCCCGAACGCTGACGTGGCCGAAGGAAATGGAAACGGTAATGGAACTCGCTACAACTCGACTCAACATGAGAAAGGAATTCGTCGAGGGTGTGCTTCGAATACGTCGCGACAACTTCGAGCAGCGTATACAAAACATGCAACTGGTCATAGATCAATTCAAGAAAAAAGATCCACCAGTCCTCACGATGGACGAGATGGAGCAGGCTACCGAGGAGATCGAACTGCTGTCGCAGAGCATGGCCGAGATAAGACGGGAAGCTGAGCAGATAAACGAGGAGGAGGGTCTGTTGGACATGGAGCTGAGTCCCTACCTTACTCTTCCGTCGATGACGACGGCCGTCGACACCTTCGACAAACTCTGGCATACAGTGCTAAGCTTTCACAGGAACTACGAGAAGTGGTTCTACGGATCGTTTATCGGTCTTGATGCCGAGGAAGTTCGCAACGAGACTGACAACGCTTGGCGAACTTTGTACAAGCTTGGTCGCGGCCTCACGGACGTTCCAGGTGCTCGTAGAATAGCCGAGATGGTACGCGGCAAGGTCGAGAAATTCAAGCAATTCATACCGGTGCTCCAAACGATATGCAATCCGGGACTGCAAGCTCGTCACTGGGAGCAAATAAGCACGATAGTCGGAACTTCCGTTGTTCCAACGGAGCAGAGCAGCCTTTCGGACATGATCGACCACGGTCTGCCGGTCTTCGTGAGTAAGCTCGAGGAGATATCTTCGGCTGCGACGAAGGAACATGCCCTGGAGAAAAATTTGCGAAAAATGCAGGAAGAGTGGGCGGAGGTGAAATTCGACTTAAGCCCTTACAGAGAGACCGGCGTTCAGATATTGTCGGCGGTCGACGAGATACAGGTCCTGCTCGACGATCACATACTTAAAGCGCAGACGATGAGAGGCTCGCCCTTCGTCAAGGCCTTCGAGGTCGAGATGCAAAGCTGGGAAGAGAAATTAATTATGATGCAAGACATCGTCGATCAGTGGCTCACTTGCCAGGCAACGTGGATGTATCTCGAGCCGATATTCAGCAGCGAGGACATTATGAGGCAAATGCCAACGGAGGCGAAAAACTTCCGTCGCGTCGATAAGATTTGGCGTTCGATAATGGGCTACGTAGCCGATAACAGGAAAGTCACCGAGGCCACGGCGATGACCGATATGCTGAAACAATTCAAGCTCTGCAACACGCTCCTCGAGGAGATTCAGAAGGGGCTCAACGACTATCTCGAGAAGAAACGTTTGTTTTTCCCTCGGTTCTTCTTCTTGTCCAACGACGAGCTTCTCGAGATACTGTCGGAGACGAAAGATCCGCAGAGGGTGCAGCCGCATCTGAAAAAGTGCTTCGAAGGAATAAGCAAACTGCGCTTCACGAAGGAGGAGGAGATAATCGGTATACTCTCGGCGGAGGAGGAGTACGTTCCGATGAGCGGGAAGATTTATCCGGCTGACGCGAAGGGCATGGTTGAGAAGTGGCTCTGCCAAGTAGAGGAGCTTATGATAAGTTCGCTGCGCGACATAGCCCAAGACAGCATAATATCGTACTTCACGGCGGTTCGCGAGGAATGGATACTGTCCTGGCCTGGACAGATTGTACTGTGCGGCAGTCAGGTGCACTGGACAAGCGAGGTCTGCGAGAGTTTCGAAGACAAGAGCACAGTAGCTTATCTGAAGAAATGCAGCGCTCAGATAGACGAAACTGTGGCTCTGGTGCGAGGAAAGCTCGAGCCTGGATCGCGGATCACGATGAACGCTCTGATAGTAATCGACGTGCACGCCCGAGATGTTGTGAAGATGCTTGTCGAACAGAGAGTCGAGAACGTCATGGACTTTAGCTGGATATCCCAGCTGCGTTACTACTGGCTCGAAGGCAGCGTAACGGTGTCGATGATCACGACTGACGTTGCTTACGGATTCGAGTATCTCGGCAACACTCCCCGTCTCGTCATCACACCGCTGACTGACCGCTGTTACAGGACACTAATGGGGGCCTTGAAGCTCAATCTGGGCGGTGCACCGGAAGGACCAGCTGGTACCGGCAAGACTGAGACTTCCAAAGATCTTGCCAAGGCTGTTGCAAAACAGTGCGTCGTCTTCAATTGCTCGGACGGTCTCGATTACAAGGCCATGGGAAAATTTTTTAAGGGTCTCGCACAGTCCGGCGCTTGGGCTTGTTTCGATGAATTCAACAGAATCGAGCTCGAGGTCTTGTCGGTGATCGCCCAACAGATACTGACGATACAAATGGCTATCGGCATGAAGGTCGAGAGATTCATGTTCGAGGGCACCGAGCTCAAGCTCAATCCCACGTGCAACATCTTTATAACCATGAATCCCGGCTACGCAGGTCGTCAGGAACTCCCGGACAATCTCAAAGTTCTCTTTAGGACCGTCGCGATGATGGTTCCGGATTACGGTATGATAGGCGAGATAACGCTCTACTCGTACGGTTTTGTCGACGCTCGTAGCCTCGCCGAGAAGATCGTTCATACATACAAACTGTGCTCGGAGCAACTAAGCTCGCAGAGTCACTACGACTACGGCATGAGAGCAGTAAAGACCGTCCTCATAGCTGCGGGAAATCTGAAGTTCAAGTATCCGAATCAAAACGAATCGATTCTCGTCTTGCGAGCCATAGTCGACGTCAATCTTCCGAAGTTTCTCGCCCAGGACGTTCCGCTCTTCAGAGGCATCTACAGCGATCTTTTTCCTGGCACGGATCTTCCACAGCCTGATCGCGATGAACTCATTGAGCTCCTCAGGGCCAATCTCGAAAAAAGAAATCTTCAAGCGACCCCCTGGTACGTCGAGAAGGTTATTCAAATATACGAGATGATTCTCGTTCGCCACGGGCTGATGATCGTCGGCGAGCCTCTCGGTGGAAAGACGCAAGCTTATCAATCTCTCGCCGAGTCCCTCGGCGAATTGTCGACCATGAGACGAGCCACTCTTCGAGAGTTCAAGACCACTTACAGAATATTAAATCCCAAGGCCGTTACGATGGGACAGTTATACGGAAGTTTCGATCCGGTTTCCCACGAATGGAGCGACGGTATATTGGCGAATACATTTCGGGAATACGCTCAGCCGTTGTCCTCCGACCGAAAGTGGATTGTCTTCGACGGTCCGGTCGATGCTGTGTGGATTGAAAATATGAACACGGTACTGGACGACAACAAGAAGCTTTGTCTAATGTCCGGGGAAATTATACAAATGTCAAACAAGATGAATATGATCTTCGAGCCGGCTGATCTCGAGCAAGCTTCCCCGGCGACCGTCAGCAGATGCGGGATGATCTACATGGAACCGTCACAGCTCGGCTGGCCTCCAATGTTTGAGTCGTACAAGAAGAGTCTCAGGGTCAAGCTACTGGTTGAACAGTACGATCTCGTCGTCGAACTCGTGGAATGGCTGACGGATCCGATACTTAGTTTTGTCAGATATAACTGCAGGACTTTCGTCGATACCTCCGATCTTCATATGTTCCTGGTACATGCTTGAAAACTTTAACAATTTCCAATACTGCCTGGTCGGATGTACCTCTGAAAAAATTAACCATCCAAAATCAGCTTTCGTACAATGACTTCACATATTGATAATTGAAAGAAGTCATTGATGAACTAGTAAAAAAAAGATTCTGAAACAAAAAAATCGCCCGGTCTTTTTGGCAAAATTGATTCGTTAATTCCTCCGAATACATATGAATTTTTCCAGATTTTTCTCGAAATAATATTCTATACATAATGTGAATAGTTGGTTTTTTCAGATTGTTCGCCATGAAGAAGTATTCGAATCTCACTCTTAGCTGGCAATCTAACGGTAGTCCCTTCGTAAATCCTTTATTATTATTATAATTTTCTGATTAAAGGCTTTTACGAGACTGCTGAACACGATGCTTGAGGGCGAAACCCAGGTCAGCACGGTTTGGCTACAGTGCGTACTTCTCTTCAGCATGATATGGGGCCTCTGTCCCACTCTTTTGACTGACAGCAGAAAATTGTTCGACGTTTACCTGAGGAAGCTACTGCTCGGTAACGTCGAAGAATATCCCAAGCCGAAGGCCTTCAAGTTGACGAAGCAGCAACTTTTCCCAGATCGTGGTACGGTATACGATTGGGTCTATGACAAGAGAAACAACGGGAGTTGGATATCGTGGATAGACACTGGAACGCAGGTAAATCGACAGAGCCGAACCGTCGGGATTGTGGAGGACGTTTCACGTCTTTCGATTATAAAAAATTTCATTTTTCCCAGGCCGCCCTGCCTGCGAACGCTAAAGCAAACGAGCTAATAATCCAGACGAACGAGATGTCCATGCAGCGTTTCTTCATATCGAACTTTCTTCGGCGTTCGATACCAATTCTGTTCGTCGGTCCAACCGGAACCGGCAAGTCGTCGATAGTCCTCGACTACATATTGAATCTTCCAAGAGACAAGTACGTGCAGAACGTCGTAAACTTCAGCGCTCGTACCAGCGCCGGTCAGACGCAAGAGATCGTAATGTCGAAGTTGGACAGAAGAAGGAAAGGTGTCTATGGTCCGGCGATGGGCAAACACTGCGTGCTTTTCGTGGACGACCTCAGCATGCCTCAGAAGGAGGTCTACGGTGCCCAACCGCCCATCGAGCTCTTGCGACAGTGGATAGACCACGGCCACTGGTTCGATCCCAAGGATACGACCATGCTCTACCTTGTCGATATTCTTCTGGTCGCAGCGATGGTACCGCCGGGCGGTGGTTCCAACGTCGTTACGCCGAGGCTCACTCGTCACATGCACGTGATTGGCATCGACACGTTCGAGGACGCGACACTGGCAAAGATATTCACATCGATCCTCGATTGGCACTTCGCGAAGGGCTTCGACAACAACGTCGCTAGACTCGGCAAGATGATTGTTTCGGCGACGATGGACGTCTTTCACGGAGCGATACAAAACTTCCTGCCGATTCCGTCCAAGAGTCATTACATGTTCAATCTTCGGGACTTCAGCCGAGTAATAGGCGGTATCGTTCTCGTGCCAGCTGCGCGAATGCGCGATCCCGACAAGCTCATAAAACTCTGGATTCACGAGGTTTATCGAGTCTTTCACGATCGTCTCGTCGACGAGGAGGATCGGGAGACTCTGTTTGACATGGTGAAGCGGGTCGTCTACGATCAGCTTCGTCAACCGATCGACAAGGTACTGGCGGCTTTGTTGAGCGACGGCGAAACGACGATAAAGAGCTCGCATATACGCGATCTCTTCTTCGGCATGTATATGGAACCCGACGCCGATCCGCCGATGTACGACGAAGTCACCGATCTCAACGACCTTCAGGAGAAGATGGAGTACTATCTGACAGAGTACAACATGACCTCGAAGTCACAGATGTCGCTCGTACTCTTCAGATTCGCTATCGAGCACGTATCAAGGGTGTCGCGCGTTCTCATGCAGGACAACGGTAACGCGCTCCTGGTCGGCGTCGGCGGTTCAGGTCGGAGCTCCTGTGCCAAATTGGCAACCGGCATATCCGAGTACATAATTCACCAGGTCGAGATAACGAGAAGCTACGGACCAAACGAGTGGCGGGAGGATCTTCGAAAGCTTCTTCTGCGCGTCGGTAACGACGGCAAACCGACGGTCTTTCTGTTCGGCGACAATCAGATCAAGGACGAGTCATTCGTCGAGGACATAAATATGATACTGAACACCGGCGACGTGCCAAATCTTTACGGCACAGAGGAGAAGGCCGAGATACTCGACAACATGATGAACGTCGCGAGAAACGGCGGTGGAAAAAAAGTTGAGACAACGCCGATGGCGCTCTACAATATGTTCGTCGAGAGGGTGAAAAAGTATCTTCACGTCGTTCTGACGATGTCGCCGATCGGCGACGCATTCAGAAATCGTTTAAGAATGTTTCCTTCGCTGATAAACTGCTGCACGATCGACTGGTACACTGTATGGCCTCCGGACGCCCTCGAAAAAGTCGCGAGGATATCCCTGATGGATCTCGACATCGGGACCGATGTACGCGAGAAATGCGTTACCGTCTGTCAGCGATTTCACGAGAGTGTCAGAAGCGCGAGCGAGGATTACAAGAGAACGCAACGAAGAACCAACTACGTCACACCGACGAGTTTTCTTCAGCTGATAAAATCCTTGCACAAGCTTTATGGTCGAAAGGTCGAGCAGATAACCGCACAGCAGAGTCGTTACGAGGTCGGTCTCGAGAAGCTCGATTTCGCCGCCGGTCAAGTTGCGGTCATGCAGGAAGAGTTGCATGTTTTGCAACCGCAGTTGGTGGCCCAGTCGCAATTGAGCGACAAGCTTATGATAAGGATCGAGCAGGACACGGTGAACGTCGAGGCGAAGAAAGAGGTCGTCGCGGCGGACGAGGCTCTGGCGAACGAGGCAGCGGCTGCGGCTCAAGCCATAAAGGACGACTGTGAGAGCGATCTGGCGGAAGCTACGCCAGCGTTGGAGGCCGCGTTGGCAGCTTTGAATACCTTGAAACCCGCTGACATCACCATCGTAAAATCCATGAAGAGTCCACCGGCAGGTGTGAGACTGGTGATGGAAGCCGTCTGTGTGCTGAAAGGGGTCAAACCCGAACGTGTCCAAGACACCGTATCGGGCGGTATGATAGACGACTACTGGCCATCGTCCATCAAGGTTCTCGGCGACATGAAGTTTCTCGAGCATTTAAAAACCTTCGACAAGGACAACATTCCACCAGCCTACATGAAACTTATCCGCGAGAGATTCATGAACGACAGAAGATTTCAACCGGAGGTCATCAAGAAAGTATCAACAGCCTGCGAGGGTCTCTGCAGATGGGTTAGAGCGATGGAGGTTTACGATCGGGTCATCAAGGTCGTGGCACCGAAGAAGGCGATGCTCGCCGAGGCGGAGGCTGAGCTCGCCGCCCAGATGGAAACCCTTAACGCCAAGAGGACGTTGCTCCAAGAGGTGACGGACAAACTTCAGACACTGAACGACGAGTTCGCCGAGTGCATGCGAGAGAAGAAGAAGCTCGAGGATCAGATCGACCACTGCATGCAAAAATTGGACAGAGCCGAGAAGTTGCTGGGCGGTCTCGGGGGCGAAAAGAGCAGATGGAGCGAGACGGCGGCGTCGCTCGGTGCGAGCTTGGGAAATATGATCGGCGACGTTCTCTTGGCATCGGGAATGGTCGCTTATCTCGGAGCCTTCTCCGTCGAGTATCGAAACAGCCTCGTCGAGCAGTGGTACACCTGGTGCAAGTCGCTCGCCATACCGTGCGGTCAGCGATTTAGCCTCACAGAGATTCTCGGCGATCCGGTCGAGATACGGGCGTGGATGATAAACGGCCTGCCGGCCGACAACTTCTCCGTCGAGAACGGCATAATCGTCAAGAACGCCGATCGCTGGCCACTCATGATCGATCCGCAGGGACAGGCAAACAAGTGGATAAAGAGCCTCGAGAAGCAACAGAAATTGACGATAATCAAACTGACGGATCAGAATTACGTTAGGCACATGGAAACTGCTATACAATTTGGACAGCCCGTTCTGCTGGAGAACATCCTCGAGGAGATCGACGCGGTTCTCGAGCCGGTTTTGCTGAAGAACGTTTACAAGCAACAGGGCGTTCTCTACATGAAGTTCGGCGAGAACGTCCTCGAGTACAATGAATCATTCAGATTCTACATAACTACCCGCATGCGAAATCCTCACTATCTTCCCGAGGTAACCGTCAAGGTCACCCTTTTGAACTTCATGATAACGCCGCAAGGTCTGCAGGACCAGCTTTTGGGTATAGTTGTGGCGAAGGATCTGCCCAGCTTGGAGGATAAGAAGAACCAGCTCATCATCGAGGGAGCGAACAACAAAAGGATACTCAAGGAGATTGAGGACAAAATACTTCAGGTGCTCTCCACATCGGAGGGTAACATTCTCGAGGACGAGACGGCGATAAAGATATTGTCATCTTCGAAGTCGCTTTCCGAGGAGATTCAGGCCAAGCAGAAGGTCGCTGCGCTCACCTCGGCGGAGATCGACGATGCGAGGAATGGTTACAAACCAGTTTCTCGTCACGGCTCTATCCTCTTCTTCTGCATATCCGAACTGGCGAACATAGACCCAATGTACCAGTACTCGCTGCCCTGGTTCATAAATCTCTACGTCATGGCCATAGCAAAGAGCGAGACGTCGAAAAATCTTCAGGTGCGAATGGAGAATCTCAATAAATTTTTCACTCGGAGCATATACAGAAACGTCTGCCGTTCGCTCTTTGAGAAGGACAAGCTTATATTCTCTCTGGTCCTGAGCGTCGGAATTCTCCGAGCGGACGGCATGGTCGAGGAAGATATCTGGGGATTTTTGCTTACCGGCGGCGTGGCTCTTCACAATCCCCATCCGAATCCGGATCCCAGCTGGCTGACCGACAAGTCCTGGTCGGAGGTCGTTCGTGCAAGTTCGCTGAGCGGTCTGGAAAACCTGAAGAGCTCATTCGAGATGTATACGGCCCAGTGGAAGTCTTATTACGATTTTTCCAATCCGCAGGACCAACCTTTTCCACCGCCTTTCGAAAACGAAGCTAATGGTGAAATGCGGAGACTCGTCGTACTCCGGTGCGTCAGACCCGACAAACTCGTCTCGGCGGTTCAGAATTTCATTATCCAAAACATGGGCCAATCCTTCATCGAACCACCGCCGTTCGATCTTCAGGAAGCTTACAACGATTCTACCAACGTTTCGCCACTCGTCTTCGTTTTATCACCCGGTTCCGACCCCATGGCCGGTCTGATAAAGTTTGCCGACGACCGGGGCATAGCCAAGAAGAATCTCTTGACAGTTTCACTGGGTCAGGGACAAGGACCTATCGCTGCTGATATTATAAACAGGGCCATCAAGAGCGGCGAGTGGGTCGTGCTGCAGAATTGCCATTTGGCCGAATCATGGATGAAGGAACTCGATAGGATATGCGACGAGGTCGTCACGCCAGAGAACACCCACGCCAAATTTCGTATATGGCTGACGAGCTATCCGTCGAAGGCGTTTCCGGTTTCGATTCTTCAGAATGGCGTGAAGATGACCAACGAGGCGCCCAAGGGGCTCAAGCAAAACTTACTGCGAAGCTATCTCAACGATCCGATATCCGACCAGGCGTTCTTTCACGGTTGCTTCAGAACATTGGAGTGGAGAACTCTGCTTTTCTCACTATGCTTCTTTCACGCCGTCGTCCAAGAGAGACGAAAATTTGGACCCCTCGGATGGAACATACCGTACGAATTCAACGAATCCGATCTGCGAATAAGCGTTCTTCAGCTTCAGATGTTCTTGAACGACTACGACGAGGTGCCCTTCGAAGCCCTTCTATATCTGACTGGTGAATGCAACTACGGTGGACGAGTTACCGACGACAAAGATCGAAGGCTGCTGAACTCTCTTCTGAAGAATTATTACAATCCCGAAGTCATTGCCAATTCTCGGTACGTTCCTTCGCTCGTATTTTATACCGTTTGCTTTGCTTTTTTTAGTGTATTTTACCATGAGTTTTATTATAAATTTGAGTTGATCAAAAATTTTACAGTAAAATTGCACCGTACATGGATTTGAAATTTCACAAACTGTATATGTGAAAAAACTTTCAAAACCTTTCAGTACTTTTTAAACAAACTTTTTTACAGTGTAGTACATCCTTATATCTTTATTCTTTTCATTGCTTTGTGTGGCAGTAAGTGCTCGGTATTGATTTCTATACGGTACTCTTAGGGAGCTTGGGCTCTAAAAGTACGAGATAAATCTCTCTTTTCTGCCTCACCAGCTCCAACTTTTTGTATCTTTTCCTTGTTTTGTATTCTATTTTATTTACTTTTTTTTATTCTTGTATGTTCGGATCACTTGTGTGCTGGTAGACTTCTGTAACGTGGAACGATTCTCTTGAAAGAGTTTCGATGCAACGAACATTTATAAAATTTCTTGTTTTTCAGTTATCCTTTCTCACCGAGCGGACTCTACCAAATGCCCATAGTTACCGATCATCCCGGTTGTCTTGAATACATCAGATCCTTGCCGATAAACCAGGGCCCCGAAGTTTATGGTCTGCACGACAATGCCGACATAACTAAGGACAATCAGGAAGCTATGCAGCTGTTGTCCGGAGTTCTTTCGACCCAGACACAGATTAGCGGTGTGGCCGGCGAAGCGGATACCGAAACGATGGTCTCGAATCTCGCGGCTGGCATCGTCTCCAAGATGCCCGAGCAGTTCGACATCGATTTCGTCGCCGAGAAGTACCCGGTTCTCTACATGAACAGTATGAACACCGTTCTTCGTCAAGAGCTCATAAGATTCAATCGTCTGACGGAAGTAATAAAGAGGACGCTTGTGGACGTTCAGCGCGCCATAAGAGGTCAGGTGACGATGTCTCCGGCCCTCGAGGAGGTATTTAGCAGCATGAGCATAGGCCGAGTTCCTGGCGTGTGGGACAAGAAATCTTATCCTTCGCTAAAACCTCTCGGAAGCTACGTGAACGATTTACTGGCTAGAATCGAATTCCTCCGCGATTGGATAGAAAACGATGCTCCAAATGTCTTCTGGATATCCGGTTTCTTTTTCACCCAATCGTTCCTCACCGGCGTCATGCAAAATTACGCTCGCATGGGCAAAATACCGATCGATCTATTGGACTTTGAGTTCGAAATAACCCAGGACATCGGGACGGCGGAGGCGGCTCCGTCCTACGGTGCCCTAACCAGAGGACTTTTCCTCGAGGGAGCTCGATGGAGCGCAGAGACTCGGCAGCTCGTCGAATGCAAACCTAAGATAATGTTCGACGTTGTACCTATAATATGGCTGAAACCCGGGAAAAAATCGGACTTCAAGGCATCGCCGTCGTACAACTGTCCCGTCTACAAGACCAGCGCCAGAAGAGGCATTCTCGCTACGACCGGACACTCCTCAAACTTCGTTATGTACATTTTATTTCCGAGCAACACGGAAGAGTCCCATTGGATCAATAGGGGAGTCGCTTCTCTCTGCCAGCTCGACGATTAACACCTTCCCTCTTTTTCTTTCGCTTCCGCATTTTGTATTCAATCGCCTAAATAAATCAATAAAAAATTTCAAAAATAGTAAAGTTCCCTGCGTCAATCAAATCCCATGTTTACCCAATAATTGTCATAGATCCGAAGCGAATAATCGGTCGCTCAAGTTGATGCGATTTAAATTTCCCGCTCAGCGTGTCGATCGCTTCCACTTGCGATGATGGCCGCGCGCCGACTTCCGTCATCGTCTCCCCGTCGTGCGGCTTTCCCCAGCAGAAGACGCAAACTCGTAGAAAAATGTCTTCTCGAATAGGCGCGCAATGCCACGGCAGCTGAGCGGCCGACACGTACGCCTTGTCCCGCTGTTCTAGTCGTTGAGGAACTCGAGGGCCTCGTGAAAATTACGTGACAACGGCGAGAGGCATGTGGAACAGAAAATATTCGTCCACCGAGCGATAGACTGCTCGGCATTCGTCTCCGTAGAATTTTGAACGGTTGCGGTGCCTCGCGCCTCCGAGTGTGGTGCCTCGCCGTCACGTGGTGGCCACCCACGTTTCGGATTGTGGGTAAACAAGGAGAGAGGAGAGAGAAAATATTTGTGCGCGTGTATTGTATCATCGGTGGGTTATATACGGAGGAGAAAAAGAGGAGATCGCCTCTCGCGATCGCTCTCGTCACGTTTAAAAATCGTTCGACTCCTTGCACGTCACGGGTGAGTTAAACACCTCGTGAATCGCCGAAAGAAGTTTGTCGGCCGAGTCGAACGATCGTTGCCGCGGTTTCGACCAATAAATAGAGGCTAAGGAACCCGAAAGCCAGTCGGAGAGGACAAAGATCGAAGAGGAAGAGAGTGCGAGAGGGAAAGGTCCCGAAGAAGCGAGGGAGAGCGAGAATCGCCGTGGTAGGGGAGGGCCGGGGAGGGGATAGAGACACGAGTTTTTGGTGTGCGCTCTTGGTCGTACAGGGGCCGGCCATATTACACGTCGCGGGTTACGGGACGCGAAAAGATCATCGCTAGTGCGGTGCGTGCACGGTGCTTGGTGCTGGGCCGTGCGTACTGTGTGTGTGTCGGGTTGGCCTCGCAAAGAGTGTAACATTAAATCGGCGGCGAGTAAGACGAGAGAGACGGTGATCGAAGAGGGGAATAAACACGACGTTGTTACAACGACGTGTTATACAGTGTTTTGGTGAAATCATCGTGGAGGAGTCTCTGCGGTGTCGGGCGAAATCGAAGATTTTTGTCCTCACGACGGACCTCCGACGACTGTACCGAATCTACGGAGTGCACGCTCCTTTTTTTTTTTTTCTCGCTCTAAACCGGAGTACCAACGTACAATTTCTGTTGTTGTTTTTTAAATAACCTTTTATCTTATTTCCATTTCTTTCGGGGTTTTCATCGTTTTTTTTCTTTTTTTTTTCTCTCGTGTACACACGGATATTCTAACGACCGCGGACCACGATGTCTACATACTCGAGGACACAGGAGAGCGACGCGTGGGCGCTACTAGCCCTCAAATCGGCACCGGCTAGCCCGACCAAAATGCAATGGAATCCCGAGGCGAAGGGTGCACCTATAGCACGCCTCGAGGGACGTGAATTCGAGTACATGGTGAGACAGAGACGTATCACAATCGGGCGTAACAGCAGCAAGGGCGCGGTGGACGTTAACATGGGACACTCGAGCTTTATATCGCGGAGGCACCTCGAAATTTTTTACGATCATCCGTACTTCTTCATGACTTGCAACGGCAAGAACGGGGTATTCGTCGACGGTGTTTTTCAACGGAAAGGCGCACCAGCCTTTCAACTACCAAAGACGTGAGTGTGTATATATATATATCATAGGTATATATACGTATAGGCATATTTATATGCATAGACATATGTATACATATGTGCATATATATATTTTTTTATAGCCGGCGATTTTTTCGACCGTTGCACGAGGTCTCAAAAACTTTAATGTAGGAATTCTATTTATTGTTTTTGTCGAAGGTTCCCTTGTGCAAAGCATGCTGCATCGCCAAAAAACCAATCGGACGCTCTGCCTTTTTCTTGCTTAGACTCGTCTGCGTTATGCCTTCTTCCTCTTCCCCTCCGCTCCACCTTCGCCTCTTACTACTCGGTTTCTCTATGGATGCGATACCAATTGCAGTCAATGTAAACAAACAGCTCGGCTGTTGACTAGCAAAAGTTCATCAAACGTCTAACTGACGGAAATACAAATTCAAGAATTTTCAGTCGTAGCACTTTACTGCGTAGACTGATTTGGGAAATTGATTTCTCGTTGTTTGTGTATTATTTGGTACTGGAGTTTCGGTTATCCATGTGGCGGATGGAGATTTTTGACTCTGTGCTGTTGGACTGTTAGCACGCTTGTTGCATCATCCTGTGCGATAGTCAAATTGGTCAAGTGGTCAGCAGATCCTAGAGCGGTGCTTCGGACTCGATATCAAAATTATTATTCATTAATTTTTAAATTTGATTCGAAAGACGCTAAAAAAATTTAAGACGCACCATTGTCAAGGATCATTTTATGTTCGTAAACAGAGGGATTGGATACTCTGTGTTGTCTCGGTATTCATTCAAGAGCCAAGAATCATTGGGTCTCCGCACGTTGCAGGAAAAAAAATGTAATCGCAGACGTATTTGTCACAGTAACGACCTCTGTTAGCGTTTCTGCTTTACGTCTTGCTAGAAGAAGTATAAACAGAGACTTGCATGTTTTTCAATGCATGTTTTTACAAGACGTTGAATAAAAATGGGAGAAAAATAAAAACTGGATTTAAAGAAACAATAGATATTTATCACATTGAGGATTTACTAGAGTATAACGTGTACACATGAAGGCCTCAAATGTTTTTTTGTTGATAGTAAAATAGGCTGAGGCACTTTACATAATCTGTACACATGACATACTTAATATTCCCACTTTTCTCTTATAATCCCTCTTTGCATGTATTTATTGAAAACTTTTATCTCAAGTTTTTTTTTGCAATTGTTATTCAATACATCTGATTCCAATTTTTGTTCGATGAATTTTCTTCCAATGTTTATTCAATTGATTTATCACCAATCTTCATCCATTGTATTTGTTTCCAATTTTTAAACAATGTAACTAATACGAAAAAACATTTACGATGAATTTCAGGTGTACATTCAGATTTCCAAGTACGAATATAAGGCTGGTGTTCCAATCGTTGGTGGACGAGCAAGAGCAGCCGAGCAACGTACGCGTGGCATCGCCGCCGAAGCAGAGAGCCCCATTGCCGCCGTTGCGCATAAACATACCGGACACCGGATACAGCAGTCCTTTCCCATCGCCGACGGGGACGATAAGCGCGGCCAACTCGTGTCCAGCGAGTCCACGCGCCGGACAGAGCCGGCGGAATATATCGGCGGATTTACAGATGGTAGCGGCGTACGCGGCCGCGGTGGCTCACGATCCCCAGAATTCTGGGATCGAGAGGAACGAGGTTGGACAGAGTTCGAGTCGACAAATGAGCCCCGAGCCGGGTATCGAGCCACGTTACAGAGCCGGAAGTGGCATCGGAGGGCCGAACGGCACCGCCGCTCACTACAGTCCACCGAAAGACGATTCCAAGCCTCCCTACTCTTACGCTCAGCTCATCGTTCAAGCGATAGCTTCGGCCCAAGACAAACAGCTCACACTGTCCGGCATTTATTCGTACATAACGAAGAATTATCCGTACTACAGAACGGCCGACAAGGGCTGGCAGAATTCTATAAGACATAATCTGTCGTTAAACCGTTACTTCATAAAGGTACCGAGGAGCCAGGAGGAACCAGGCAAGGGTTCCTTCTGGAGGATAGATCCGCAGTCCGAGGCAAAACTCATCGAGCAGGCTTTCAGACGGAGGAGGCAGCGCGGTGTTCCGTGCTTCCGCGCGCCGTTCGGCCTGTCCTCGAGGTTCGTTTTTCACCGACGCCTTTTTTTTTCTTTCCGCCTTTTTTATCACACAATCGTGATTACCAAACAACAAACTTTGCAGATAGCATCGTGGGGCTTTAAACTGTTTTTTTTCGTCACTCGACCTACTTAGGCCTCTATGTTTGAACAGCTGTTTTTCGTTGCCATGCTTTTTGAAACCTTAGATAACGCGCCGATGCTAATTGCCACGAAGATTTTTTGAAAGATGATTTTTTTTCTTCTATTCTCCTCCCTTTTTTCGTTGTTTATCTACTCTGTCTATTTCTTCGATTGTTGGTTAAATTGCTTATTTTTATTTCGTACGCGGACAGAAGTGCGCCTGCATCGCCGTCCCACGTGGGTATCAGCGGACTCATGACGCCGGAGTGCCTCAGCAGGGAAGGCTCGCCGGGACCAGAACCCTACGCCGACAGCTCCGTACCTTCGCCGGCTGGCCAACTGTCGAGTCAATCGGCTCCAGGATCGCCCGGACATCCGTACGTTCCGCCGCCGCCACCCCCCACGCATAAGGGACGTCTTATACAGCAGATCGCACTGGTGACCAACGGTGTCAGCGGTGAGGCTACGAGAGAAGGTACGCGCAATTTGTCGAATTTCGCAGTGCGAATACTCCCATACTGATCCTTTTACTTCCTCTAGCAATTGAAAAATTTAAGATAGTACTTCGGAACAGCCTGATCTGACGTGAATTCAGAGGGAGATGAGAAAGGAATTACGAACACTCCTCGGTGGAATAAAAATAGAAAAAAGCAAGCGTTTTATAGATGCTGGAAAGATTAATTTTGCGTAACAATAATACCGAAATGATATAAAAAAATTAATGAAACCGAATTGTTCAACAAACCTTCCGAAAACCTAACTTTCTTTCTGGCGAAAACTGTCCGTTCATTTTTCTTAATACGTTCAACTTTTTCAAAAATTTGTATAATTTTTAAAAATTGCGTTTTTGTTTAAAGAAACGTAATATTCAAATATTTCGAGGCTATGTTGAACGGTTCGTTTTTCATTCATTGGTTAATAACACTTTGAAATCACTATGATACAAAATCAATATTTTTGGTACCTTTCGTATGCTTGATTTTTATCTTATCGTCAGGTGTTCCCAATTTTCCCTCTATTCTCTACGAACTCACGTGGGTATACAATTTCGTTCGAATACAGTTCTTAATTATGATTTTTAATGAAAAAGTGAGACGGATAAGAATCGCCTAAAAATGTATTTGTAATCGTGTTTATAGAAAAATATTTGGTGCCTGGAAACGTGGTTGAAGAACACTCGTTATCTCCAGCTGGGCAGTACAGTCCAGCCCCTGTTATTGTACAAACAACATATAACTACAGGTATGAAATTCGATGTGTCCTTGGTATCGGTGGTTAAGCAATTGTTCGATTAAAAGAAAATAATCGAAAAAATTATCTTGGCTTTGCAGTGGAAGCTTCATCGGCCCTGACGCAGGCGTCGGGGTGAACAAACGGGCTCACGAGGAGTCCGACAGTTCGCCCGGCTCACCGGCGCCTCTCGCCATCGTCGAGAGTCCCGAACCACCGGAACATCAGCAACAACAGAAGCGTCAGCGCGTCCATGACGCTGATGATCACTGAACTATTTTCCCCTCTAGCCTCTTTTTATGTAGGACATTGTTACATTACAATTTATTCACATTTATCGTCAGACCAATCGTTCGCTCTTTTCTTTGCTTTTTTCTTTTATCTTTTATTGATTACAAAACGAAAACTGAAAAAGTATGCTTAAAAACGCATTGACGCGTGTTCAGGACCGATTAGTATGACGATTCTTAGAGACCGATTAGAGAAAAACACACAAAAAAACAGCCGAATGCTCAAATCTCGATACGACAGGCCGCGCCTTATTTCGTGTTGTTTCATTATCTCAGTGAAATTTTCCCATTGAGGCGACACAGAAGATAAACATAGTGCTTTCATCATCGCCTTGTGCGAGATACGCGGTAGAATGAACGCGCAGTCTTACGTTTTACAATCAAACATGCGAAACGCGTCGCGACGTACCGACACGACCAGGACAAACGAAGCAAAAAAAGAAAAGAAAAACACAACACACTTCTTACTCAGCTCCGTTGATCTTTCGTCTATTCGATCGTTCGAGACTGTGGATTCTGCGCTAGTGTTTGAAAAAGAGTAGTCGGTAGATAGGGAAAAGTTCGCGCGAGCATACGAGAATTTGATAGAAGTTTCCTCGCGACGTACATACCGTACTTATATTGGGAAAGGCTAAAACCGATTTGATCGGATGTCCCGGTGATTCACACCACGCTCAGCATATCGTTGGGCAAATGATAGTAATAACTGAAGAAAGATATCGAAACTATATTTTTCATGGTCTCATTGTCTCGTAGATATATTTTCTTAGTTCACGATTAGATATTGCAAATTTTATCGTCGAGTTCTTGTCGAGATGAGAATAATCGTTCCACCGTGTCGATTACCGGGACATTCTCGTCGCGCTAACTGCACTGGCCGGTCATCGAGCTATCGAGCTCGCGCGCCTAATCGTTTGATCGTGTACCCCGTAGATTGCAGAGAAGTTGCACGGCCTTCGCGTAAGGTGAAATGTAGCCGACGTTGCTCTAGAGCAAGTATACACGAGTTCGAGGAGTTTTTATTCTACAATTCTTAGAGGGCTTCAAAATTAATTCGCGCGTTCTATTATCAGCAGCTGGAGTCAGCGGTTGAAGACTGTCGCTTGCGTTGCTTCTTTAACGATTTTCGGCATTGAAACAGTAATGTTCTAATGCGCCCGCGGCCATACGGGCATCGGTAACGTGATATTGCCAATCTCGCGATTTTCCCAATATAAATACGCCCTTGGAGACCTCCGCCGGACATCTTATTGAACCGAAGCACGACAGTATAAATTCTTTAGTACTTGTCGAGTAAAGCCATAAAAAAGTGAAAAAAAAAAAATTAGACGACATAAAAAAATCCTATTTTTTCGGTGATCAGAGGTTGACCAGCGACAACGTGGATACGAGTACGCACGAGTGAATTAGCCGTCCCGAGCGAAGGAAAAAAAGGGTCGTCATGTGCCGTGGCAACCGGGTCGTTGGAAGCGGAGGACTGAAGCGACTCTCACACACATTGAAGCGAACGGTGCGCCGGGTACCTGCGGAACAATAAATACATTTTTTTTTCCACTTCGCTATAATTCACAACACAACCACGATACACTGTACAACTACTAATACCGTTACGCGCGAAAAAAATTCGGGTGTCAACGCAAAGTCTCCAAGGACTGGCAAGAGCTGAGTTCGATCGCACTAAATCAAAAAAAAAAAAAAAAAATTGCTGCGCTGTCATTTTTCGGCTAACTGGCATGCATCATTTTTTAATAATCGCGACTCGTAGCTACGAGTCGGTATTTACGTTGACAACGTAAAATAAATTTGAGAAATATCGTTGGGAGTTTATTGCGAAACGTAAGCTTTTGCCAGTTCGTAGATGGTAAACGCATGTTGCCCTTGTAACGAGCGAACCTCGGACGATCACCTCGGAGTGTGACATATATTTGTTATATATCGCGAAATGAAGATGACGCACTCTGATGCGAAGGACGAGTGATAAACGAAATATGCTGAGCGAACTAATCGATTGCTCGATTTTTGGTAACGGGCAGCTTTGTTCATCCTGAAAGTGCGATTCTATCCGCGAACAAAAAAAAACGACTTTTACGAAATTCGTTGGGGGGAATCAATGATGAAAAAACTTGACTGCAGTCGAGAGTCAATAGACGTTCGCACACTTGGTCGAGCCTCCCCTCTTCCCCCGCAATCCTTCGTCCTGCAACCAAAGTTCCCGCAACAACTCTTTCCTTGCCTTCAGCCTTTCGACCGTGATTGTATCATATAGGGCTAAAAAAAAAAACAAATCATACATTATATACATCTATATAATGCATTATTGAATATACTAAATATATTATGAATAGTATGTTATGAATGGGGTACTCTGAGTCCCCTTAGTCCCTCCCTTAGGTCCCAAGAAAGAAAATCTTCCCGTCTTACCCTTTGTATACACCCGACTATCCCGATGAAGCAAAATGATTCATACCCCTCCCTTCTGCCCAGTTAAAATAAAGAACTTCTTTGAAAAATGTCCTGAAGAAGGGATACCTCAAAAAATGACGTTTAAAATTCGTGCAAAGACACACTGTCGTGTTATAATTTTTTTCGCAGGCAAACAGTAGTTAATTGTGAACATTTTTGTAGAGAAAACAAACAAAAAAAAATGAAAAAAAAAAAAATAATGATGCGATAATACAAATTATATATACGCCAAGCGACCTCTATTTTTGTGACGATTAGCGTAAAGCGTAATGAAAAAAAAAAAAGAAAAAAAAACAAAAGCCGAGAGAACCAAAAGTAATGCGATGTGTGCATTTTTCGATTTATATTTAAAAAACAATAAAAAAAAAGGTGAACGGCCAGATTTGAGCGTCGAAGACGGGGAGGGGTTGGTGATTTCTTTTTTTAACTGATGACGTCGACGTACGATCGGCATCGATTCGTTAAACATCTATTATTACTATTATTATTATTATTATTTTTGTTCCCACGAAAAATAGAAAGATGAGAGAGAGAGAGAGAGCGCCTAAGTTACGATAATTTTATAATTGTTTATCCGTCTATGATCTTATTTTCACTGAGACGTCTCGAGTGCCAGAGATAGGGAGAAATGGCTCTTTCGGAGTCAATTTAATCATTGTATAAAAAAAAAACGAAAAAAAAAAAAAAAGATAGTACTCGGAGCAATAGTGTAAGAGTAAAATCGCTCGTGTTTGGAGTACGATAAAAGAATCCATTGGTGCGAGAAATGAAAACTGGCTTATCAGTCGGAGCACGTCGATATTGCCTTTTTGTCGAATAATAAATACTATTTCGCGTGGAACAAAATAAATTCGCCGTCGCCTCGTTCGACGTCGAGAACACCGTGCACGGTACAATAATAATAGATACACAATAAAGTGCACGTCGGTGTAACGTTCGTACAAACAAACAAAACGGTAAAAAAAAAAAAAAAGAGAGAAGAAAATGAAGAAACGAAAATAATGATCGTAGTAACGTCGAAGCGGTTTAACTTGCCGATTCGACATTGTGATTCTGTTCGTCTGCGACAACAATTGCGTATGGGGTGGTTACAATGAAGAAAAAAAAAGAACTAACATAAGGCAGTTTAATAATTACGTTCCGTCGAGCGTATTGATTGAGCTGATGAAAATAACAACAGCGAGAGAACACAATTTAAATCATTTAAAATACGATTTTCATACCTAGATAAACGAAAACTAACGAGAGTTATATCGGCGATTAATTTAATTAAAAATAAAAAAAAAAAAACATGAAGAAATTAATTAACTATATGATACCTAGGTTGGCGTATATTAAAAAAAAAAAAATACTAATAATTAAAGAAATGAACGATCGCTTAACGAAGCACCGTTCTAAATAAATCACATTATATTCGAGCGCAAGCAAACAAACAAAACCATGTAACACCGTGTTGGTGAAATGTATATTGAAAATGTAAACGATTTGAAAGAGAGTGAGAGAATGTGACGAAAAAAAATCAATGAAATCGAACGATGTTGATATTGTATTTATTATGCGCGATATGTATTAATTTCGAAGATGCTTCGTTGCCAGTACCGTCGAACAGTGAACACCTGTGCGCGTTAGCCCGGGGCAATCGCGTGTAATTATACACACAGGTACATAAACAGAATACACACACAAACAAATTGAACCTCGAGACCGAGGAGAGAGAGTTATGGATGGGGGTGTGAGTGAGAAGAGATTGTTGATATAATTGTGAGTGCGTGATACTAGCGTGGATAGAAAAAGAGAGACGGTTAACAAGTTGTGCGACGAGACAAGGACGATGAACAAAGCTAGAAATGATTGTGGGCTTTCGGAAAAATTTGAGGAAATATATGGATTCCAGACAATTATTGCTATTATCGTCATATTTTTATTCTCGCTACCGATCGTAAGTTACAAATATTCTTATCGAATCTATTATCAACAGCGTAAATCTCTATACGTTAATTTTACAATTCTTAAAAATTAAAATTAATTCCGTTTGAAAAAAAAAAAAAAACAAAAAAATCTAAAATGTTTGAAAAACTATTGCGGCGTTTTATGGGGGAAAAAGAAAAAATTGGTTAATTGTAGGCACCCGGGGTTGTCGTGCGACAGTCGTGGTTCGGTCGCTCTTGTAACGAGAACGCTGAATGTTGTCACGGCTGTAGGAAACGAGCAGCATCTGAGAGCTCTGCGTCCCGTTTTGTCGTCCGAGGCTTTCGTTCCTCGGCTCTTTCAACCGCGATCGTTCGTACATCCCTGTTGTTGCGGTTACGCAGACGAGAAACCCTCTGGCTCGAGTGGATTTCTCGCAGCTCTCGGAATTGTCTTGGACGTGCATTGCAACGCTTCGTGGGCCACGGAACAAGAGGCGACGACAAACCGGCGAGGCCGGTCGAGAGCGGAAGAGCCGACCATCCCAAGCTTCCACTATTGCGGATCCGGACGACTCAAGATAATTGCGCCATGCAATTTATCGTTCAACCGGGGCAATATGGACACCCTAGAAACAACAAGAATTTTGGTAATCTCCGGAAATTCCATCTGTGGATATTCGCGTCTCCGTCGTGTATGTAGACACGAATCTAAATACGAAAGCACGTAGATCATCCGAACTAATCGGGACAGACTGTCGTTCGGACAAGCGAAAATTCGGATGATCAGGAGTTCTTTGTCGAGAGATTGACACGAATGATAAAATCTTCTCTGTACTGTTTCTGATATCTGTTATCGTTGCTTATTCGCCACTACGAGCGGGATGTCCCGGTTTCATCATTCCCGAGTCTAGAAATAATGCTAGTTTTCATGAATTTAATAAACATCAAATTGATGGAAACTCGCCCAAATTTTTAAATTATTTCTTTGGGCTGGTTCTCATGAATTTAATATTTATGAAATTCATGAAAACTAGCCCAAATTTTTTAATTATTTTTTGGGCGAGTTTCCATGAATTTAATAGATATCAAACTCATGAAAATCAGCCCAAAAAACAATTGAAAAATTTGGGCTCGTTTCCATGAATTCCGTATTTATTGAATTCATGGAAACGCGCCAAAAATTTTTTAACATTTTTTGGGCTAGTTTTCATGAATTTAATAAATATCAAATTCGTGAAAACTCGCCCAAATTTTTTAAATATTATTTTGATAAAATGCGTTGGTGTAGAATTGAAATTTGAAAATAAAAGTGCTGAACATTTTTTCTCTTCGTTTATTATTCAACACGTGGGTAGCGTACCAAAATATTAAATCCGTAAAAACCAACGTAAATTGAAAAAAAAACAATTCGAGAAAATGCATTGGTGAAGAACCAAAAAACGAATGAATCAGTCCTCACACTTTTTTTCCGTAAGCTTGCAGAATTTTTGCAGATGCAGATATTTTCATGATCATTGAATAACAATTATATATATAATTGTTTTTTTTTTTAAATATATATAGATAACAATAACTCATATATATACCAAAAAAAAGGGGTAACATTGTTTACCGAGATGGTTTTTATTTTTTTTCGTCAAAATACAACATATCTCAAATTGTGATGAACAACAAAAATTTGATTAACTACACATATTTTTTTTTTTGCTTCTTATCTAGACGAGAGGAAAAAATCAATGTCACTCAAGCTGGTCCGGTGAACGAGTTGGACGGAGAAAAAAAGATCGAGGATATCCGAGGCGACAGTCACGCGTCGGAAGCAATGGAAACTCGTGGCCCGGGGCCGTCGCGTCCATCGGACTTCTGTCCCTCCTCGAGTTTCGAGGAGACCGCAATCAACAGTCCGGAGGGTCTCCGCCGCTGTGGCCGCGACGAGGCTTCGAAAACTTGGCCGTTTTTCTCTCGCTTTTTTCGTTTTAATAACGGAAACCCACCCCGGCGGTTGACAATGACGGATGTCTTCGGTGAACGCTTCGCGCTCTCCCAGTGAAATTCACCGCAGAAATCCACTTCTCATTCTAGCTCCTCACGGAAAAAGCACAGAAAGAGAAACCCAAACTCCCAATTCCATTTGGAAGGAACGAGACGGTAATGAGCGTACGATTTTCTTTCACCTCTTTTTAAAGAAATTTCAATTGTTCGCCAGAATTTTTTATTTAAAAAAATATTTTTCTTTCCCCCAGATTGGGTCGAACGGATCGACATTGTTGAAATGGGAATCGAGGAAGAAACATCTTCGAGGATATTTATCATCGTATCCGTTATTGAAATATAGTGGGACATTCATTGTGGACAGTTCAACAAAGTTTCGACGTTGCTTCGTTCGTCGATGGGGTAGGCCGGCTCGCTTTGTATTCAGAAGCGAATACTGAAACGGTACTCTGGTCGGTCCGGACCGTCGTAGAAGAACCGGCAGGCTTCCCGTCCGAACTCTCCGGCCGGGGACAGGCGTGAAATATTAAACGCTTATCCCCCTCGTCGTGTTAACTGCCACGTGAATGAAATTGATTCACCCCACGTCCGGTCGTGCGGGCGAGAACATCAGCGGCGAAACCCTCCACGGATACCGGACCCGGGTTTTAGCTTCCAAAAGCATTTCGTTGTTAGAATTTAATCCGACCGCGCGATTCCTCTCCCTTCCGAATGTTGTATAATGGCCACTATAGTTTCCATCTATTTTACTCGAGGAAACGTCCGGCCGCGCTCGTGGTTTTCCTCTCGAGGTCCAACGCACGGCTTTCGGTTTCCCTTTCGCACGGACGGTAACTTTGTTCGGTGTATTTGTTGGGACATTGGCGCAAATGCATCCCTCGGACGCTAATTCGAAGAGGTCGGAACATTCGACAAATTATATCCGGTCGATTTTTTTCTTACAAGGCATACGGCGAATTAAGTCTGGGTGCCGTTTCGAGTTATCTTGAACTTAGAATGTAGAACTAGTTTCTATAAGATGGAATTCCGAGCGAAATTTTTCGGGAATTTTATTGCACGATTGAGATGTATCTTAAGTTCAAAGTTAATATCGATGCTTGGACGAAACTTTGATCTATGTTAAAATTGGAACTTAGAATTGGAATAAACGGAGACTCATTAGTGAATTTATCGTCTACCAAATCGTTCATTATTCGTCTCATTTCCAAACTGTAACGACTCTGGCTCTCAATTCTATTGATTCAATCGAGTTGATCTCACTCTTTATATTGTATTGCAAACATAAATTTTCATTTTTACCATATTATAATTTTTTTCGTGTTGCAACAATGAAAAATATAAATTTCAGCGATATTCGTTTTCTTGTGTTGTTCTCTTGTTTTCCTCCGTGAAATTGGCACCGGAAGATTTTCTTTGTCGCTTTCTTGTCTCCGTCGGTTGAATCGATAGTTTCATATACATGGAATCCTTGTTTCCTTCGCTTACTCCGGGATAATATTTTATAATCCTCGTTATCTCACGGTCGGTCGATGCATCTGCAACCATATAAAAAAATTGTCAATTTATGTAATCAGGGACACCAGCTCATTTACATTAATAATTTACATTAAGTTTCAATGTCTAATATACTTTGTCAAAATTCATTATAAAGATCTCAAAAAAAAAAAAAAACAAATTGTACAGTTACAGTTAGACGAGGTACCCAAGTACATTATTCGTAGCGTAAGATAATTTCGTGCCCAGCGTATTTATCGACCGACCTCGTCTCGGATCAAAAGGTTGAATGCGTCCAAACGAGGGAGCTCGTTTGTCGCCATGGTCATCCGGCGAACTGCTGATGGCGAGGTAAAAGGTGTAAAGGGAGACTGGGACGCGAAACGCTTGCGCCAATCTCGTCCACATGATTGGTGCATGGAAGGAGAATCTCTTCAAAAAAAAAAAAGAAAAAAAAAAGGGAAACTTAGCTCGACCGTATTTTCACCAGGAGAGCAACGTGGGTGAATGAACTATAGATTATTTCATACACATTAACAATTATGTGACGAATCTCCCCTCAACTGTGAGCTTTAATCTACCGTTTCCAAAAGATCAGAGCTCTGACGATGATCGACGTGCCGTAATTATCATTATGAACCATGCAAAATTCTATCGCTTCAGCTCCAAATACTGTCTCACAATTTCTAATTAAAACTCCGACACTCCACGTTAGTGAATAATTGAATTAAATAACAAGAAAAAATCCTCACAGAAGACGGATCACGAAACCAGAAGTAAAGTCGGAATCTCACGTTTAAATTTTCCTCAGAAAAAGCAGCACAGAGAAACCTCAAAATTCTACAATCCACAGGCAAAATAGACGTTGAATTTCTGTATACTTGGCGAACGATTGATCGAGCGTTTAGCCCGATAAAAATGGAATCTTCTCCGCGCCTAAAGCGTCTGCCTCGGATCTTCGAGAGCCAAGGGTGGAAACTCGTACGTCGACCTATCGAGTAATCGGATCACGGTCTAAACATATTTCAATGCTCGAAGGGTAATATTCCACGTATATAGCGGGGGGATGAAGCGGTTTACGGATATGCGTCTCGTCGTACCCGTATGCATGGACGACGGACGATGATAAAAACGTCGAGTCGAGTTTCCACGACCGCGGTGAAAAATTCCAGAACGGAAAAGAAATTCTGCGCGATTTTCCCATTGTCTATCTCCTGGAGGGTGAGCGAAGAGAGCGGCTTTACAGCCGATTGTTTCGATGCCCCAGCTTCGCCGGGTGGTTCGTGGAACGAGTCGACTCCAATGATCTGGAATTGTACGAAACGTACGGAGAGGGTAAGATCGAACGATCGTCGGTCGCGCGGGTGGTGTTCGACTTACTCCACCCTCTCACTCCCCCCTCGGGGTGGTTTAGGAAGCGATGGAAGGGAAGTACGCAGAAAGAAGAGAACGAAGCTGGCCGAGGTACGTGCGAGTTGTGCAGCACGTCGAAATCGCTCGGTGAAGAGCGAAGAGAGTATTCGGATGGTCGCGAAGGCGAGAGGAAAGCGCGGTGGATCGAAGACGGGCAATGGAAACGCGTCGACGGAAGCGAGCAGGGGTTAAAGAGAGAAGAGACCAGGCAAAAGAATGGGCATGGGATGGTGGAGAGAGGGAGAACTCACAATACCGGGCCTTTTCTCCCCCCTCCCCCGATTGGTTATGGATCCTTACGGGCGTTTAATCCGTAATGGCTCGAGCGTACGTGACCTGACTACGATAAAAAGCGCGGAGGGGCCAACCTCGATAGTCGTATATAGGAACGGGAAGGATAAGGTGGAAGAAGGAAAAAAAAAAAAAAAAAAAAACCATCTCACGGATAGCCGGTAGCTCGAGGACTTGTAATGCACGTGGCCCTCGTGGTTTTCCATTCTCTCCGTTCGTATATGGGAGGGTTGGTTTTGAGGGTTGTTTTTTTTTTTTTTTTTTTTTTTTTTTCCTGCAGTGCCGAGAGGATTGCGACGCGTATAGTGATCCTTGCCAGCGGCCCCGCCGCTCTCGAACAGTCGAATGAAGTTGAAGGAGGTTGGATGGAAAAAAAAAAAAAGGAAAATCGTCGTTTCGACGTAAACGGTGCTGACGCGCAGAAATTGCTCTCCTCCGTGCCGTTATGCCGAGCGCACCGGCATTAAGCGCCGGAAGAGCAGCGAATGCGTCTGCGCAACGGCGAGCTTCTTTGGCTCCGGCGAACTTCCTGATTCTCGAGACAATTCGGAATATATCTTGGCAACGGAGTGCGTCCCCGCTGTTCGACGTGAACTTTCGCGCAAAACTTATCGCCGAGGCAGACACCGAATCGCGGGTATTCCGTGAGTAGTTTCATCCGAGTTTCTCGGTTAAACATTCGCGGACTTTGCAGCGATCCGTGGCGAATCTACCCGGTTCGTATCTGTCCAGGTCGTCTACGCCGTTCGAGCCGAGGAGCGACGCGATTTTTCCGGGACAATTCCAGCGACGACTCCGGAACGCGATGATTAAGCGAAAAATTACCGAACCGATTTCCGGCTAAATCGTCCCCACCTCGTTAACTCTTCCTCGAAAACTTTCCTAGTTTCCTTGGAAAAAAAAAAAAAAAAAACAATCGAATACCGACATTTAAAAAAAATAAAATTCTTTTTTTTTTTGTCTTAATGTCTCTATTCGATAGCCGGATAGTCGGAGCCGGCGCGGCGCCATTATTTCCTCATTCACGTCCGTCCCCGTGCCGGCTCCACTTTAGTGCAGTTTTTTTTTTTCTTTCCTCGATAGTTGGGGAAAAGCGTTCTTGTAACCGAAGTGGAGGATGCGAGATGGTTCGCTCGCGAGACGGCGGACGACGTGTATGAGCCTTTGGCCTTCTTGTTGCCGAGACTTCGCGCTTCTTCCTCTCGTTCCTCCGTCCCGTTTCTTCTCGTCGGGCGGATATAGCGGAGACCGTTCTTTATTGGCGTTCCGATTTCTGTCACCGGTGAAATAGTGGGATCGTGCGCGTACAGCGGATATAGGAAAAATGGTTAACAGGATGTAGTGGAACGGTGGGTCAGGGATGGGGAAAGTCCATCCCCCTCTCTGTCTCCGTCCATCGTGACTTTGCTCGTCCGCGAGCAACCGACTCCCCGAGATCGATAAATACCCCGCACGAACACGAAAATTGGGACACGGGGTCGAACGAGCGAGCGGTTTCGCGCGCTTCCATACGCCCCGATCTCTCATCCTTATCCCCTTATCGCTCCAACCATTTCCACTCGCTCACACGCAAGCGGTCTCAAGCTGCACTCCGGTAACGTCGCTTCGGTACCGAGTGTGCGATATCCGTTATCAGTCGCCGCTTGTCGTACCAACCAATTCTACTTCCGGTGATTCACCTTTTTTTTTTTTTCAATGAACGATAAATAAATAATAAATAAATAATAAATAAATAATAAATAAATAATAAATAAATAATAAATAAATAATAAATAAATAATAAATAAATAATAAATAAATAATAAATAAATAATAAATAAATAATAAATAAATAATAAATAAATAATAAATAATAAATAAATAATAAATAAATAATAAATAAATAATAAATAAATAATAAATAAATAATAAATAAATAATAAATAAATAATAAATAAATAATAAATAAATAATAAATAAATAATAAATAAATAATAAATAAATAATAAATAAATAATAAATAAATAACTGACAGTATTTATTCGTATTTTTTTGTATATAACTTACATTAATGCTGTTACGTCCTCGAAGCGGATCTTCCAAGATTTCGAGTCTGAAGCAAAAGTCTTTTTTAAATACACGTTGCTTTCTCTCTGAAGATCTCATCAGTCTCGTGACTGCAATTGACGTTTCCTCCATATAACAGCACATCATCGATTCATCGAGTAATTTTCCTGCAAAAAATTCAGCAGTAATTTCGACCGTTTCAATTTTACGAGATCCAGATATTTTTTATATTACAAAATTATTCGCGTCTTGCATCTCTTTTTATCGCGGTTAAGTTTTTCGGTTCATCCGAATTAGTCGAACGATATTTGAAATGTCGAATTTTTTATTTCTCATCCGTCGGATCCTCCTTTTCTCCGCGATACGATAATTCGCTCGTCCCCGCTGCGCTCGCTGTTGCACTCCTGGCTGCAGTTCGACGCGAGCGAGGACCGCCGGTAAAAAGTTCCATCAACGGATATTCCATTCACGCAGCTCGTTCCTCCGTAACACTCCCGCATAAGTTAGTCCTCGGCGGATAGGTTCGCACAGCTTCAACTCCGCAGAGTCAGAGTACCGGGGGTGATATCGAAGCCCGCTGCATAGACACATCCGGTTCTCCTCGCACAGAACCGGCTTCCTCCCGATATTGCTTTCGCCTGTGCCGCGCTTCGACACGACTCCGTTTTCTCCGTTACTCTCGCGTTCAGTTTTTCTCCCCCGTTCGACTCTTATTCCAACATTCCCCCTCCGACCCGTCCGGCAAATCCGACCTTCCCGCCTCGATTCTCATTTTTCCGACCTCAAATAACATTTCTCCCGTTGAAAAATTGCTCGACTCGCACGAAATCTTCGATATCCATAGATAAGGACGAGGCGAAACGGAAGGGACGCAAAACATTCGTATTTGCTGTCATTTCGCCGTTCACCACTTTCGACCTCCGCGTTATCCGATCGACCGTTCGCGACCGGAAATAATTTTTTTTTTTTTTTTGGTCACTCGGGTCTTCGTTACTTCGTCGGAGTCCTCGAAGATTCGCTCGGCTGGAATTTCCTTGCCGTTTTCACCGAGACGGCAGCCACGAAAGTGTCGTCGAGAAAGTCCGCAGGGTTTCCTCGTACGCGATAACGTATCGGAGATCGTTTCTGGGGAGCTTCGATCGGGGTGGATCGTCGGAAACGCGTTCGCCAGGATGAGCGAGTTCCGAAATTTCCCGGTTTTCCCGGAAGCAACGAGGCCGGGTCGTCTCGAGCGAGGAAGCCGGGCCGGAAGTACCCGAACGAAAGCTTCGCGAGAAAGCGCGCATCTCGGACGGATAAAGCGCACAGAAAACAAGAAAAAAATGAACCGGCGGGAAGCCTCGATCGTACTTTCTCGGAGATAACGAAAAAAGGTAAGCTTCGATAAAGATTCGTTAAGGTGAAACGCACGAGGTAAGACGAGTTTCCGGGACGGCGGGAATTTCCTTTTGTTTTCTCGTCGCTCTTCGACTCGCTGACTCGTCGTCACGATAAAGTTACTTCTTTCTCGGGGAGCCGCGTCACTGCAGAGCTTTTCATTCTGGTCCTCGCTCTCGGCGTTCCACCATTGTCCTTTGCCCTTTCATCTTCGTCCTCTTGCGTTACGGCGAAGACGCTCCGCCGCTTTGCTTCCCGTCGTCGTTCCTCTTCTTTCCTCGGCTCCGTTCGAGTCGCAAGAAAGGAAAACATCCTGCGGGAGGTGACGGGGCAGCGTGGAGTTTTGCGAGGTCTCGTAAAATTGGAATTCCTTTGAAAATTCCAGGCTCGACGAGAGAGGGATCCGGAGAGCGCGTTGATAATGACGAAGCGGGGGAGAACGGTCGACAACGTGCCGCTCCCGGGGAAGAACCAATGAGAGAACCCTGAGAGACGCCTCGCGAACCGTTAGAGATTCCTGGCAGGGCTCGTCCTCGTTTACGAAGGTATCTTACGCAGCCCGAACCGATCCCGGACGGGGCAAAAGTCCCGATCGAATGCAGCCGGGATGGGCGGAGATGCTGCAAGCCGGGAGAACCTCGAAGCTTCTCCAAGAGGGTTGTCGCAGTTTTCCAAAGGTAAAACGAGATGTCTCGAGATTTTTGTATTCCAAAGGTCACCGTTGAAAATTTTTTTTTTTTTACGTCATTTTATTACACCTTCGAAGTCGCGATGTTTCCGAGCTTTTTTTTTTTTTTTTTTTTATATATAGGAGCAACCGAGCACCGTTGGTCGTCAGAGCTGTGTACCGGCATGAGCAAAGGGTTGATGATCCTTCGGCAAACTTGCCGAGAAACTTGACGCGTTCTCCGATTAAACGCCCGTTAAGTAGCTTCGCAAACACTTCCTTTTCACGGGAAATTAAATTGGCCGAAGGGAAATGATCGTTATGGACGGAGGACTCGAGAGCTTCGATCGAGTTCCGTTCGTTTCGCTGAAAGGTTTGTCATCGCCCACTTGGGAAATACTGGTAAAAAAAAAAAAAAAATTGTCGATTTATGCAACGAACAAAAATTTTAATTTTTGTGCGAAGTTTGAAAATTTATGCAAAGACGAGACAATGGAAAAAAAAAGGAAAAGGAAGAAAACGATCGGGTATGAAAACGAGTGCGAGCAAACAGGGTAAGCAGGGTAGGTCTGGAATGCAAACAGCGGAATAGCATGTGATCGCGAACGAGTGGTGTGTAAATAGAGATGGAGGAGAAACGAGCAAATATGAGTTTTGGATGGCCCGTGGCTCAAAGGAAGACACAGATAAAGTTGGAAGAAGAGGAAAGAAAAAAAATGTGGGTAAACGAGCAAACGATAAGGAGACTATAATAACATTATCCGCTCTCGGAAACCCCTTTTTTTTATGGCAAAAAATGTGCGACGTAAAAGCAAAGAAATTCAATTAGATATCGGTATTCCATCCGCAATTGGAAACCGGGAAAACGTATCGGAGCTCTCCTCGTATTCCTCTTTTCTCTCGATTCCTCATACACATACAGACACACACACATATATATATATATATATAATATTTTTTTCTTTCTTCTTGCCGGGTTCGGCGAGCGCCCGAAGGCACGTCTGATCGATATAGCCGGTTCGCGAATCCCGTCCTCGTATTCCGGCGGTTCCTTCGAGATTGAATTATTATCCGGCTGAAGTTGGATAAACGAAGATATAAGTTTTGGGAGGCCGACGTCGAACGAGTAACGACTCGAGTGACGAAGAAGAAAATACAATGGGAAAAAAAAAGGAGAATCGAACTGAAGATGATAATCTGTGAATCGATAGTTTCGCGGTATAGATCGGGATAAATCGGAAGCTCACAAGTCGTTGACTCGGGATTCACTATCTTTGCTGCTGGTCATCCCGGGGCGGGCTAATTTATTATGAACCTCAGTGGATGAGGCGAAGGAGCTTCGAACGGTAAAGCCGGGATCGGGCGAGTGGCTAAGAAAAATCGTGCCATTACCTCGTAGAAATACCAAAGCCCCGAACACGCTCCGGGAGCTTCGCTACGAAAAGCTCCGGCGAGCCACTTTGAGGAGTCAATAATTGAAGTACAAATTCTTGAGACTTGGGGAGAATCGATGAGGAAGCTACGGCAGGAAACAACGAATATATACCGAGACGAGGTGCGAGATCGATGATTTTACGCCCGGTAAGATAAAGACGAAGAGCGATAGACGAATGCGATAAAGATAAGTGAGAAAAAGTGGAGTTTATGTACAAGAAGAGAGGGACGAGCGGGTGAAGTTACGCGAGAGCGGCTCCAATTTATTATGCAGTTTACCTATGCGACGTGAAGAAATGAAAATGGCGCCCTGGCACTACGGGGGTAGAGGTAGGGTGGGAGGATATTGGGGCAAAATGGACGAAACTCCGTCAAACGCGGCGAATTGAAAAAACGAGACTGAGAAGTGGTCCGTTTTCGCCCGGAGCGCATTTCGCTTCCGTCCCGTTCGATCGTCCGTCTACTCCGATAAAGCCTCGTCTCCTAGCACATTACTTTCCCGCTCGATTCGAGCCGTGAATAATTAAGAGACGATTCGCCAGCGAGCGGCGTATCGAAAGACGCGAGCGCGAAGTGTTGCATGAGATGGTATAAAATATGAAAATAAAAAATAATTTAAATAAAAAGGTATACGGGCGATCCATTTCAGCCACTTAAGGGTGGTTCTGGTTCCTTGGTTGCGCGCCGGGCTCGAGTTGCGACTCGAATTTCGGATGAGAGAACGCTGCCGGCTGAGCTGCTCCGGGTTTGACAGGAAGCAGAAAGGAAGAGAAGAGATCGTCGCTGGAGGATCTCTTTGCGAGAAAGGGGGAGCCTCTCGTCGCGGGAAACGCGAGAAGAGGAGCGAGATAAAAGGAGAGGAAGACACCGGGAGCAAAGGCAGGAATGCGCCCCAGGCACTCGGCGTGCAGCGCTGACGGGGTCGCAAAAAATGTGTAGACAGGTATATTTGCTGAGAGGAGAAAGAAAAAAAAAAAATTAACAAATAAAAAAATAAGCGAGCGATGATACAGCGCGAGATTGAAGAGGAGAATTCCAGACAGATTGAGAGCGCTTCAGCGCCAAAAGGCAACTGGAGGAGATTTAGCAGAACGGAATATCGTTCGGCATAAAAACAATTTTTTAAATAAAGAAAAATAATACTAAATTGTCCCTGGGTGAAAATAATTGGCGATTAATATCGGTCGGTGATAAAAAAAAAAATATTTCAATTTACTCCGGTCAAAAATGAATTATTACCTGAAGAGCGCATGTAATCCTGATTTTTTAAAAGAATTTTCATTCGACAGTAAATGGTCAGCGTTGATAAAAAAAATTGACTACTTTTTTTCAGCGATCGCGATATTTTAAGGAGACGAACAAAGAGCTGCAAAGAGGAAGCTGTACAACGTTACTGCGAGTGAATCCGCCACTGAGACGACAGAGATGTGTAGTTACAGGACGTGCAGGGAGTGTGAGGACGATATGGAGAGCAAGAGATTGCCGTTGTTCTTCCGCGGTTACAAGAAAATCGCTGCAACTCGTAATTAACGGGCAAGGGGTGAAGAACAATGTGAAAAGCACGCAGTGAAATACTCGCGGGAATTGATATTCCACTTGCGAACCGAAATTTCTTACTGCCAGTCATTTGGATAATGAAATGCATTGCGTTTCGTCGTCCTCCATCCTCGTTTCCGGAGAACATTGGATGCGACCGAAACCATCTGCGGGTGAATGGCGACGCCGCAACGAAACGAGATCCACGGCTTATTTCCAAGTTTATAACAATTCCCGACTCTTTCTCACCCCTTTTGCGCGGTCTGTCTCCATTCTTTATCAACTTATTTTTTTTTTTTTTCAAATTATTTCTTCTTCTTCTTTATTCGAGTTTACTTTTATGCGAGCGAAACGAGTCGAGTAACGCAAGCTCGGGCCATTGGCAAATTGTGCATCCTCCGACTTGGCGAAGAGAGCCACGCGTTTCGTGCTTGGTCGGGATTGGTCGTCGGCCTGCACGCGGCAGCCAGCAGGACGAAAACGTGGAACGGGACTGATTAAAGTTGTTGAAAGTCAGCCAGCTCCGGAGAATCTCGCTCGGCGCGTCGTTCAACATTCTTCCACTTCATTCCTTCTCGTTTTTCTACTCCAACCTTCTTCACGACCCTTCTCATTCTTCGCCACTGTGTGCACTGATAAAGATAGATTGTAAGATTCTTAACATCCACGATAGTGCGAACACCGATTGCAGTTGTTGCTGTGTATATATTACTGTGGACGAGCAATCGTATATGAGCACTGCAATATTGTTCCTGCATCTGTTCAGTTACCTTAAAAATAAATTACTTAAGTTTACTGTATTGCGAATAATCATCACAATCGCAGATATTTTCGAATACAAAAATCGCACTAAAAATTATTTTTAAACGACAATTACTAACTCAATATTAATAATTATATGCCAAGATATTTCCGGAAAAAATCCACTTGTGTTTGATTATTAATAACCTGACAGTATTTTTTTAACACGTGAGATTCCAATAAATTTTACAATCTTGTCCAACGTCTTCATATATTATTGTGCACGAATTATTTATTGTATCCACAATATCGAAATTGAGTCTAAGTTACTGACGGAAAATAACTTGTACATCCGATTAAAAGTTGCGCATATCAATGAGCACTGACCGTGAGCGATGATTGACTTGTGCGAACGCCTCAAACAATAAACAGATTCATTTAAAATCATTAATCCTGACTCTCATACCAAATATAAAATATGTTACCGGGTAGTATTTCTCCACGATCCAGTACACCATGTTCCCTTTAGTGTGCTATTCTCCTTTCGTCTCATTTCTCCTCGAGAGTTGTGTACCTTTTTTTAAAAAAATTTTTTTTCCTCTCTACCCTATTCGAGATCTTTTTTTACTTCTTCGCTTGAGCCTTCGCATTTTTTTTTTTTTTTTTTTTTGTAAAAGCGTTTCTTTCTACCGAGCCGAAAGTTTACGAGCGCCGAGAGGGGGTCCGGAAGTAAAAGTGGAAGCGCGAAAACCGGCGGCACACGGCCCAGAATTCTCCTCTATCTACCATATATATATATATATATTTATATATATATATGTAGAGTCTCGGGTACGCCTCGCTTCCCTTGCCCGGCAGACTCGAACGTACAATCCCCGGAAACGACGAACGGAAGTTTTCCCTTCGACTCGCCCCCCCCCCCGCGCCGCCACCCCAACGGCCGCCCTCATCCTTAGCTCCTTCTTTCTACGGGAAACTAAAGCTTTTGTTTGCACGGGAAAAACAGAGTAGCCACACTTAGCGACTCGCCCGGCTTCGAACGAAATTCTTCCATCCCTTACCGATTCGACGGTCTTCGTTGTTTCATCTAATCCCGAACTTGTCTTCGATTCTCGTGCCGGGTTCTCCTCCTCGCCGTCTTTAATTTGTTACCTCGTAACGAAGGAGCGCACGCAATCGGTCGAACTGTTTTTCCCTCTTTTTACGTTTGTTATCGCAGAGCTCAGCCGGACTCGCGGACAAGGACCGATTCCGAAGGCGGCTTCCGGACCGGCTCGGCACATCCGAAAAAATCTTTTCCTCGTAACTTTTCACCTCGACAACCGTAAGTCGTACGTCTCGATACTCCGAGGCCCGTGCCGATCCTCGCGTTAAATTCCATTGGACGGATAATCAAAGTGTCACAAGGCAATTCAATTTCAAAGACTTCGCGGCCGTGGACAAATTAACAGTGGACGTTGAAAGCGGCCGGCGAGTCGCGAAATTCTGCAGTCCGATGGAATATTTCATAACGTCAAACATTCAATGAGACCGAAGCAATTTCACGGAAATTTTATAAATTTATTCGGAGTCCGAAGACACGTTTGTCCGGAAAAAAAAAAAATAAAAAATTTCCAACCGATCTACCCTTTATTTATTTTTAACTCTCTCATTTTCACAAAACCGAACGAAGCTTTGTAGTCGAATAACAATGCTCGGATTAATTTGTTCGTGATAGTTCGTTGCGAAATATTTTCGCACATTGTTGAATATAAAATTGAAGAGGGGATTTTCGAGAAAAGCTTTTTCATTAAAGGGTTAACGTGATGTAATGGTTCGGAGGTACGGGGGACAATGCCAGCGATGGCGACTGTTTTGACATTGTAAGCTGACGTTACTCTGCCCCTCAAGAGCTTTCGCTTCCATCAACAACGGAATTATCGAGTCGCGACCGGCGAAGGGCCTGAGTGAAATAACCCCTGGTACATTTATATATATATATATATAGGTACCAGGGGGGTGCCGTGTCGTGAGCTGTTATCACTGGGCAAGCGACGGCAGAAGGCGTGGAAGAGACGAGTAGTCGAGGGTAAAAAAAAAACAAAACAAAAAAAGTCGAACCGACACTATCGGCAAACCTAAAACTCACACCTCGGCAATGGTGACACACAACGCCGGATTAATCCCCAATTTCGACGGATCAATTTTTCGCAATATCGGTGGGTAAATTGGATAACGCGTGGGGAGACACTCGCGCTACCCCTGGAATTTTCATTTCGCGTCGGACACTACAAGAGCCGCTTATACGGTGCGGCTCGTAGGCAGAAAAAAAAAAAGGCGAAACTCCTCATAGTAGTATCATTATAGCCGGTATTTCTCGAGTGGGCCAGCAGCGGCGAAAGCTCTCAGCGCGGCCCCCTGCAGCCGCCGCGCGATATTTATGGCCTGCAGGCGGAGCAGCTACGCGAGAAATTACGAAAAAAAAAATGTTAAAAGAAATATGTAAAAAAAAAAAAAATTATTTTAAATAAGCAAGAAAAAAAATAAGAACACAAGCTTGAAGATGAATAGGGTGGAAGGGGGTAGTGAAGTATGAGTGAAAAAGGAACGCCGTTTGAAGGCGTCGAGGGACGAGGAACCCATCTTCTTGTTGCACAATTCGCTCTTTCCCCGTTCGTCCGCCTTTTCCCTTCAGCCTCTTCTACCAGGCACTTACTCTCTTCCGTGTCGTTTCCGTGCAAATTTCCTCCGGTCCTCCGGTATTTTCATCCTCCCCGGCCATCCCCGCGGTACTACACTTCCGGGCGAGAGCCTCGTTAGTCGGATCATCGAGGAAGAATATTTACACAGGCCCGCTTAATCGAGTGCACCCTCAGGAGTCGGGCTGAAAACCGGGGCGCTGCGGCGGTAACTCCCTGCCGTGCGTTCCGGCTAGAAATTTCAGTAAGTCAGCCCGGCACGACTGTTGCAATGGGGGCGGGGTAATACGGTATATGCCCGATGGCCCATAAATATCAAGCCGAAATATTATGACCGGCGTGGCGCGCGTTAGGCGAGCGGGAGATGAAATAGGGAGCCCGGAGAGCCCGGGCTGCATGTGGGAAAAAGCTCCCGGAGGTGAGCGCGAGAATATCCCGATATTAAACAGGGGATGCGGCGTTGGTGGTGGGAAAACTTTTTAATTAAAAATTACCGTGGTTCGCGAGGTGCGCTCCAGCTGTATGTCCGCCAGCTGCCTGGTGTACACTCACAGACACACGCGCAAATACCGGGGTGAAACACTGCAGGAGCTACGGTAGCGGTGGTCGTTGGCACCGGTTTCGTCCACCAACCTGCGCGAAAGCTCGCGAATACCCGGGAACCGTTAATGGAAGCCGCTCCTCGAGTAGGACCCTTCAGCGTCGTGCTTACCGTGGCCCTCTTTTCCTTTGGCGAACTTAGACATGTTTTGACGGGGCCGCGCGACGTCGTCGAAAGTTCCGGCGGGTTTCTCTTTCTGGCTGGGTGCTTTTTTTTCTTCTGCTCTTCGCACCTTCTACAGCGTCGGTAGCGGTCCATTAGCATTCGCCCAATTAACGTCATCTCGGCAGGAACCTTCGGCCATCTCGGCTCGGGTGTACTTCTTTTTTCTCGCCTCTTTGGCTTTGTAGTCTTCAGCTCGTTGGCTATGCCGGCGGAGGCGGAGGACGGACGAGGAGGACGAGAGCTTCAAGTTTCCGGGAGAGGATGACGAAAGAAGGGATGGAAAAAAATTAAATAGAAGCGTGTAATCTGCATTGGAGAGATATTTTAATTATGTCGGGGAACAGCGTGAAGCCCCGGTAGAACAGCGGCGACCAACTTCTTCGGGGGCTTCTTGGGCGACATTGATTATCACGTGGATGGTTCTTGCTACGTAAGGTACGGTAAAGGGGAGAAGAGCGTCCGTAGATGGGATCCCGGATGCGGAACGTTCGGGCACCCGGACTACTGTTCGGTCCCGAAACGACCGAGTGAATTTAAAGTGACTCAATTATCTGTACCGGAATTCACGTGGACTTTCGTTCCCTCCGGAGACGACACGAAGCTGGAATCTCTCCGGGAGAAACTTAAGACCGGGAACGACAAAAAGGAACACTTTTTTTAGGGCTTATCAATGAGCGTGGTGGAAACTGCGGACGTTGATTTTTTTCGTTCTTCGGTTACGGCGACGACCTCTGCCATGTATACGGAGAAAAATGGTTAAGCCACTCCAACGCGATAAGCTTCGTTGACGATAATCCAGTCCCGGCGACAAGACGAGTCTGACCAGCAAGGGAATTACTACTTACGAGCAATTTCAGTTGCAGTAAAGAAAAAGCCTATCGGGGCCTCGACCAAAGCCCGATGCAACGCTCCAAAAATTTCTCACCATAACTGAACGATAAATTGCGCCGAATTTTTTTTCTTTCGCTTTCGGTGAGTTACGCCGCTAGTTGTGTACGAATAATGCGACAAGTCGCTGTATCTGTCGTTCGATATCCATGTTCGGTCTTTACCTGAACCCGATGTATGTACATATATAATCGAAGTGCCGCTGTTGGTGAACATTCTACATACGATACTGCGGCCATTACCATAGCACTGTGAAATGGGAAAGCAGAGGGGTAGAGTATGGAAGTTGAATTATTCAGTTCGCTATTTCATAAGCTAATATCCCCCCCCCCCCCCGCCCCCCTCCATCATACACACACAACACCTGGTCTTTCATCGATTTCTCGTGAAACTCATCAAAGTAGGAACTCTCGCAAGTTCTCGTTCGGCACATTCTTGCTGTGCCTCTTCAGTTTTCCCCTCGTACCCACTCTGTTTTATCGCGCATCTGAACGAGGTTTATTTTTGAAGTAAAATTTTTTTTCCACGAAGCTTCCACGAACGGTTCTACAGCGTTCGCTGGGTTCACTGCGAGCGAAATAATTTCGACAAGATCACAATGCAAATTTTTTTTGATCGATCGAACAAACAAAAAAATTTGTTCGTTGGGATTGTGACTGATGAGAGATTTTTTTTTTTTACGGGCTGCGGCTGACAATGGGTTTGCTCGTGCTATTTTTTACTTTCTGCAGAAATTGGTTTGTTCAGATTTAAGAAAAATGGCGGTTAGAAAAATTGGTCGGGGATAGAGCAGCTGATGGGAAAAATGGCCGAAACTATTCGAAGCCACGCACAAAGACACACAAAGATGCACTATTTTTTTTTAAAGGCATTTTGGCAACGAAGATCCGAGCCAGAAAATAAAACAGTGAGAGTGCAAGAGATAGAAGAGCAAAATAGAGGAGAAGACGTGAGGGAGGCAATACGGGAAGAACTGAGAGTCGCCGAGAGGACGAGAGTCAGGACACTCGGTCAATGCCATCAACGTAATGCAAGTCGGTTAGGTGCGAGCGTCTCCTCACCTCGCTCTCCGTGCCGCGAAACGGAGGAGAAGAAACGGTCGGCGATTTACCTAATGAGAAGGTGGAGATTACGACTTTCGCAATCCAGTGCCTGGAACATCGTGCACGGCGAGCAGTTGCCGGATGAGAAATAAAATGAGAAAAAGGGAAGGAGCGAGAAATACAGATGAAAGTAAATGATAGAATAAAGAGAACTGAAGAAAACAAAAAAAAAAAAACATTTGCAAAGAAAAGAGGTGAATGAGATATTGGTACAGAGATAAAAGCATTCCGGTAATGGGTGTAATTAATTACAGGGAACAACACGGAGCGCATCGACACTCTGTTCCTCGGTGGATATTAAAGAGCGAACAAAGTTTGCCAACTTAATGAGCAGTGAGAGAGGGGAAGAGCTTTGGAATAAGGCAAAATGGATTGCCGGGGTAAAACGGACCGGTCCCCTCCTCTAGCACCGAGAATTTGCCACGTTCGATGGGAATCGGCATCGACGGTCCGTCTTGCCCCGTCTCGGTTTCGCCATAGCACAGAACCGATGAGATCAGCGTCTGGCTTTTGTTACGAACAGAACACCAGACAGACCGAGATTGCGGTCCCACCGAACGGGGAAATTCGCCGAGGTAAAACTGCCGTCGTACAGGGAAGCGTTGAGCCAGAGCGAGTAAACCACCCCGGGGAGGGAAATGAAAGTGCGAGGGGAGTAAAAAAAAAAAAAAAAAAAAACCCCGGGCCAGCGGCCAAAACGGTGTTTATAGGAACTCTCGTTTCGGCGGAGATTCCCCACGTTCGTTCGCTTGGCACGGCGGAGAATTCCTCGACGGAGCGAGCCTTATTCAGAGAACCATACACAGATTGCACTGCTGTAAACGTGTTGCGGTACTTCCAGATGTACGGAGTTGGATATCGGACCGCGGAATTCCGCGGGCTGGAGTGGCGAACGCCCGGTTAGTTATTCAGTCGAAAAAGACGAGAGAGGATGAAGGGTGAAGAGTATTTTGCCGAAAACCTCGGCTGTGTATGCACGCACAGTGGTCAAACCACTGGCCGGCATTGGGCAATCCCTTTGGAGATTTCGAAACAGCGAGCACGAGTTTGGTGCAGCTACTTCGAGGATTCCCAGCCGCCACGTTTGCAAAGCATCCGCGGCATTCTCGTTGGATAAGAGAGGTACAGCGCTTCGTCGATCCAGCGTGCAGGAGCGAAGGCTCCGCGGCCCCGAGATAGAGATTAAGTAGAGAGTCACCGTATGCGATCAGACGCGCGGAGTTCTTCTCGAGGGCCGAAGAGGCTCGGGCAGGGAGATGGATTGTGAGTGTACCGAGAGTTGCGCCGAGTACCAAGTCTGAGCTCTGTTTCCAGCGTCATGACGGACGGTGAACCGGGCCAGTGGTAAATCCCTGTGTGTGATCAGACAAGCGTAAAAGAACGGTGAGCAAAGTTGCAGCGGGAGCCGAGTATTCGCTGAAGCACGGTGCGGTGGTCAAAGTATAAAGAAAGTCTCTGCTTCGGATATCCCGGAGGGTTACAGAAGGAGAAGAAGAAGAGGAAGAGAATGAGGAAGAACGTTTTCGAAAGCTTTCCGCCTCCGTCGAAAGTCCCGCAAGTCTCAGTTTCCCGCGGATCCATCCAGGCGGACAGTGTATTCAAGGTACCATTCGATAATCCTGACCGGAGACCGAGAAGGAAGAAAATAAAGCTGGGCGAACTTTTTTTTTTAACCAAAGTTAAATCCTTTCTGGTACATCGAGGCACGGGCGAGTCTTCGAGATGTTATTGGGACACCTATTCTCGGAGTGTCTGCTCGCGATCGTTCAATTATTTTTAGACTAGTTATGAATGTCTGGGCGATACCGGGCCAAATCTGTGTTAGTGCAAATTGGACAGTGAGACACGTTAATGGAGGCCGACGTCACGGAGCAGACAGGCGAGGCAGTAGATACGGAAATTGTTCTCCGATTGGGTAGACGGAGGGTTAAAGTTGCGAGAACGATCTGGCTCTATCCTCCTATCGCCTATCCTCCTATCGCCTATCCTCCTATCGCCTATCCTCCCTGCCAGCCAAGCTGTGGTCCAAGCGGAAGAAAGGAAGGATAATTGAATGGTACCAGTGTAAGGTCCGGGTAAAAGTTGAATACCAGCAAAGTTTGGATAATTGTATTAGAAAAGCACCGCAGGGAGCGAAGGGATGGGAAGAGGTTGGGAGGAGGAACTAGGCGGCACCAGGTATATAACTTGTAACATTGGAAATTCGTTTGAAACACTACTACCGAGACCCTTGCGAACTTTCCTTCTCGAGATCCAGGTAGGGAGCAAGGCAACCGTTCCCCGGAGCTTAATTAGTGAAGCCCGGGCGGAGACTTTTTTCGCTTCCCTCCTCAGCCCCTTGCCGCTCCTTCTCTATCATTGCTCTGCCCCTTCGTAGTTCGTCACCGTCATTCTCCTGTTCGCGAGCGCCGGGTGAAGCCGCGAACCGGCCTTCCGGCACCTGCCAAGCCTTTCGAAAGCGGCACACGCTCCACCGAGAGTTTCCGAAGCGCCTCGGCTTCCCGTCAGCCCGCTGCCGGTCCTCGCCCCGATCTCCCGCGCTTATAGTTGTTGGCCAACTTTTAATTTTTATCGCCGCAACGAGAAGAGCCGCGGGCTGCCGGGAGACTGCCGGGAAAGACACTTCGTCGGTGGAATAAAAGGACGAACGAACGATGAGGGAGGCAGCACGGAAAGGGGGGAATAAAGTAGAGAATAAAAGAGAGCGCGAGCTCCGTTGCTTCATGCAAAGGGGGTTAGGGGGTGTTTAAAAACGAACCTCTGATTCTTCACCGTCGCGGATCGGTTCAGCCTCCGCGGCTCTCGCCGCCTATCACCTCTCACATATACGTCTCCTCTTAAACACCAATAGTAGGTTTCTTCTGGCCAACTTTCACCGCGCTGGATGTGAAGCTAGCGAGGAGATTTTTTTTATCACCGACAGATATTGTTGCAGCCTCGAGGGAACTTTTTTCAGAAGCGGTTTTTCGTATTTCGTATTTCTATTTTACGAAATTTTTTTTTAAATCTGTACGAGAGAATCTTACAAGGGTGAAAAAAATCGCACACTGCATCACATTGAAAACTTTTTGAAAAACTCCGTCCGAGAGTCAATGAACGATCGCTTCGAGGGATCGAGAGCTCTTCCCACGGGCACATAAATTCCTCGGGTTCGTGCCGAGTGCCCAAGCAAGGCATCTACTACAGATACTCTCTGTATAGATATAATATAACATACAGGCAAAGTATACACTCGGAGCTTTTTTATTCCCGAGGTTATCGCGTAAAAGTGAGATATAGAGTAAGCAGCCTGTAGGTTTTTCAGGCTGCGGTATTGAATCGCGCGTCCTCCTCGCGCTCCCGCGATATCGATGGCTCGGTCTGACTGGATTTACGAGGGATGGGGGGTTGGTTTGGGGGTTCGGGGAAAATTTCGATTCGTCGATAGAGCTTCGGCGGTGGGTTGCCCGGGAGAAAGTAACTCGCTGGGAGCGCACAGAGCGAGACAGCGCGGTATAACGTTGGAGCTTTTCGGGACGGAGCACGAGTGGCGGACTCCGGGATTTTGTCGGCCGAAATGCCGAGCTACCGTCGGAGTTACGGCCCTGCCTGACGAGCCGCCATTTGTCTGCGTGACAAATTGCTAGTCGCAATTAGTTACCAAAGTTTCGGACCGGATGGCCCAGGCGTGCTGCTCCTGGTCTGGCACTGGCGAACCCTTCCATCCGTTCCCAAAGCACCGGCTAGAAATTTCTCCTATTCGCTGCGACGTCCTTCCAGCTCCGGGCGTTTCTCCCACGCTTCGCTCGTCGAGAATCCGCAAAGCGTCGCGGCGGAGGTATGGGAGGGACCGAAAAAAAAGCACCTCGGGTTAGAGGCGAAGCCGGAGAGGAAGCGGAACGGCGGAAGCGGCGTCGGGGAGAAGCAAAAACTACGTGCCGTGAGTTGTGAGCCTTATCTGCGCGACTCTCAAATGCTCTCCAGGTGTCCGTGACGAGTCCCCGGCAATAACGTATATTCGGAATAACCACTGCTCACCCCTTCCACTTTCCTCCCTCGAGGATAACGGTCCGATAAGAGTTATGGATTCCATTAACCCATGCAAGTTATACCGCGATATATTACCTCTGCTCTACTGAATATTTCAGGCATTATAAATCCCAATATGCTACCAAAAAAAAAAAAAAGATTCAGAACGAAGGACATTATTTTCCTTTTTTTTTGCGATCCTGTTGAAAGTCCTTTATCACTAGTTTCGGTGGTCTTCTTTCAATAATGATTATCTTAAGCTAATTTACGTTCACGCTTCTTTGCGGAAACTCTATGGATTCGATAAAATATGAAAATGAGGGGACTGTAACGATATTTGGTTTAATATTATGTACCGCTATCCGAAATTTACGCACGACGCTTGCAATAATTGGACATTAATGTAATCTCCGTGGAATTCAAATACCAGACATTAAAATAACTAATCTTCTGAATGAAATGCATACAAGTTATTATTGGAAATAAATGATTCACTGTGAAATTCTGACGCGCAAATCTGCAGTGAATTCCAGAAACGGTTTGTAAAAAAGTTTCCAATACCGGGCAAAAAATTTTAAGTTGAAAAGTGTTTCAATCAAAACGACCGAAAAATTATGGAGCTTCCACACAATAGCTGTTCGTCGAATCTAGAAACGATTTTTTTTTTTTCCGCGCGATCTTACTTTCCGAAGTGGCGACTATTTTCAGTGTGTATTCGCGACAGCATGGTTTGATCGAAATGGATTGCGAAATCTGTGCCAGAAAGTCTCTTATTTCACAGGAGTCGCATTAATATTGATGCTCCAGTTGCAGTCTCGAAAAAGTTCCCTTCGGTGGGGTTCGAATAAGTGGAATAACTGGAGGATGAAGCAAGAAGGGCCGGGTTTCCGACGAATCTCTCGACCTTACGGCTAAATTCGACGTTACAACGTTACATATTCCAGCTTCATCCACGGGAATTTCCAGCGCCGTCCCGTCGTTACTTTGTTCCCTGTGAAAATTAATTCCGACTCCGGGGGTCGCTCGCTGATTTCTCGCTCCCGGGTTTTCATCAAGACCCGCCCGCCGGTCGACCCACACGCCTTTCCCTTTATATTCAACAATGTTTTTCAATGCGTTTCCGCCGAGAATGCAAAATATCTCCCTCCAACGCTCCTTCTGTCTCCCTTATTTATTTGTATATTTTTTTTTAGTTCACCAGGATTTTCGGATTAAATCCGCACGTCGCCGAGTGTGCGTTAGCCGTGATGCGGCGCGAGCTCGACGTACGTGATTAACGGACGTTCTCGAGGATCAAACGATTTCGTCGGAAGACCGCGCGCGCGCGCGCGCTTGCCTGCCAAGCTGTGCAACCTACGGCGGAGCAAAGTGAAACGTCGAGCCTCTGAAGAATTCTCTGGCCTCGATTCCACCGGCTGGCCGAGCGATTAATCCTGTCCTTTGGGTGGGTAGGGCTTTCCACCCAAGAAAGCGCCTGAAAGCTTGACATAACATTTCGCCGAAAGAGGGGCTTTGAGGCAGGTCGATGGCTCGATGAGGAAAAAGCTCAAACTACAAAGAGCATCTGCGCCGAGTTCAGAATCACCGAGCTGAGTCACAAAGTAGACCGCAAACGGTTTTTTTTTTTTACTGATTTTTTTTCACTCAGTTATACCTTATAACTTTTTCGGTACCTTGAGAGACCGCAAAGTTGCCATTCGGAAGGAAGATTTTGATGCAGGTATTAGTCTGGGTGGTTATGGTTAAATTGAGGAACGTGTCCCACCCCGGTTAGAATATATCGTAATCAATGACCCATTGGTGGAAAATGGACAAAAAAAGAGGGAGACAATTATTTCGGTCACTGAGAACGGAGTCACCTAAAACAAGTCGAAAATTTAACCCCGAAAATTTAGTGAACGTTTTTGCGTTACCGAGCGATAAATTCCTCGACACAAAACGTATCCGAGTCCTTGTTTCTTAGCTCTCCGTTTCGCCCCATCCTCATCCACGTGCATGTACAAACCAGGTATTTATATTCCAACCCGGCAGCCGGTTAATTGTACCGATTTTACCATTCCACGTGCACAGTTACGCGTACACCATGGGAGATAGGGAGGAGGGGCGACTATGTGCCTCAAGCGTCAACGGCCGAGGTGGACCACTGTGTAACGGAGGGAACGTGAGGAGAGACGGTAGGGGAGCTGCGCCTCGTAAAAGCTCGTTGATTAAGCCTGCGTGCGGCGAATCGTCGTCGACTATATGACCCCGGTATCTCCCTCCCCTTTCCACCTTTCTTCCTCTTTCCCACAGCTCACCGATACCCGGACAATACTTGTTCCCTCGCGAGTGGGTTAATTAAACGTTAAAGGGGGACGATTAGTCGGCAAACCCCCCACGGTGAATGGAAATTTATTGTATCCTCGGACTTCGCACGCACACCCACAGATACAAATTCCGGAGTGTTTCCCGCTCCCCCGCATACTCGATTCGTTTTCCCCCCACGGAAACGCATACCCGAAGAACCGAGTCCTCCTATCATCCAGTTCGGTAACGACTCCTATCGGTGATGGCACATTTTTGGGTAGAAAAAAAAAGCTGTACTTTCGTACTTTCGTTTGTGTTATCCGTGCACGTCCCGGTTCACACCGGGACGATCACTAATTGATCTGTGGAGCGCGAGGAGGTCGAGGCAGAGAAGCGGAGGATGAAGATTGCGCAGTATACAGCGTTAAGTAGCGCGTGGCTTGTTCCCGGAATTCATGGGTTTAATCTACTTAATGAACGGGCATGTCGCCTCGGGACGAGATTCCGTGCGTGATAAATTTGAAATATATTCCCGCTCTTCTGGAGAGGCTTGCAATTAAATAGTGGATTAATCGTTGGTTATATTTACAGGTTCACGTGGCGAATCTTATCTTATCGGTAATCCTGCGAGAGTCCACGCGACTGCTCGTGTATTGATTTCGACATCGCGCGTCGAACCGGAAGCTCAGCTGTCGGCGTTACTTCGCACAGACCAATTTAACTGCGGCAAACCGTGCTCGCTCGCGCAGTCTTCCTGCAAATTAATTCTCACGCGAATGTCGCACGTGAGCGGGCAAACGATGCCTCGGAGCTTCGGCGGTACGTGGCCGCCATTCGATTCGCCGTTCGCAACTCGATTTAACGAGACCACCGAGCATCTGAGGTATAAAGGCGTACGTTGCACTGTGTAACGCACTAACCAGATGCTGCCTCCAGCTTTGTCCTCTCGTTGGCGAAACACCGCACGTGCGTCAGACCAAAATTTCTTGTTCACTGTTTATTTTTTTTTCATTGAAAAAAAAAAAAAAGCTTCTTTGGTACAAAGAAAAATAATTAATAAAAAAATTCCCAAGGGTAGTCATTGCGAGTATTTTTCACTTCGCATAATGTTTTTTTTACGTTCTGCAAATTTGTTTTTAACAATAGTCCATTTTGCCTCGTCATTCCTAATCTGAGGTAACAGATAAGAGGCAGCCACCAGACCACGGCTTTTCTTTCACTTCCGCCGCTGCCGCTTCCTCGGCCACAAAGCCGATTGGGGCAGTTTCGCTCGTATAAAACATCTCATTACTGCGAGCAATAACAATCAACAATTGCCCGTTACGTGCGCCAGGCTCTTAACTGCCCCCGGTTAAAGCTACACTTTCCCGCACGCTATACTTCACTCTTGGAGCCCGTGCGAGCTTGGCACTGTGGACGATTCCAGCAAGGAGATATCTCCGTGAACTCTACAGCTATTTGTTCGCTGTGGAAATTCCGTTACTACTAGCCTGGACGGGGCTATTCGTCACAGGGACCGCTCCTCCTCCCGTCACCCCGTGTACCTATTTGCTGCTGCGATAAGATCCGCTGAAGTTTTACGAGTTACATCGATCCGTCCTGTCGTTGGATCTCCGGCCCTCCCGGTTTCGCTACCCCGGTTTCGCACTGTCTGACCAATAAACACCGTTTCCACTACGACAGCACTGCGCGCCTTAGGAGATCCGTTCCGTGTTCGGCGAATGGATATTTACGTGGGTAAGATCACGCGCCTCCGTGACAACCGTAACTGTTAGTTCCCGGATGTCTGCTACTACCAATTTACGCCATGTGTTTTGTTACGAGATGCTACAGTCGCCAGAGCGACCGTCGAAAGTTACTACCATCGGGTCAACTATACTGAAAGGACGATCCAGTGAAAACTAATAATCTAAAAAAAATTACTATAGCACACATAGTAGGACATCAGGACGCATCTATGGCAGAAGGTTTCAGATTATTCAACATTTTTCAACATAATATTCGAGAATAAATCGTCTAATTCCGATACTACCATGTGCCTACCACGTGCATACGCAACTGACTTGCGAGATTCGTTCCACATTCGGCAGACGTAATAATTATAATAAAGTTATGTAATATATGATAATTGTAAGGAGGATGCGTGATCTTACACACGTGAGTGGGTAATATCACGCCTCTATACAATTGTAACGGGTAGTCCCTAGCTGTCTGATCTACAATTCCCATTACCACTGCGTCGGATCGCACGTAGACCTCGCTACTGAAACCAACTTACGCTCGACTCGTCCGTCACTACAGCGCGATCGGTGCGTCTTTACTCTTGCAAGGAGCCACCCGCGCTAGTGCAAACGTCGCAAGTCACTACGCGCTCGGGACAGCTATGTATCTAGCGTCACTGTAAACTGACGGTCTCCCGCTTCACTGCTCCACATTGCCTGCTCGCACACCAGCTGCTACGAGTTGCAATACGCTGCTGCGGTACAATACGATTTACGACGCAGCCGTCCGGAGGGCCCTAGGCCTAGACTCCCTCGGGTCTGCGCCATCGGCTCCGGCAAACCCTGAGGTCATTAATATCCTCGGCTCCTCGACATTTCGTCGAGGCCCCCCATCTTCACGGCACTCAATGGGCCACTCTCGCCGAGAGTCTGCTTCCGAGCGTCGACGAACCGAGCATCGTGACGGTTCTCGATCGACGACTCCTATATTTGACGAGATAAATTGACGACGAATTTTGCAATCGCGACGTTTAGAGAGACCGGGGCAAGATGGGACAAGGTAACAGCAAAATTTCCAAGCATTCAGACACTCGTTTAATTGGGACACTCGTTTAGTGAAATTGAGGACTAAATATAACGAGAAGTCGAGGCACAGAGTACCTTCCAAAATGGAGTGAATTTAGCTAATATCTCAGTTCTCGAAATTTTCGGACGAGGACAAGGCTCGTGAGTTCTATCGAGGTGCAAGAATTAATCGTCTCAAGTTTCATTCTCCGAAAATATGAGAAATCATATTAAAGAATTTCACCCGTGACGGATATAAAATTTGCTGGCATTTTCACGTTCTTCAAGCGTCCATCTGACCGCCGTCAGCATGATGTAGTTTAAAAATGTAAGGTGGACTCACTCGCTCGGAAATTTATTGGTCGGGTCTCTCTATTAATATCATCGGATTGCTCGGAAAAGTCAGATGAAACAGCGATGTGTCGCTGACACATGACTCGTTTCAAACGAACTGTTCATTTTTAATAGCTACGAGGACGCAAGTACGGAAAAGCTGAAAATGTGATATGCATGCGTAGTGAAATAAATCACAAGCGCGTGCATCGAACCCGTTCGGCCGACTGGGATTTCGGTCTTGCTGTCCATTGTCGAGGCAATCGGTAATCAAAGTCAATTTCGCGCGCCGAACCAATCGATCGAGTTCCCAGCGGAAATAAATTATGGAATAATTCAAAATTCACCTAGCTCCGGGTAAAGTTCGATGGAGTCGTTGACTGCTGGCTCTGCTACATACGGTTTTTTTTTTTCGTCCGTCAAAAGTACGGAGAGAACAAAAATACGTCGACGATCGAAAGCGATTGGGATATATTATATCGCGAGAATAATTTAACCGTTATCGGGCGATTTCCGAGCTATCGAAGTCGCCATTACAGCAATTTCAGGACTCTTTTCATCATCAAATTTTTAATTCATGACTCGACGTTCATTATTCAATACAATTACATACTTCGTATCCGGTTCTTTTTCATCGTTATGGCTTTCCCCGGTTAATTCACCATTTTGTTGTAAAAGTAATCAATACAGCTCTTCGTCTGATAACTAATCAACGAAGTTAATTACCCTGGAGAGCAGAGAAAAAGGTTAATTTTTCATAACGCTTCCTTATCAAAGCTGAAAGTTGAAAGATTAAATTTTTTAACATTTCGTCTTTTTTTGGTTTCGCGAAAGGAAGCCAAAAAAATCCGCCCCTTCCAATTAAAAAGAAAATGCACTTTGTACTTTTTATTTTCCATCAGTACTTTACGCATGGTAAATTATTGTATTGCTAAAATAATTGCAGGAATTAGTACTTCGTACTTCAAGTATTTTTCGGTACTTTCTTCAGCTTTGATATTGAAAGCGACAAGCGCCCGAAGAGCCCCCGGTAGTTAATTGATTAACCGTAGAATGCAGGCTTCGTTTGCGGGATCGTGGAAGCTCGAGCGGAGTTTTTCAAAGTAATCTAACTTTTGGTAACTGAATTCCCTTTCGAGAGTCAAAAGTGTCCTATCTGAAAGTCTGTTTATCCGTCTTTGAGATTTTACAGTTAATTTGCTCGTTAACCGACCGCAAGAATCTCCTTCGCGCGAAACAAGGAGGACGCGACAGTAGTAGTGGTCCGTTACTAGTCAGACAAGCGCGATAACGTAGGATGTGAGTGAAGAAGGCACGAGAGGGTAGGAACGGAATCGTGGATCGAGTTCCTCGCTACAATATACGCGATAGCAACCATTAGTTTCACTGGAAAGCTTCCGAAGCCTTTCACGAGGTTATCGTTCGGTCATGTGGATCGCTCGCTGAGAGTCAAAAGGTCGCAATGCGTATGAGATTTAAACGTGAATTACGCCCTTCGCGTTCCGAACCGATATCCATTCTTCCAGACCCATGGTGCATCTGGTCGGGGAATGGGAGGAGGCGAAACACGGCTATAATAAACGTGGCTCGTAATCGGCGAACTGACTTGTTATCGGCTCCGACTCTTGTACGTACACTCGGTTAATTATCGAAACGAATATAATTGGAAAAGCGAGAAATAACAACGTCGAGGGTGGTAGCATGAAAATAAAAGATAACCTTCGAGTTTCGAAATATCCCACTGGATTGCACCCGCTTTTGTTACCCAAGCGCAAACACGCACACGCTCGATCCATGCGAGTGTGTTTTTCTTCGTGAATGAAAGATAATAACAATTCGCGTACCGAGGGCGAATTTCTACGAGGGTCAGTCAATTAACTTGGCATAATGCAGCATCTGCGCGGGTAATGTTTACTCGCATTTTCTCCTGGGGTAAACGAGGGTGAACCACCATTTTTCGAGCTAAAGATGCGAATACATCGACGTTAGCAAAATCTATCGACGATTCGTCGTGAGCAATTTTAACATCGAACTATGTCATGCAGGAGCTCCGCAAAAAATCCTGAAGAAATGTCAACGAAGGTTTTTCATCAATCATTTTTTGACCTGTCTATTAGAAAATATTTTCAAAACAATTTCTAAAATCAGAATACCAAGATTTGTAAAAATGATTTTGTTAAATACTTTTGTTTCTCGTGTCATCGACAAATTTTAATTCGTCTCGCGAGATATGACGATTGACCGGTCAGAGACGCTGTCTCACCCTTAACGGCCCTGCACCGCCTCGAGGGCTCGAGTGGGTCCGCCATCGTTGGAACAGAATATCGATCTGCACCCGTCAACAATAAAATAATAAGGGTACTTATAAATGTCCAGGCTTTTCCTCATTCCAGTATGACAAACTGTTTACGTTCCTGCTATGGTGGCTCCAAAGCCTGGAACGATCATGCGCGCGAGAGAATTCGATTTGCGGTCTAATAAAGTGCAAGCCGGTCTCGTTGAATTTACGATTCTTCCTCTACCTTTCCGTCCGTCGTTCCTTCTCTCTTCTCTTCACTGCCGACGACGTTCGCGGCTCGAGGCATCGACAGCCGGCCATTGGCAGAGGCATCAGCAGAAAGGCGTCGCGCGAAGCTCAGCTCGGTTAGTTGGAGCGACGAAAAATACGGAATGGATCGGTTCCGTCATTCGCTCTCGTCCCCTTCGATATACCGCTCCGCTCCTTCGATTCTCCCGGCCGCAAGCTCGGATTCTAAATCGCCCGAAGGACCTTAAGATCGCGCGAATACAGCGGAACGGTGGAGTGCAAATAACCAGAGATCCCAGTGAATAATGGAACGCGTTTCCGCGGAACCACCACTGGCCAGTGCGCCTCGTCGATGGCGCTCATATTTCTCGCCCCGAAGACGTTCGCATCCCATATCCGAGGACATCGATGTCCTTCAGCGCGAATCAGATTTTTCACCCACGTGACCCGCCGGGCATGGTCGACCTCTTCGTCCCTTCTTCGATTTTCCACCCCCCAACGAATTTTTCCAACCACCTCATCCTCCTCTCCTCCTACCGTCTGCTTAATCTCAGCTCCTTCGCCTTATTTTTCATCCCTCCCTTGTGTCGCCCTTTCTCTCATCCAGCGTCCTGCAGTCGCTGTCTCTTCCTTACGCCGAGGACCACCGAGATAAGCGCGCCTCTGTTTTTCCTCCTCTTTCTTATTTCCTCGAGCGCGCGACGTCTTGGCTCCCTCCTTCCATCGTTTTTCCGCATCTTTCCTACTGCCGCATACTGTCTCATCGCACTCGGCATCCAACCTCTCGTGTCTCGGGTCTCGAGGCTGCAGTCCGTGTGCCAAGATGCATCAGTGGAAAAGACGTATGACCCTCCAACTCGGCTCCATGCGTATCTGTACTCACACCCTCTTTACATTTCTCCCCCCCCCCCCCGCCCCAACTCGATCCTTTCTTTCATTCGTTTTACCACTGATATACGAGACGTACGCGATTCCTTTCCTTTCGCTCTCCGAACGGAGAACCGGTGCAACGAGGAGAGCGAGGTTAAAAAAAATAAATTGAAAAAAAGAAAAAGAACCAATGGAAGTACTCCATCATGATTCCGCATACAATAATAATACGACGTCATCTCGCAGTATGTCCTTCGTGAACCGGAATATTTATGCCCGGATCGCGCGACGGGAGTCGAGGGCAAGGTAAGTAGAATCTCACCTCCGTTAGTTATAAATCAATGAAATAAAATATAAAAGGGGACTTACAGAGGCGTCGGAGTAGCTTCCGCAAATGAAATTTCTAAGTGCCGTAGGGCCGACCTTATCTTTCGACCTTCGATAATTCTTGTAATAAAAATTAGAAAAATTTTTTTTGCTAATAAAATCTGGCGGGAAAAATGCTGTTTGAAAACAATGACGGACAATGTCAAAAAATTTGTTGGTAAATCCGAAATTTGTAAGCTTTTGTGGGACATCAATGATGAGCGGATCTCCTAGGGCTGATAAATGCCGAGACGAAATGTTGACGGGAGATTAATTAAGAAGCAATAAACTGCTGAAATACAGCGTTCGTTCGGAATCCACGGATTCTAAAATTGAACGGATAATGGGAACACAAATAAATTATATTTAATAAGAATGATAATCCGTTCGTAATTTCATTTGGTTCTTCGAATTAAATTAACTTTTCTCTGATTCTATTCGTGTCTTGCGAGATTTTCCTTATCAAAAGTACGTTCTCCCAATATTACCTCGGATAAACGTGATCCACCGTATGATCCTTTTCATCGCGTCCAAAAGTAAATTTAAGAATTTTTTTTTTTTTTTTTCCACCAATGATTCCCAACTGCCGACATGACTGTTATTGATTGTATAACAAAACGATCGATTGTCGCCGATATTGAAGCGCCATAGTAACGACGCACCGCTCCGAAGGTAATACCGTGGAAGTCCTGAAGCAGGCTCGAGTAACGATCTTGTGGCTCGAGTTACGGATGCATTAGTAAGGGTCCCGGTCGGCCGTTGGGCCCGCGCAATTAATTTCCACCTCGCTGCCCATCGATCTCTCGCGACGTAGTCGAATATTTCCCACCGGAGGATTTTCGATGTTTGAACAACCGTCGATGAAGTCGGACCGGCCGGACTCTAAGTAATTGTTTTCTGTTCGCAAATATGAACTGTGACATATAGAGGCGAAAGGCCAATACGACGAATTTACGCGACGGTGGCACGGAAGATATTTAAAAAAGTTTTTTTTTTTTTTGTAAATTTATGGAATATTTTCCCAATCGACAATGTACGTTTTTTTTTTTTTTTTTTTTTTCGATAATATCAAATTTTTTTTCGACTGATAAATAAGGTTGATTACCAGAAAAGTAAATCGTGAAATTAACGTGGAAATGTTGTGAATGTCTCGATTAAGTAAAAAAACGCGGGCGCTCAACCGAGGAAGCAATTTTTTTTTTTTTACCGATGAACACACAATTTCCTCAATTAAAAAATAAAGTTGCAGCTCAGCAAAATAAATCGCAAAATTAACAAGAGATTATTATGGATTCCTCTCGGGAATAAGCTTTTTTTTTTTATCGATGGTGCGAATCGTCCCTGCCGCAGAGAAAAAATAAAATAAATCCGTCATTTATCGCCAGGTAAAAAAAAAAAAAAAAAACTGACGAACCGATCAGACAAGTCACACTCGGGAAAAGACGAGAGAAGCGGCTCTCGATTACAGTAAAAACGCGGTCGCTGAACCGTGGAGCAATTTTTTTTTTCTTCGCAAAAATAAATCGACAAAAAGACCTCGTTTAATTAACGTCGCAAGGCTGACGGCGTTTCTCCGGTAAACTGCTTAATTACTTCGAGTTATCGAACCGGACATCGGGAGGGTTAGTCTGAGGAGGAAGGGAAAAAGATGATTCTCGAAGGGAGATCCCGTGATGAGAGACCAAGAGAAATCAACGGGCAACGAGTAGCGGAACGGTTGCGCGCGTGTAAAACCATGTATGTACACCAAGTGTGTGCATTCCTGTACATATATATACATACATATATATGTATATACATGGAGAGGGGAGAAGGCATCGTGGAGGGCGACGATTGCTGACATCCTGAATGATTAACGAGCTGTCCGAACGAGGCGAGTGGAGAAGCAAGCAAGCAACGTCGGATTGTGTTCAAAGTGCACACCAGGCATCGTAGCTTGTGTTCTCGGCGAACATACATCCCTCCGCGTGTACATTGGTGCGGTTTTCGATGAACCTCAACGGCTTACTACGGTCAACTACTGTATGACTTTAATATGGCCCATTTACTCCATCGGAACGTTCGTATCGTCGAGTGGTAAGCTTCACCGAAGCGGTGTACAAACATTTGTAGCTGTTGCCAACCGGACGTACTTTTAGGGATTGAACGAGCATACGATAACGCAGTGTGTGCAGTCTGAGTGCCTGATCTTCACTCGCCGAGAGTCAACGTTCAGAAGCTTCCTAACTCCCTTAGCGCTTAACCGGCCCTAACCGATAACGCACAACTGTGCGCACGAAACCGAGTCGCACCGGAAACGCAGCGATAAGCCAGCTGAATGCACTGACGAATCGAGCGATGCTCGGACCGACTTTACAAAAATTTCATTTTATAATACACCAATCGATAACCTCTATTTCCAGACGGAATTACACGAAAACTCACTGCGATATCGTCTTTGGCGTGAAAAAATTGTAAAAAATCTAACCTTTTTTCAGAAGAATCCACGAAAATAATATTCTTCATCTGACATTTCCATACGAGTTCCCAAGCCGATTGCAAATCCACCAGAACTTTAGAATCTGTAAAAAATATATATATTAATAGACTCACATGTATATATATATATATATATATATATATATATATATGTCCGTATATATCCGGGTCGGGTTCATCACGTTCATGGTATATTATATACTGCACATAGTACATATAGGCTGTGTAGACGGAAAAGCTAATGTAGGGTACGCGGTTCGAATTCGCTGGAGTACGACTTTAATTAGACGTCCGTTTTGCGGTTGTGCGGTAGCGCAAAGGGGGATCGAGAGGATGGGGTTGCTATACCACTATCACCTTCCCTTGCCCGAACAAATTGGAGTCTAATTGGCCCGCAACTTCGAAACGCCCGCACGAGTCCGTTTTCATTGAAAGTTACTCCCCAAACTCCCGATGCTACCCTCCGCCCCATTCTCCACCCTTCGTCACATTCTGTCTTGCAGCGCTTCCTCGCGGGAGGTTCTCTTTCTCTTCCCTCTGTTTTTGGCTTTCTCCGTCTCTCATTCACTTCCAAAGAGCAAGTGAAGCTCGAAGTCTCCTCGGTCGTTCGAGTCTGTGACTGTCTACCTCAACTTGCCTTGTAACCCCCTTCCTGCGGAACCCCTCTGGCTCCGTCGGTAAAGGTGCGCAGCCCGCTCGGTATTGGAGCTCCCGAGTTAACGATGCGCGGAACCTGGAAAGCAATTTTGCGTCGACGAGGGTATAACTGCGCGAGATACCGGGACCGAATAACGCTGAAATATGTAGAGCGCGAAGTCGAGACAAGAGCTTGGGATCGGCGATACAAGATCCTCTCCTTCCCTTTCACTATAGAATTCTAAAAAAAATATAATAAAAGCGGCGAATAAATACAATGAAAAAAAAAAAAAAGATAAAATGTGTCTGTATTTTTTTTGGTAATATCCAACGTTGAATTTTTCTCAAAATACTGAGAACGAAATGAAATAACGAGGTAACAACGTCTAAATTCTCGTTGCACGGCAATTTCATTTTGACTCGCTCGAAAAAAAAAAAAAAAAAAAAAAAAAAAAAAAATCACTCGATCAATTTTTTTTTCGCGAGAACACGTCGACGTGAAAATCTGCAACGTTTTTTAGTATTATTTTTCACTCGCAATGGGGGTAGTTGGTGCATTTGCTTTCGCGTTCGCCGTGAATTTTAGTATCCATAAATAAGTCGGAGAAAGGCAAAGCACTAGCGGCATTACCGAACCCGACGTGGTGTTTAGTGCGGCGAGGAAACGAGCGCGGTTTCACTCAGACGTACAAGGGAGGGGGTTGAGAATTCCGTAGTGCCCCACCTATACGGTTCGACGGCGGCGAGGACCAGGTGGCGACGTGGTTAAACGCACGTCGGGGTGGCGCACAGGTGCGCTCTTTGCCGCTGGGTCTGCAACGTTCGCACTTACCTTCCGTGTAACCGGAGAAGTGAAAAGAGCGAAATGGGTAAGAGAGACGGCTGGCGGGCCGGTCCTTTGCGCAAAGTAAAGTGCCGAGCGACTTGAGGCACGTAGACATAATTTACCACGCGTGCTTCAAAACCCGCCGAGGAAACGGAATGCACGCTCGACAGTCGCGCGAAACTTGCACCACGCTATTTTCCAACGTTTTAATTGTAATTGCCACATTGAAATTTTTCATGAAGCTAGAGAGGAAAGAACGAAAAAAAATAAATTAGGAGAAACGAGAATCGTGTTGAGCAATTTTTCGCGTGCGTGATTACGGAGTTATCCTCATAGTTTTATCAACCCCGGAGTGAAACACGCATGCACTCATGAAAATGTTTCGAGTTTCAAAGTCCCGAGGACTCGGTGATAAAGAAATATGTAGATACGTGTATATGTTCTGTACGTGCAGAGTCGGAACTATATTTCTTGCGTTCCGAGTCGTCGGAGGTTTGCTGCTCGCGTGACGAGGAGGAACAAGGCACTGTCGGCAAGAGGCTTTGCCTTGACTCCGTGAAAGTTACGTACGCGTCTTTGACGTCCGGATAGTTGAGGGAAGAACTCGGAGCGAAACAAAGATGAAAAGGTGGAAAGAATGGTGGTGGAGGAAAGACGCGGGATAAAGGAGTGCGGATGACATAGTGGAGAGTTTTAGTAGAATTGGGTGGAAGGAAAGGTGAGGTAGAGAAAGCGTCGGTGAAACGAGAGGTACCAGTTGGATTGGGTGTGCGAGAGCCGGGCTTGCATGGCGCGAAAGTGCGAAGGGAAAACGAGTTTCCCCCTGGCGCGACACACACTCGAATTCGAGTCCCAAAGGGGACGCGCGACTATAGTTGGGAGTGTTCTTCAGTCTCGCGTGTACTGCGGAAATTTCACCGAGGCTTGGCCGGCGGAGAGGCAACCGAGAATTTCCAGAAGTGAGTCGCTCGTGCGACTCAATGCTGCAGCAAAAGTCTCTTTTTCCCTCCGTGTTAGACCATTTCGCGACTTTTACCTGGCGCCACTGTGCACCAAACATTTCCTCGCTTCGGCGGCCTTTCTCCCACCGATCGTCGACTCGACGCTCAACGCGCGGGGACCTTTTTATCCGAATCGTTCGCTGCGTTCGCTCGAAAGAGCAATCGATTAAACGATGAACTTTGAACGCTCGTATGCATCGATGCACACTGCGAAAAAAAATTGTATGGAATTTAATATACAGGGGCTCGAGGGTTATAGGCGTAAACCGATGCGAAAAAAAGAAAAAGTACGAAAGAATGGAGAAAAAAAGGACCAGAATTAAAAAAAAAATTAACTCGTCATTTTTTTTGTTCATTTTTTTCTACATCCAATTCTACCAATTTCTTTACATGTTATTTTACCTTCATTAGCGGTCAAGTCATAGCTCGGAGCTCGTCCCAGCGGCCTTTATTTGTCAGCCTTTGGGTTTTGTACCGTCATCCCCGGCGACTGAGCGTCGGAGCTTCCAAAGGGGAAGCGAGGCTCTTCGACCTTGTAGGTACAGTTTATTCGCGACCGACGAAGTCCGCTTGGTGAACTTCCTGTGAGCTTTGAGCTCCGGGCTCTCGAACTTTCGTCCGTGAAACGGCCGTTGGACGGCAGGCTTTCCGAACGAAGTTATCCAACCAAATGGTCCGAGCGTCGAGCACGAAGGTAGGGACGAGCTGGTTTATCGTAGGTAAACCGCAGAACGACGGAGAGACTCGGAGGGCGGAGGAGTCTCGACCTTTGATCCGACCACGAGAGAGCTCACTCAAGGTCTCGGAGATAATTTCAACGGCAAACGGTGTTTATCCGCTCCCGGCTTGTGTGTCCCCTTCCAGTCCGCGTCCACACGAGGCTCGGACTAATTTGATGCATACGGGATTTCAATGTTGGCGAACACCCCGTGCGTGGTTGCCAGGTGAAAGGGTCGAGGTGTTTTGCAAATTGAATTCACGGGGGTGGGAACCCTCGTCAGGGCTCCGTCCCGAGCCCGGCAGCTCGACAGTTGCTTTTCCACGTTCGGCCTGCTGGGATTCACCGCGGGAATCCCGAAAACTACTATGGACGTTCGTTATCTCGCTGGCATGCCGAGAACTCCCGTCGGGTCGAGATGTTTCAATTATCCGTCGGATCCGGAGTCTGGACTCGACACTCCGGGTTAAGCGTTTTGCATTGAGAAAATATCGCACAGTCGGAACGACCATTGTTATTTTCTACTGTAAATCGTAATAATGAAACTTCTTTATTTTACAGTTGGGACGATGATGAGAAAATATAATGGCAAATAAAATTCAAGTTCAATAAATCAAATTTATGAAAAAATATTTCAAAGGAAATTCTATGAATAGACGGTGCATCGGGGAATTATTCCATATAGAGGAACAAATTTTTTTTCTCTTTTCTGTAGGAATGAAATTTAATCGCCGGATGTGTACCTGCGGCCATGCTGGATTCCAGGGGAAACAGATGGAATTTCATGAACCGGAAGCGCAAAAAAAAAATGTGTGAAAAAAATTCTCTGACGTACCGTCGATATTCAATGGGTAGAATCTTAATCGCAACTGGCTATAGAAAAAAAATTTATATTTTAACCAAATAAATATTTTTCGACAGAAACTATATGTACAGAGCTTTCCGGAAATCGTACGCGTGGATGGAACAATATCGGACGGGCAAAATGCCAGGTAAGTTCGATCTCTGATAAACCCTGAAAGAGCAGCCATCAAATTACTGTCAGTCACCCGGGTAAAAATGTTTCGATGGATGAACCAGGAGGAATGGAGTTGGAACTGACAATACTGGACGAACTGTTCCCGAACGTCTCTGAAGTGCCCCTTTTCCGTCGCCGTTCGAGCACGATTTAATGCAGGAAATTAGTTTGTGTACTGGGGTGACGTGTCAGTCGGCAGCGCAGAGTCTATATATATAACAGGGTCGTGTATTACCGTACGGTGGGTCTGCGGTAGATGCTTGTATTAGCTTCATTGGGTTCAATATATCTGGACTCCCTGCCTCGTCGACGAGACAAGTTGTGAACGCTGATGGAAGCCTACCGGACTTTCCTTTTTTTCTTTTACAGACGTCCGATATGCAAAAACCTATGGAATAGTTTCGCATATCGTGACGCTAAAAAAAAATCTGCGATAATCCGCGAAATACGGAGCGATATTTCCGGTCGATTTGGACTTTGGTCGTATCGTGAGTGAAATTTATCTCGAACCGCGCTGGCGAAACGAAAAATATGCGGAAACTATCAGCGCCAAAGTCGGATTGCAAATTGTCGAAAGATAACGAACGATCGATGCCGATTGTCCATTGGATTGGTTGAAAAAAAGAATATGTGAAAACGACGACCGTGCCGATAGGGTAAAACTGACGAACGTGGCTACCTCCATCATCATTAACAGATCAGATACGATTTAACGACTCACGAACCGGTCGACTTTCATCGCTCATCGCTATCGACAAATATCAAATGAGTATGAAACAAATTCAAATAAAAATGTTTATCGAAATGATTCGTGTGAACCCGTCGATCCGCGGTTCGTTTAATCAACCCTTCGATGTAACGCTTGCCCTCTCCGACAAAACTTGTTCGATGCTTCCACCATATACGTGCAAACGCAAAATAAACTCACTCGCCGCCCGGTACATTTGCCATTCGACGACGAAGTGCTCTCGGTGTTTGCCCGGAAACCAAGGTTGACGGTCTACGGTAAAAAAAAAAAAAAAAAAAATAACGGCGAGCCAATTTGCAAGACTGTCAGTTTTATCGGTCTATTGGGACAGGTGGAGTGTTACACTTGTCGGTTGTGTTTGGACCGTGTAACATTTCCAAGAGAGAGAGAGAGACAGGAGCTGGACGGAGTAATGCCAATAACCAGTGGTCGGTTGACTCTTAAAGGGGGGGTGGGGCACGAAAGGGTCGACCTCGCCGAAGTGTTTACAGTATCCATTCTCTGTCGTATATATAGAGGCCAAGTTCGTGTAATTAACGAGTCGCCATGCAAGTGCGTTCCACTCTATGTACACATTGTAAATTCTGTTTCGCACGCAATCGGCACCGGCTATCACGATAATCCGTCCGTGTGTATATACACGGCATACGCGAATGTATTTGCCAATTTGTGTTTCCTGGAGGCGCGCGAATCGCGGTACGGGCCAGAGGTATCCGCGTGGCTTTATTTACACGCGCCGCTATCGAAAACGGTCGCCGATCGTACGCCCTGTACGAGATAGCCGCGCGCGCGCGCGCGCTTTCCCTACCCGTAATTTACTAATTGACGATTGATCGAATGCGCTCCGACCACATGGATCGCACTGTACACACTCGACACTGTACAATTTATTCGATAGTTCGAAATGCGCGCGACAGACAACTCGGAGCACTCTGTCGATCACGCGACTCGTCGGCCTCGTTGGATGCAAAACGATCGGCTTCAATAGCGTGCAATATCGTCGTTGAGCTTCCGAGCCACGCATAGTCGCTATCCCTTGACGGCGAGTCGACCGGATATTGCCGCAGCCAATACTCGGGATCGTCATACCAGCCTGCTGGAATATCCGGCTTAGCTATCGAACCCCCGCGGCGCGACTCTTGCCCTTGTTTGTAAAATTGCCGTGGCAGTGGAACGAGTCGGGATGTGATCGGACAAGATCAGTCAGTTCGTACTTATCGGTTTCTCGTAGCTGTACATTTTTATCGTTATTTTTATCGAAGGTACAAAGTGTCGATGCAACGAAACCCGGGATCATCTCGTCGTTCTACTTGTTCCGAGTCTCTTCCGTTGTTACTCGACGCTCTCCCTCTCACTGTTTTCTCTCATGGCCACTAATTTTTTTTCTTTTTTTTCATCGTGGTCGGAAGTGTTATTGGACCCGATGGCTCATCGATCGCGAGGATGGAAGTAACTTATCGGTCGAAGTTTGATTGAGTCGAGTCCTTTGTACAAGCGGCGTATCGCGTTGTCGGCCGCTCTTATATAACTGTATTCGATGCTCGTGGAAACCGACCAGCTCCGATAGCTTTTCCGCAGCTACGTCGGAGGCAATCCGCCCTCGGCGGTCGCTCGATCCTATATTGCCGCGGCCAATCATGACGATTCCCGTTAATCTCTTTCGCGAGGTCCCTGCATTCCGGAAGTGAACGGTATTCCGGTGCTATCGGACAAACTTTATCCAGGATACAAGTCCTCCACTGAGTTTCTCTCGGATTTCATATTCGATCTTATCTATCCTACGGACGGTCATTCAAATTTTCTTAATGGGGTATTTACCTTAAAAAAAAATTTTCAGCGACCGATGTTTCGCATTCTTCAAAGGGTTAAAAATATGTGAGCGGAATTGTAACTTTGAACAAATAAAAGGTTTTTTTTTCAAATAATGTTTTGAGAGGAAATGATTTTTTATATTTTTATGAATACGTAAGCGAGAAATAAATCGATATGACAAATTTTTCCATTGATCAGTGATATAATTTTTTCATCAAAAAATTAAATAAACGTGATTTTCTGAAAAAAAAAAATCCCTAAAAGAATTCCTTTTCAACGTCCTCAATTCAGATAGTAAAAAAAAGCTATTACTGTGATAATGGATATTGATTCGATTTTATTAAACCAATCGAAACAAACTTCGAGCAGTATTTACGACTCGGCAGTATTTACGGACTGGATGTGGTCAGACGCCAAATACGGTATCTGAATTAATGTTTTTTTTAGAGGTATGGAGAAATGAGCAGCTTGTTGATAAAATTATATAGGTCATAATCGACGTTGGCTACGAATGACCTTCCGATCATCGGACGATTAATCTCTCCAAGAAAATCTCTTTCCCACGGAGAGGGTTTTTTTTGTTCAAGACTCACCCTCCCCCCTGCAGTTTGTTCCTTCCATAGCAGTGCTTCACTCCTCCGCAGTAGTTATTTCGGGTAGTTAGAATCGATAATCTTGCTGGGGATGCTCGGGCTCCGGACATAGAGTAAGACCGACCTCTCGTCCCACGAGAGGGTACAGGAGGCAGCGAATCGTGAGAGAACACCCGACTCTCCCTCTGTGGGTCCCCCGCTCGAAAAGCCCCCTCCACACGATGAAATAAATAAAATCCTCTCGCTAATGCATTTTAATTGGCTTATGTACGTCAGATAACATTCTTGCGCGAATAAATAAATAAATAAATAAATAAATAAATAAATAAATAAATAAATAAATAAATAAATAAATAAATAAATATATAAATAAATAAATAAATAAATAAATGAATATATAAATATATAAATAAATAAATAAACATGTATAAATGCCACAGTAAGGTACGTTTGATTGATTTGGCAGAGGTGAAAGTGATTAGGGCTTCCATAGTGCATTGAACGTACGTTGATAAAAATGTCAAGTGCGAGCGACAGCAGCTTGTCTTTCACAAGCATTTCTCGTTCGCATTCGGAAACGGGTACGGAACGTCCGCGTTAACGTTTTGCTGCTCGGAACAGAGAGAAAGAAATTTACAGAGTGACTCGTAGGGGGGGATCGGGGAGGGAGAGCAAGAGCAGAAGTAGGAGGGACAGAAGCTGAGAGCAAGGGAGACGATCGGTGAGCGGGTGGATGGAGCTTGCGCAAGCTTCGACCCACCACCAGGCCGGTCGGACAGCGACAGCCACGCTGAGGCTTTTGTGCCGCCGTGAAACTCCCGGAGCTGCCAGTCGACGGCACAGCAGCAACTATCAAGCGGCTCGGTCGTACGTCGTTCTGTCACGGTTGCCGCGCGTTCCGCGGTCGGTGCACAGCCAGAGTAACTCGCTAAACCCGCGACTATTTTTTTTCCGATTCGTCATTAAACGGATCGAGTTTGGAAATCGGATATTCGAATTAATTTTGACTCCTGGCTCGTTCGCTTTTCGGCTGATCGTCATACTGCGTCGAGTGCGCAAGGAAAAAAACAAACAAATTAAAAACAGTAATAATAACAATTAAAAAAGTCCTAAAAGAATCGATCGATATTCCAAGGAAAATATTTTGGCCTTCGGCGACCGACGATGAGTGATTATTATTATTAGCAAAAAGGTGTTTAAAGTTACGCTCGAATAGTCATCCGAAGAGTCATCGGTGGTCGGTGGGATTATTCCGATACCGACCCGACGCTCGGACGCCTCGTCTGCCGGGAGAATCCGGAGCACTCGGGCCTGCTGGAACCGAATGTGGAAAGGTGAATTGACTCGAACCGGAAGAAATATAAATTTCGATGAATATGTCGGTTGAATCATTGGCAAAGGGATGTCAAAAGGTGGTCCATATACGTCCCAATCGACCCCCGTCAATTTCCACAAAAACCGATATAGCGATCGAGCTGTGAGAGTGAGGGAAGTGGCGAATATGGCCCGGTTCATCCGCCGATCCACGCGCCTATCGCGCTCCGTATTCCCACCTTCCATTCCAATAAAAAAAAAAAATCGACAGCCAGACGAATACCTCGGAAAAATTCACGTGAACTCCGCTCTCGGTCGAACTTGAGTACTCGGCCAACGACCGGCCGGACTTCCGGTCCGGCCGGTTAATCAGACGGGGCTCAAGTGAGGATGACTCGAGCCGCAAATATGTTTGTATGCTCCATTCTCCGCCAGCTTTATTTTCGGCGGACCGGAGATAATTCCTCGTGCCCCAGGTGAATTCCTCTTCCATCCCGCGATTGTTCGTGAGATTGGTAGTTCGGAACTTTCCGGGGGCCGAGAAACATTTGGCGCTCTCCGGCTCGGTCGCTCGCGTGCGAGGGGTGATTTTGAGGTCGAACCGCATTCGAGACTCCGCGGAATCGAGGACTTGCCCGAGCTCCCATCACCCACTTCGGGCTTTTCCCACACCACCGAAACTTTCCGTCGTTGCGTGTGCTTGCGACCCCGGAGGGTGAGAGACTGACGTCAGCGTGGTCTGTTTTAATCCTCCGGGTTCTTCTGCCCACCCTCCCGATTCCCAAACAGTACCCGGTTCCTCGCTCGTGAGAATTCCAGGCTCGCGTGTCGCGACACATTGCGAGACATCGGCCCAACGGGCGAGAGGGGTTGGAAACACGTTCGCCAACGACGACCGCCTTCGCGCTCCGGTCACGGTTCGACGATTCGAGGGACTCGGAGAATGCACATGCTCGGGATCGTTACGACACTAGAATGGAACACGATTGTTCCGCGAATTCTTAACGGCAAAGCCTCGAGCAAGCTCGTAATGCGATATCAAGGAATGGCAAATTGGCGGGGATGTTTCCGGAGAAAATTCTTCCTCGAACTTGCGATTGCCTTGAAATTACTTAGACCGCTCGAACGAGAGGAAAAAAAAATTTTTTTTCGTGTTAAAGTTTCGTTCGCGGAATCGTGTCAAGTCGAGACTCAACGAGGAAATTAGTTGCTGGGAAGGTTTTTTTTTTTTTTTTTTTTTGCGTTTCGCGCAATTACGTTCAACGACCGCAAGCCGGAGGGTTTCATTATGCTGCACGAGTAATGCTCTATTTTATCCCAGGACACTGGAGGATTTCGTGAGATTGGAGGATTGAAGCGGCGGATCATTATTCAATTGAGTTGTAAGCGTTTATAACTTCGTCCCGAGCGCAGGCGGGTCCGATGAGCGACGCGCAATACGAATGACGATAATTATAAAAGGAGCTGTCGCTGTGGGGTGAAAGGTACTTCCCTTTAATTTTAAATGAAATTTATAAAATGGATGAAACCCGGGGCTGTAATTAGCTCGGCCGCGGTTGTAACGCGCTGTCGAGGCGACTAACATTATCCATCGGTTGATGAATTTCTCCACATCGACGGCTTCCTCTTTCTCCCTCTCTCTCTCGCTCTCTATCCCTTTTCCCACCGCTTTTGCACTTCTACGGTTTGAAAATGAATAATTAACGAGATTCGCTCCTACATGTAAAATATTTCACTTCCACATGTGACGCAACATAAATTTTCCTGGATCGCTTTCCGAGCAACCGTGGTACAATGGCTTAATCGACATTTGAACCCGCACATTCTCCCGTTGAACTGGCGATGTAATCGGAACGGCATCCCGGTATGCTGCCGTTAAAATTGAAGAATCCCTGGGATGTATCGGGTATTCCAAATGCCGGGCATAATTTTCGTTGGTATTTCAAAGTTACAAGCAATTTAATGGAGATAAAAGTTGACGGAGCTTTTCGGGACGGTCTCTAAAACTGTTGGCGAGAGTTTTCGGCGCGCTACATGTATGATTATCACGATTGTAAGGCGTACATTTGTATCTGCATAAAAAAGAACAAAATATTTTGTTTAACTCACTTCGTAACAAAAGGAGAAAAGTAAAAAATGGCTTTCTCATTTACTGCAATTCGGATATCTCGACCGGAAAGTTCAACGACCAAAGTTGGCTTCGTAATGGACTAAAATACGCGCAAAATTGTTATAAATGACGAAATCATGTGAAAATCACTTTACACATTTTATTCGTTATAATAATTAAAAAAAAAAAATTATTTCACTTAACTCGCTATATTCCTCTGCCGTTAATATTTTCGCCGTTTATTTTTTATGCCGTTAATAATTCAAAAGAAAAATTGAAGAATGCAAAACGGTATTAAGTGTAAACGGCTCGATCGCTCTTTCCCAAATTCCTCAAAGAACACGGTTTAATTACGGCATTTAAAGTATTTCGGCAAATGATCAACGAATGAAGAGACAGTCGGACATAAAAAAAAAAAAAAAAAAAAATTATAGAAATACGAGTCACGATTTAATTGATTTCCAAATATCGATGCATGAGCTTCCGCGTCTTATTCTCATTTAAAATTGTCTGTCCACCCGGACCGAAGTCGCCTCGAATTTTTCGGCGTTGAATACACGACCCAAACGTTTGCAGGGTGACTCATATTTTCCGATCAATTTTTCAATGTCCCTCTTAATCTCCCGCTTTCCGATAAAAGGAAAAAAAAAAAAAAAAAAAAAAAACCAGTGTTTCTACACCGCATATAATTGCCCTATAACGAGGGTCACGATAATCCGGTGAACTCCACTGACTCCGGTGACTTTATTACCGGGACCCGGTGAACTGACCGGAGATTCAATTAAATTCGAGGATAGCGAACGGGGACGCAAAGGGCGTTAGCACGGAGATTCTGGTCATGCAGCGATGTGACATCAGTTGTATTTTCGGCTTTCAGCGTGTCGCATTATCGTCGTCACACAATCCCGCTCGTGCTCGCCGAAACGTTAATCCAATTAAATTAAATTCGAGTACGATACTTGGAGAAACGTGGAATTCAGCGCGCGCGGATCCAGGCGTGCCGAATCACGATGCGTTCGTTTCGGAGCCGTGTCCAAAGCTCTGCAACTCTGTTTAGCGCAACACACGATTTATCATTGCTCCATCGTGCAATTTCCACTTGTAAAGCGCATCCCGACGATTTGTTCGGCTTTGTAAAGTTCCGGATCTCCCATTCGGCAAATAAGTGTTCATTTTCGACGAGTTCGATGTTACATTCGCAGATATAGGCGTGCGCACGAGTGCGCAATAATCACAGGCAATTTGTCGGAAAGCAAGTTTTCACCGTTGAAACGATTCTCATGAAATAGTAAACAACGAACTAATATTTACGGCGACTCCAGCACGACAGAGCCGATGTTTCTATAATCAATTTACACACACACATATATATATATACATATATAGACATACATATGTATATACATATATACATAGTTTGAATGTACCTGGATGCAAACTATTTATTCGGTTGGGGAGAGGATAGTGGGATGAGATCGCTCTCGTATGAATTATCTATCCGAGTTATCGGAGCGGCAAATGTTCACCGCGTTATTGGTTTACGTTAATTACCTTACTAGCAGTGCGCGTACTATCCCGATGCAAACAATACCCGGGCCCGTGACTCCTACACGAACGTAATACCTTTGGTTATCGTTGAAATTGTTTGTACAATATTAGTTGACATGTCAAACAACGATCGCTCGGCTTGACCCCCCAGCAAATTGTTCCCGACATTTCGCCGCGGAAATTTGAGGCCCGAATCGCGCTATCGAATTTCCTATCAATCGGGGACGAATTGGGTTTCGATGAAAACCAAGTTAAATTGACCCGGGCTCGAGATGAACCTTTCATTACTCGTGTCGGGCGAATAGGGATATCAATTTTTTTTTTTTTTTTTTTTTTTTTTTTTTTTTTTTTTCGTTCTTTGTATTATGGCGTGACGAATTTTTTTTATTAATCCGCAACCTTTCCTGAATGTAACGCAGGCGTTATTTATCCGCTCGGTCGATAATCACCGCGCGGGACCATTTTTTCAACGCTCTCGCCTGCATCGGTGCACTCCGAGAAAATCCACGTGACGAGTTCACGGATCGTTGATATAAAAAAATTGTGAAAAAATGAAAATTATAATGTCTGTTGTAATTTGCCGCTTTTCGATGCTGACACATTTCTTTCTGGCTCGTTCAGAGTGGCGCGATTCGTCCGAAGTGCGTTTCCTCGAGGTCGAGACAACGAAGAACGAACGAAAGACTTTCCGAACGAGCCACCGTGGGAAAAGAATTTTGTACATATATTTCTGCTCAGCGTTGTATGTTATATATGTATATGTGTATATAAGCATGTTTATATGTATGTACGGTGGGAAGTCAGGTACGGATTTAGACCTTTCAGACGGCGAAGGCCTCGGTCCCCATGGAAGGTCGATGGCAAGCGCTGAGTCAGGGTCCACCCTTTCAATCTTCTTATTTTCTTTCATTCGAAACCGATCTGTCTCACTTTTCTCTTCGAGCACGTATTTTTCTCGATTCTCCCTTTTCACTTTCGCTTCCCTCAGCAAGCGAGCATTCACAGGGCACTTTTTTTCCTTTTCCCGACGGCAAAAGTTACGCCGTACATGAATAATGAAAATTTCAACGCTTCACCAAAGGACAAGCGTCGGAAGTTAAAAAATCGAATATCGATAATCAAACATCGAATGTCAACTATCAGAAAACAAACGAATTTCGAACACGCTGAAACCGTATGAAAAAATATTCGAATAATCGAACTGTTTGAATGTTGGATATTCGGCACCGAAGGTATTTCAATTCGGTGCTGTGCGCTTTCGAACTTTGATCATTCGGGTATTTCATACCGTCTCCGAAAATTCTCAGGTTTTTCAAGAATTTTTCCCATAATATGTATGAAAAAATCTTTGAAATCCCGTGCTTTCTATCATAGGTCGCATCGTACCGTGTGCTATGGTAATATTTCTCGAGCGATATAGTCATATTTACCAGATCCTTCTCTCTGGCTATGTACTCTTGGCAGTCTCGCGCGAGCCACGCGAGAATATTTCGGGTGAAGAGAGTTAACGTAAAAAAAAAAAAAAAAAATAATTACAAAAATAAAGGCGTTCCATCATGAATAGGTGATTCGTTGCACCGTTGCACTGAACTTTGCCAATCGCCAGAGGCTGTGCAGCCAGAAATATGAACGTTCGGCTTGGCGACTGCGTCCGGACCGAACGGTGAAAAAGTTCGTCCCTGTAGGACAGCGAATTCCCGCAGTTTATTCGCTACAAAATTCGGAAAAAAAAAAAATTGACCTCTGAAAAAAAAAATGATAAATTGACAGCAGAAAAATATTGCACACGCGGGCGTGTACATATAAGCGTCCGATCGGCTACCGACTGATCGATACTGCTTTTTTTTTTTTTTTTTTTTATTCGCAATAAAAATCGAGTGACAAATCTTTGCGCACCTCGGTATTTTCGACTATTTGTCAGAGTTACAAACAATTTTTAGCTGACGTAAAAATATTCCCGTTCGAATATTCGTTTCATTTTTCGGACTTCCTCTATCGACTGTTATGTGTATACGTATAGAGATACGTAACCGTAGATGTAATATACTGTATGCATATTGGAATACACGCTGTACCCGGGCTCTCTTATGTGCTTAGTATATATATATATATATATATATATATATATATACACATAAACGAAGTCCACGGGATTGCCAGTGAATTTTGCAACGTTATATTCGTTTCCTGCGGCGCTTTGCCGAGAGAGTCCGGGAGTGTGAGAAAGAGGATAGGAATTGCCGGGGACCGGTATATGTGTATATCGAACGCGGGCGGAAGAGTTGGGGTCGTATGCAAAATAGATACTGAGCTTCCGGACTATCTCGTCCTCTCCGACCATTCCCGCTCTCGGTGGCACGGCAAATGTTTGCGAACCTTCGAGGGTTTATAAATATAAGGTCCTGGGAGCCTCGTCCCCGTCCCAAAGACTCCTCGTCTACGAACGAATATTGAGTAATGTGAGATGCGTCGAGGAGAAATGGAACAGACGCGATAATCGTCGCTCGTCGACCCGCCGGACAAAATAATGCAAATCCGATAATTTATTCACGAGTGAAAGAAAAAATGGTAATAATAATTAGAGAAATCAAGGAAATGTCTGACGCTATGTTCTGCACGAGGATGTAATGGATCGTTGTGAAATCGAATTTATTTTCAGACAAACGAAAATCACGGTATGGTGGATGCTTCTTCGCAGAATAAAAGAGCGGAAAAATTAATTTCTTAAATGAAAATCGGAGGTAGAAAAAAAATTTCAGATCGGACAATTCCATGATTTTTTTTTCGCACCGAACACAGACCGAAAATCCGTCTTGTCAAGGAGGCTGAAGGGACGTTGTTCTATTATTTCCACAGAACCTGAATCGAACAGCATTATTGCGTACGAGTCGAGCGCGACGTTGACGTTAAAAAAAAGTTTGAAACAACATTTTTCATATCTCTCTCTCTCTCTCTCTCTCTCTCTCTCTCTCTCTCTGATAATGCCCCTTTATTCGCCAAGCCAAAAAAATAAAAATAAAAATACCGTCTCACGGAAGCTTTACGAGTAGAGCTATGAAGAAGCGGCACGAACATTTTTAGTTACAAACTTTATTATCTCGGCGTACGATTAAATCCTCTCGGTGCCATTTCAGTCCCGTACAGAGACTAAAGTAGCCTCACTAAAAATATAAATAAATAAAACAAAGCGGAAAGCAGAAAAAAAAAATCGTGAAACGTCGAGTGGAAAGGTGCTGGAAGGGCGAGAGAAATGTACTTGACCATTGTATGGTGTTACCGCGAAAATGTTCTCTGACCATAAACGAGTGAACATCACCGCGCGAACGGCGCTAGACGCAGTACGTTGTGCGTCAGTTACCGTGCGAGTATTGGTTTACGGTCGCCTGACGCTCGCGAGAGTAATTCACTGAAAGGCCGAATAAAAAAGGAGGATTTGGTCGCCCGGGTCTCGCCGTATAGAGGATTGTGTGTATGCAAAAAAAAAAAAAAAGGACGCGAAAACAGGCACGGTGGGAGGCGAAGCGCGAGCGAAGGCCCGTGCAGAGAAGAGTCACACAACCGGAAACCCAAACACATTTTAGTCACGGATCCTCCGGCAAAGCACTGTACTATTTTTCGTTTTGGTCACTGTCACCACCGGATTTATTTATTTTTTCGCCTCTTTTTCGCGAGTGTGCGCGTGCTTTTTTTTTTATTCCGTAGCGTGTTATTAGAAGTTTTCATTTTATCAACGTTGGTCGAATGCAAAAGGAAAAAAGTGGGGACGCGTGGTGAAATTGATGTGGAAATAAAAAAGTGAAAAAGTACAAAATAAATAAAAATAAAGAATCGCAAACGTTTGTCCGTATCGTTCTTTGTGGGCTACGCGTTTGCTCTAGCGACGAAGACCTATATTAGCGATAAAAGAATCCTATATATATATACATATATATATAAATAAATGCTGATACGCGGGACGTGTATATAATATGAACGAAGAGTGCCACAATTTCACGAACGTTTCTCGCTATCTACTATGTCATTCTGAACCCGGGTTGTGTACGCGTTTTTCCAGCTCCGGGCGTGTGCTCGTAAAGCGCTGGGGCATGGAATCAGCGTGAAAAGTCGTCGCCGTCGGTTCCATCGTTCTTCCCACTTTTCTCCTATTTCATCATACCAGCTGGAGCGTCGCGTCCGCTTTTTTACGAGACTCGCGAGAACATCCGGGGAACGTCGGCAAAGTTACTTTGCGGTCTCTTTGTCCGTCTCGGAAATTACACTCCGATGCTTGTTTGCTCTGTAAGATTGTCCTCTATCAGCGGCCATTTTTCTTCCCTCCGAAAAAAAACACCGTCGGCGATCGGCGCAGCATCCAAAATGTCGGTCATGTAATTTGTGTTATCATACAAAAAAAAAAAAATTCTAAAGAATGAATTCCCAAATGACGCGATTCGACGCAAATTCAGAATTTTACGTAATTCTATATGCATAAAATAACATATAAAAGAAAGCGAGGCGAGATGGCGCAGCAGGTGTAAAAGAGCAATTTTCAATTAATTCTTGGATAAATTTGGATTTCCAACTGCATTCCGCCACACTCACCAACATCGCCACCATAATTAAATTATTGCGAAATCGCATTTAATCTCATTATACCGTTTTGCCTTCGTATCCCATTTTACCCCGCTCTCTCCTGTATCTTCCTCCTACAATATTAATAGTACAACCGTAGCAAAATATCTCTTGAGGCCACACTGTCGCTCGTCTGTTTTCTCAGAAACTTCGATGAAAACTCTCGTTGCCAGGTCAATCGATGATCTGTCCGTTTGTCATTCGTCGTACCGAACTTTTCCTCGGCTCACCCTCTACATCCGTAAGAATACAGTAAAAGTGGAGAATATGGCCCAGTCCGATTAGCACTTAAATCAATGATATATGGACCGGGTCATATTTCCGACTTTGACTCTCTCTATATATATATATATATATTTTAAGCTCGCACTTTAAAGTCGACGATAACGAAGAAAAATGAAGGAAAGTACGGTTTGATTAACGGGTTACAGGTGGTGATCGCAAATGAGTCTGCAGGAGAGGAAGTAAAAATAGGTCTGACCGTCTACGAGGGGCGGAAGGAGGAGGGAGCGGTGGCTGGGAAAGGATGCCTGCGCTCGCGGCTGGAAGTTGGAGTTTATGGTGGGGCTTCTTCGGTCTGGCTCTGCTCGTCCTCGCCACCCCGAGTCCCGCTGCCATCCGCAAAGGTAAGCCTTTAATCCCTTCGCACATGCGTGTCCCGTTCGGTGTGCGAACGAGTGTACGCGAATTCTCCCCGCCACGCCGCGACGACGTTCGCGAACCCACAGTGGATACGGGAATACCGGGGGAGTTTCCGGCAGACACCGCGTGCCGGGACTTCTCGCAGAGGGACACGGACGAAGGGGGAAACAGAAAGCTGACGCACACAAACGAGCCGCGTAAAAGCTCGGGCCGTTCATTATTGCTCGTACGGCTAACGGTGCGTGCGTAGCTTCGACCGAACCAGCATCACGTCGAGTGCTTTTCATACGCGTTACACGTGCTTCGGAAACTACCGCGTCGGTTTATGGTCAGGAATTTTTTTATGCTCAGCCTTATGCCCGATGAACAGATTGTACGCATCGCGCCGACTCACCCGAAAACACTTATTAACTGGCGGATATATCGATTTCACTCAAATAATCGATCAGCGATTTTACTTAATTTTATTCCGTGCCAAAAAAAAAAAAAAAACAGGGTCTAGTTTGAGTGCAACTTAATTTTTTTGAAATAGTTCCAGTAAATTAGCGGAATTCATCGACTCATTAGACCGATGATATGAGTCAATCGATGAAAACCACCGAGGCGACGAGCGACCGACGAGGGGCCGAGCAATTTTTCTCGCCGCCCACAGACCAGACGCTGTTCCGTAACCGGGAGCTGTCCCGTCTTTGAATTATGTAGCGTTTCGCCGCTCGTTCGACCCTTCGAAATTGTCAGTAACGAAGAGCTCCGTTCCGTTCAACACTCGAACCTTCCCCGTCTCCCGTTAGCGTTTCGCGAACCCTTCCATTCGCGCGCTCACTCTCAGCGAGCTTTTCTCGCACACCGCGACCCGCCGATACATCCATCAGTAAATCCTGCATCGCCGACAAATGAGCGATAAGAAAAAGTCTCCCCGATGTTTTTCCATCTTCAACGGTCCGTGAACGATTGAATCGAATCCCCGACTCGCCGCAAGAAAAGCTTTGATAAAAATCAAGTTTGTACCCTCTTTCGAATTTTCACGGAAGACGGAAAGGGGAACCGTAAGCTTTTCTTCTAACCCTTATTGACGCGATTCTCACGTCTCGCCGAATCCCAATCCCGCCGAAGCTTGTTCTCCGAAGCTGCGCTTACGGGACGAACGAGGATAGAGAAATATATAGGCGAAGCGATGAACAACCTTCCCTCTTTCTTATTTCGCCCTCGCGGCGACAAAAGTTTTCGGAGCCAACAGCAGCAGCGACGTGGCCCACGTTCGCCGAAGAGGAAAGAAGAAGATGTATATAGTGCGCGTAGTCGCACGAGTGGAAGCGAGGAAAAGGTGGACGCATTTGGGGATTTCGAAGTTTAGAGTCGGAGCGATAATGCTCAACCCCGCTCTCTTCAACCCGAAGACTTGGGAAAACTTTCCTTCTCGGGCGGCTGCTCCTTCGCTCGGGAGAACGCGCTCTTCCCTCGCATAGGAACCTCTATCTTTCTCTCATTCTGTATATATATATATATATATATACACACACACACATATATATATCTATATATGTATATATGTTCCTTCTTCATCTTTCCCGCTCGGCTGTGCCACCTTTTTTTTTTTTTACTCATTCCCTCCCGCCTTCGTCTCACCTAGCCAGTCGGGTTACCAAGTGTCTTGCCGGGTTTCTGGGTCGTACGGAGCGCAGTACGGAAGCACCGCTGGATAGAATCCCTCTCGATTTTCTATCCGGATACCAGAGACTTCGAGTTCGGGGTCGAACACTCTCTGCTTTACCCGTTTCCCTTCCGCCATCCTGCGAAGGTTCGCGGGTTGTCTAAACCCCTCTTTGCCCCGACATTTCAACTATCCGACTAGAGGCACTGCTGGAAATGGCTTTGATGCTCGGCGAGAACGTATCTCGGCCCAGCGCTCGTCTCATTTCTCCGTTTATATATATGTATATATATATATGTATACATCGGATTCCGAATTGAGGGGTGGTTGAGGGTGGGTGAGTGTACACGCCGCGATATCCTGGCGTGAAGGATGTATAGTCGGGAAAAAATTGCGAGGAATTCTCTCACCGTACCCTTTTCACTCGCGCCGCGATTCTCGGATTTTGGATTCCCGTCGGGACTCGAGGGAACTTGAGGAGGGTCTTGAATCGTCGCCAAAATACCGTCGAGTCACTCACGGTACAGTTAACGCGGCGAGAGCTTTGCAATAGCCGGGGATGCGGAGGTAAAAAAAAAGTTCAGACATTTACCCCACTGTTGTTGTCGGCAAAATAGGATATCGAACTTATTCTTTTTATTGGACCGTCCCGCTCAACTTAGACCCCGTGCCTATCGAAGACCCGATTTTTGCTTGCTGGGACTTTTGTTGAAAATTTTCGTTGCAACTTCCGGTGAAAATCATTGCGACTCTGGCTGAAAACTAATTTTTTTCATAATCACGAAAATTCGTCGTCGAGATAAACGAATGCGTCTTGCTTTTTTTTTTTCTTCCTTTTGATATATCGAATTTACTGCCCGCCCTTTTCAATCACGGCGGACGTTTCTGTCGATGCGTCTTACTTTTCTTGTCACGATCGAATCGTATATTCAAACGTTTCCGTCGCCCGCCCTCTCTAAGCAAACGGAAACGCGAAGAAGTCTGTCATTTCAGTGGAGGTACAATTTCCGCGATATCAAGTTTCGACTCTAGAATACCATTTCCGGTGAATCCCGACTCCCGCTGCTTCGCGGCCCCGAGGCGACTGTAACTCGCCGCAAAACGTATATCGAAACTTTTAATTAACATCTCATATTTATTCATAATCTGGAAATGCGGAGACCGCGCCGATGCGGCAGGGCAGCGATCGCTCGCTCCACCGTCGCCGCAACACCTCGGAGCGAGACTATTATAGTCTCGCTCCGAGGTGTTCGCCGGCAGCTAACGTTGTACCGGAAATCCAGAAGCGCGATGAAGTATCTTTCGGGAGCGGCCTACATTAATATCCTTCGCTGTACAGTGCGGGACCTAAATGCGTTCACTCGCCGAATCTCATTAAGGTACAACGAGAATAAACGCAAAGGACGGAGAATATTGCGCGCGAACCTATCTTGCCACGGTCGATGTCTCATTCGCGGTACATCGGGGAAAAAGCGAAAAATTACCTGGAATAAGGAAAGAATGAGTTTTTTTTTTTAATTTAATTTTTTTTTCCGCTTTTCATATGCTCCCATCAAATTTGCATCGGAGTGCGATGAACCCTTTCTACTTCGCTCAACTTCTGCTGTATCCGCACCCGAGTCTTCTATTTTTCCAACCCGTCGTTCCCTTAAGCTCCGGACAGGTGTCCGCGTCTGGATAATAAAGTTACTTCGGTCACGCAATATTCACCTGGGCAATCGAAAGACATGGGCGAGCGCGGGCCACGAGCCAATGTAGGACGCACGATTCAATTACCCTTTGCAAAGAACTTCGCCGTGGGAAATTTAAAAAAAATTCGACGCTCCGTTTTATTTTTACAAAGTTACCCACCGGTTGGTCGCAGTTTGCTATTTTTTCAGCTACTCGGTTTTTATGAAATAAAATTATATTCAAAGTTATTGCACTGGAAACACCGTTTCGTAACACGGGCGAAAAAAAATCGATGAGGCATTCGATCCTTACGTCACTCACAAAAAAAAAAAAGCAAGAATTCTATAACGGGTACAAAAAATTCAACGAAAAAAAAAAAAAAAAAAAATTCATCGAAAAAAAAAACCTACCAAGCCGCAAGCGTTCCAAAGCGCAAGACTAACAAAAAAATAACGGACACAGTTGAAGGTAAGCCCGACGAATGATTTACACACTCGCGGGATTACGAGAATTCGTCGTCCGAAGTAAGCGCGAACTTCGCGAACGATATTTTTCCTCGCAACGGAGAAAAGGGTTGAATCGGCTGAGGTCGGTTAAGGAAAGAAGCATATATACCGATGCAGGTGATCTGAGTCTGACGAAGCGCGTGGGAGAATCCACGGAAAGGTTGGTGCACGTACACACTCGTAATCCGCGCCTCGTAAATTAGGATCTCCCGGGGGGTAGAACGGGGTGGTTGCGCGAGCCGAAGAGATGTGTTCGGCGGAGCCCGTAGGAAAAGGGCACGGTCGGGGCGTTAAGCCGTGAGCTTATGCGATCCTTTTAAGAGAAACCTAATCCACATTCGATGCTCGACACGATGCTTCTCCGTTGGGCATTAGTTGCTCGTGGACTCCGGACTCCGGGCTTCCGGGTTGGTCCGTGTACCGGTTAGGGTTGCGCTTATACGCGGTTACCGGAGAGGAATGTGCGGCGTTTCGCGTGTCGCACACGTACGACACACTGTGAACCGGTATCGCGATGGGTTAAGGATCGAGAAACGAGGGAAGTTGGACGATTACAAATGTAAACGGGTAGGGTCGTGCGGTACCGTTAATACGTGAACGCATTCGGTGTGGATACGGAAGGGAGGAGAAACGGGTTTGGAAGCGTAGGTGCGAGCGGAGGTGGAGGCGCCGGCCCAGTTTCGGGGGTGGAGGTGAGGCGGGAGGAACGGGCGCGCACGTAGTTGTGCAACAACAAGAATATGCTGGCAACGAGACGTGGAATCGTACGTGTGGGAGAAGAGAGGGCTCAGCAGGGTGCAAATACCGCGACGCGCATTCGCCGCGCTTTGCGCCCTCGGTGTGCGAGCGCGCCGGCTCATAGACGTGTAGAGACACACGCGATTGTGTATGTGCACACAAAGAGCGCGAATCCGCAAGTGCAACGACCTGAATTCCCAACGATTTCGCTGCACGCCAGATGCTGGTCTAATCGGGCGAGCGAAGGGAGCGGGAGGAGGACAGGGAGAGAAAGCGTGTACGGTAAAGCCGCGCGATATTATATTCCGGGACATGTTATTATGTGTTACGTGACATATTATTATTGATTGTCGGAGGAGAATGAGAGAGAGAGGAAGTTTGCGAGTTGCCACACTTGTTTCTTTCTATCGTAGCAGTTTTCAGTTTGACGAGACGATTCGCAATTTCGACCGGAATTTGATTGGGGGAAAGTTGGGTAAATTAGAACAGCGCGGCAAGTCGGGAGTGAAAATTCGGATGTATCGCTACGGCAAAATGAGACATCCGACACATTTAGGAAAATTTTTTGCCACCACTATGCCGTTTTGCCCCACTGTCCCCTATGTCGGTATCTTCGGGCCATTTTTTTTTTTAATGACAAACTCACATTGCGGGAAGGGTGAAAGTAGCGAAGTACGAAGTTGCTCGGTTTCCCGAAAAAAAAAGGCGATTGGTCCTGGTCCATTCGCATCCCGTCGTCTCTACATCTGGCATTTTTCCGTCTTTTTTTCGATCGTCTTACTCGGTTCGTTCGTCCTGCCGGGGGAACGGGTGGAACGTCCATTTCGCGAAATAAGATCAAATGCAGGCGTTCCGTCTACCTCGGACGGCGAGCCACCTTCTCATACCCAACTGTCTCTTCTAGCTCGACCGTTTTCACTTCCACGGATAACGCCCGGTCGGCGAAGCGACCAATTGAATTACCAGCACTGAAGATTCAATCGTCTCTCGGTTCCCTTCGCGACGCGGCGGCGAGGACGGACCCGGAGCCACGGAGCGAAGGACGAGAACAATAAGAGAAGACTGCGGAACGAAAAAAGAATGAGGACGGTAACGCGAGAAAACTTCACGTCGAAAGCTTGTACGCGGAGCTTTGACGGTGGGTAAATAAAGTAGGAGAAACGAGAAAATGAAAAATTAAGAGGAAAAGAAAAAAAAAAAAAGGTGCAACGGAAGAAAATCACCGGGAGGACAGCTCTCGAGTGTCGAACGAATGCCAGACCGACGGTGGGAGATTCGAGAGCGAGCAGAGCTTCGAGAGTTACGGAATAACGGCTACGAAAGCGGGCGGACGAAACGAATGAAATTTGTGTGGCACGTGAGACGACTCGCGTTAGTCGACAACCGTGACGTTCGTATCGCGTTCTCGGGAGTGCGCGTCTGCATCGACGTGCTTTCCACATAAGCACGAAACAATTTTTACCGACGGTAAAAAAAAAAAAAAAAAGCGGCGCAGAATGGACCGACGTCTATTACGTGTAATGTAAATTAAAAACAAAAAAAAAGGAAGTCAGCAATAGAGAAAAAAAACAAGACGTCCCTCGACCGATTAACTGCCTCAGTCGATGGATGAGCTCGTGAGAGACACGATGGTCGCGTCTGGATGCGGTTAGCCGGAGATTATCTTTTAGTGGACAGCAGGCTGGCAGCCAATGATCGGATCTCGACGAATGGCCAGCATCGGCCGAACCGTCCAATGGCATTGACGCCAACGTTGGGCGCAAAGTTGTCGAAACGACGGAAAAGACCAAACCCGCCAGATCCACAAATTGCAATTTGCTCTGTCGGTAAGAAAGAAAATAAAACAATTAAAAAAAAAAAAAAAACCTCCGAGCTAAAGCGCGAATGTCAGGTTCGCATAGAAATTGAAGTCGACTTCCTCCCACTGTCGATACGAGAGACTCTCGCGACTCCCGTTCCACCGTGCTGAACTCCAGCTCCATCCAAGCTGCGGAATCAGTATGTCGAGCTATAGATTCGCGTATAGCCGGCCGTATATACCACCCGGGCCAACTCCCCGGGGTCTCGTTCGTCCCGTGAACTTTCCATTATACACTCGCGAAGTCCAACGATGTAGTGGAGTGTGCACGCGGAGAATACAACCCTTTATTTATAGGGGTGCGATAAGTCAGGCAGGAGGGGTGCGCGGTAGGTGGGAGGTTGGGTGGGGGGGGGGGGGGGAGGAGGTTGCACCAACGAGTATGGGACGGCGTTCTAGGAGTTCCCTGTTGGTATATATCGCGCGGTATTCTCCGGCTACGGGGGTTTTCGCCGTTGCTTCGTTGCGCCCGTTCCGCATCAGGGGAACGAGTACGTGTTTGGTCAGACGTGAACTAAGCTCCCGAGAACGATACGTGACCTCCCGTGCATCGCGCACCGGCGGGACTTGCCGCTCGCAATGTTCAAGAGTTGGATGCAGTAACGAATGGTTTTAATTCCTGGCATCGTCGTTTCTTTTTTTTTTTTTTTTTTTTTTTTTTTTTTCTTACTTTTTAAACTATCGGTCGTAAATGGATATGGAGCGATTCGACGGTTTAACGGGTCGACGACCATTCGTCGGAAGAGCGACGTTATCCGATGAAACTGGTAACTTTGTGAACGCTATTTTAGTAAGGATTACTACATCGAACTGGTGTTGTTGGGTTGGCTCGTATTATTGGGTGGGTAGAGGGTGAAAATCGGGACGTCTTAACGAAGCCACAGACATTCATATTCGTATAGCGCATGGAATTATTAAAAGGACGTTATTTATGGTAGATGTTATAATGGGTTTTTGGAGGAGAGCTCAACGTCCGCCGTGTGCGGTATTATTTGCAATAGAATTTCGAGGGATTTTCAAGGATTGGGGAGGAAAAGCTTCTGTTAGGTGCATTTGCTTATTCTTGCGTTGGAGTCAGTTCAAAACCGGCTCGGCTTACGAAACCGCAACCACGGGGCAACGAGGCCACCAAATATTATAAATCGAGACACGGGAGAGGTTGAAATTACAGCAAACGTAATGCGGGACGAATTCAAAAATTGTTCCTGGAAATTAAATTTTTTGAAAATTACAAATATTATAAATTTCATTTACTTTACATCATCGTAGGGGAAATCAAGTTTCTCTGTCAATTCTCTGTAGTAATCGCGACGTGGCTGTAATCCTAAAATTTCACAAAAATATAATATTTCGATCTAACGTTCTTTCTCGAAAAAATTTTTTTAGTTTGTATTTAAAACTTTTTTTTACCAATACAACTGCTTGAATTCGTCCGATCAGACGGTGAGACGTAAATGCTGACTCAGGCACATGCCTTTCTGAAATTAATAGGAAAAATTTATTTGCCGTCCGCCCGAATGTATATTCATCAGTCTGAAAGGTTCTTTTACACACATCGGCAATATCGGCTTTACGGGTTGCGCAGCCCGGACAGTTACGTAAAACAAGTTATTCTCGTATTCCGTACGCCGCTCGGCGAGTGCGGGTCAATTAAAATGCAATGTCTGACCAGCGTTTTTGCGTCCCGGCCGTCCAGCAATATCCCGAAAGAACGAGGAGTGGTCGGGGCAAAATAAAAATCGGAAAACGAGCAAACGAGCTTTTTCGCTATCTTTCGGACGCTCCTCTGACTCGCGGGTCTTTTTCGCTTCGCGGCCGGATGAAACGTTCAAATTGCCGGACGCAGTACTTCATTTTTCCCCATTTTTTACCCCCAATTTTTACCTGCGCCGGCGTTCCCTGTCCCCTCCCTACAATTCCAGCGCTTTGAGCCAGCACGAAATTTTTTCGTCACCGAGTCGAAGGATCGGGACTGTTTGCTTGTTTTATTTTTGTTCGTTTTATTTTCTTCTTACTCACCGAGCCGACGATATTCCAATCTGCGGACTCCGATGAGAACGCATTCATGTGAATTCAATCGATCCGTTATCGGAAACGACCGGATCGATGAAAGCCGATTTCGCAAGGACCGTAGTCCCATTTCAAATTTATAATTGACGTTAGAAAAAAAAAAAAAAAAAAGACCATCATTGCACAGCTCGACGATCGAGTTATATTTCCGGTGCAGGGGGGGAGAAGCTTTCCCCTACCCGTTTTGTAATTCATCGACCGATGACCGAGCAGTGGCTCGTGTTGAAACACATTATTCAGCACAATTAATAATTGACTAATTAAATTTTCTAATTCAATTACAAACATATTTATACGGGCGTCGCTCAGTCCCTCGTCACCCGATTTTGCCCAACTCGTATTCTCAAGCAGATGTATGGATTATTAAACCGTACCAGAAACAATTAACTTTATTGGTAGTTTGCCAGAAACCGATAGGACATTGAGAATGCATAACTTCGACCCCGATTTCCACTAATTGTGAACCCTCTAATTAGAAAGCTCATTCTGGGTCAGTTCAAAAAAAAAAAAAATGGAGCAAAAAATTAAATATCCATTTAATTATTATCACGAATAAAAAGCAATAACCGGGGTTGTAAAAAAAGCTTACGATACATAAATGTGAGCTTGCAGACTGTTTTTTCAGGGAGACCAAATGTTTAATGACCGAGGTCCTGCAGTCGAATTTTAATGATAATATGTCGAAATTGATGTAATTTAATACTAAAACATTAATGTCAACGGAAAAATTTGCGACCCTTCCTCGAGATATTCGTAGCTCGAATATGTATCTGAATGTCGTTTCGGAGGACACGTCTCAGGACGAGAAAATTATTCATCAACGATGATATAACCGGGAAAGTTCTGACCTCGCAACGTGCCCAACAAACACTGCACTCAACCTCCGTCTAGTTTTTTTTTTTTTTTTTTTAATCATTACCCTTTCCCTCGTTTCCACTTTATAGCCACGCGTTAGCCCATTAAGCAATTCCGGGACCATGAAGGCGATAAATGCAGAAACGGCCTACCTTCCTCTCGACTTTTCGTGTGTGTGTGTATGTGTGTGTGTGTGCTCAGGAAAGTGTAGGTGGGTCAGCGGATGCCGGAGCGGCAAGGTAAAATGATGGGCAGTTAGAAGAGGGATGTGACGAAGAAGAAAAAAAAAAAGGGTCGAGGGTATATATAAAGTCGGATCGATCGGCGTTCGACTGGTATTCATCGGTACGCACCCCGATAGTATGCGCGCTTTCCTATAGCATCCTCAACCCCCGGTGCAGCCCCTTTCAGTCTCGCATTCACTGCACCGCCTCCTCCATGCCATCCGCGAAAAGAGGTTACTCTTTCTTTTTTTTTTTTTACCCCAACGCATGCCTCCTCCATTCGTGTGTTTTTTTTCGTTTGCAGCCGCACGGCCCACCCACCTGAATTGTCTCTTTGCCGACTAGCGTTCGCTTTTATGTACAATTTTGTTTGATATTCCGATTGCCGGATTACGAGTCATCCGGCATGCAGAGTGGATTATAATGAAGCGGACATCCGAGTAACGAGTCTCGTTCGGCACTCGTGCCGTGCAGAGTAATCCACTGTCGAGAGGCCGAGAAACTCGAATAAGTTAATCCACTTGATGCACTCGTTCCATGAGCCGAGCAAACCCGGAGCTTTGGCTCGTGGAACGGGAGAAGCTCTTCACGTTTGGACCACATTGCAAAGTCACTCCAAAGTTTCCCTGTTCCCTCGATGGCTCGAGTTTGATTAGAAAGACAAAACTGAGTGTCCCAACGGAGAGGAGAAACTGTGTAACGAGCGGAGCGAGTCTCCCATGAGCGGTCATTATCGATAATGACAATGAATTAATAGGGCACCGAGGGCAAAAATTTTATCCACCACCGCTCACTCATCCTCTACACGTGTCTATTATGTCAGATTCAGCGTTCATTCAGATTCGCTCGGAAACGTTATATCGATGGATGATTTCGTTTGGAACGGCGCCTGTTTGTCCTCGCCCGAAGCGCAAACAGGCGTTAATCGATAACGCTACGTGCTCTAATTAATTCACCGTGGCTCGACACAAAACTTTTTTTTTTTTTTTATATTCGAAGAGTGGAGGAGGGAAAAATCAGGGCAACGTGAATTTCATCTCAAACATTGTTTTTTTTCTCTGACGCTTTCGAACAATCACAATGCTCATCGCTACTCGGCAATCGTTTCGTAAGTGACGAATCTAGGATAAAACATTTTTTCCTCTAAGTGGAAAGAAATGACGAGATTATTTTAAAAATTACGAGATTGAAAGGATTTTGTCCCAGAAAATGTTCTCTGCTCCTTGACTACAATTGTTTAAAATTGTATTACCAGTCACTAAACGATTTGTTTTGCCTGAGAGACGAAGCTCAACAATTTCACCTCGGACCTCAGTCATTTTATCTGGCTCGTCGATTTTCTTCATTTTATTTTTGACGAAACCCTCGAATGAGTTGTGCGACTATGGTGCGGAATGTATAGAGTTACAGCGCCTCATAAAACGTGCCGGGAAATAGACTTGTAAAGGCGAGAGACGAGAGGAAGCCACGGTGGACCGGAAGGGACAAGGCGGAGGAAAAAGGATATATCGAGAAGCCGACAAGGAGTTCCGGCGACTGTGTCTCTCGTTCGGGTTTTATCGAGGCGATCCACCCATCCTTCGCCCGGTGGTTCGGCCGCATTGCATGTATCTGTGCCCGTACGTGTGAACATTCCGTCCACGACTATCGTACGTTTCGTCTTGCTTTACGACTCGGTTGCGACCGGCCGTTGGAATAAAACCCGCGCGGCAAGCCGACTTCCGGTCGCGCGTGCAGCTTCGCGTTCGCCAGCTATCCCAGCGACACAGAGGACTACAACTGCGCTTCGGTGTCGTAGCAACGAAGGAGACTCATGACTTCACCTACTTCACCCATGTTCCACATTTCGTTCTCACTTCCCGCGACCTTTGCTTCCGTCCATTCTCCGCAAACTCCGCTCCATTTGTACCGATTTCATGCACCATTAATCGAGACACTACGGTGAAGCAGCTTATCACTTTTCGTTAAAAGTTGCACATTCTTCACCACCCATCTCTCTCTCCCAACCCTCGCTCCGCGTTGAAGTTACGGAATTACCTTTTCCCGCGGTGTACCCAGAATTCGTCCAATTACTCAGATTTTTGCATATTCAATGAATGGTAATTTAATTACTCGTCGGAGATATTCATCGCGACAGGAGTGCTATTGGGGATGAGACTATAAACGAATGAAAGTTAATTCGGAGGGTCCATGTCGGAGTGAGAAGGATCCCGAATCTCGAGATAAGTGGACGAGTAAATTAATACTCCGCAGCTTCGTTACGGACACAGAGAAACCTACTGTCGAATAGAACCTTCCGCGTTAACCTTTTGAGACGAACGATGGGACAGTGCGCTACAAACGGTAGAGCGTTGCTTTACGTACCTGTAGAATGGACTTCTAATATCTCACCCTCGGAACTACGGGAGGGTTAAGCCTTTGAGTCACTCCTGTGTCGTCGTCTTTGAGGCATTATACACGTCGTGCTTGCAAATTTAGCTCTAAATTTTCGCTATAATTCGCAGCGATGTGCAGAATCCTGATGAACCGAATGGGGAATCTAACGTCGCTTTACACACCGAGTCAAGCGGGACACGTTCTTTTGATTCTCAGCGATTAGGAAAATTATTATCGAAGTTGGGAAAAATTACGAGAAAAAATAAAAAATAATGAGCATGGGACAGGCGTTTTCTGAAAAATTTATGGTGCCCCATTTTTTTGCTGGTTTTGGCCCCTCTATTCATTAAATATTTGAAAAATGTTTTTTTTTTTTGTCGTGGTGAATTAATTAGAGAAATTAGCATTATCGGTCAGGACAGTTGAGCGTGAAATTTAACGATATAATTTTTTATTCATAGTGTAGGGCGATATTTTTTGCGAATACCTTGCTCGATATCTTATCCGGAGCAGCTTGGACCATAAATATTTTTGTCAACACTTTAGGTGTATATTATTGTTATATAATTTTTTATGTTATTTCCTGTCGATATTTTCGACTCCGAGATTTTTCTACTTGGGATTCGCGTCGGACGTGTTTGCTCATAAAGTCACCTTCCGGTAGTCAAGCATCCGTGAGAGCGTGCGATTCCTATTATAGCGGTATAACATTCTCGCACATGAACGGATCAAATCGGATAATAGCTTCTCCCTGGAGAACGCATAATCGCGACGTGGCCCCTTTCCACCTCGGGATTGAATCGATGCACGGGAACGATGTCGAATGTTTCAAGTGGAAATGTCGAGCGTGTTGGGCGGAATCGCGCCGCGTTCCCATCGACGTCAGCTGATAGGTGTGTTGAGCGAATGCGCGAGGTGACGATTTGATTTGCAAAGCGAAACTGCGGGCTTCGAGGAAGCCGGCAAGTAGGAATACGGAGGAACGCCGGAGGGACGACGAGATATCGTCGCGACGGAGGGTTTGCGAGGATGTCGTCTCTCTCATCGTCGAGAATTTCCTCGCACCCGACTAATTCGGCCATCTCGGCTTCTCCGCATGATAAATAAACCCGTATGAGAGATTTCCCCAAAACTTAAAAATTATTCGTCCTCAAATTTCGATATTCTCCAAAAAATTAACCAGTCGATTTAGCGACAATAAAAAAAAAAGTTGACTATAAAAATTGAAGATCTTTTTTTGAACAGAAAAAAAAAATGGAGCAAGCACATTGGTGAATTCGGTGCTTTTGGAGTGGCATTCTCTGGAGTAGGACATTGTCACGGAGCGCGCGATCTCCGAGAGGTCGAATATCGATTACTCGGCAGCTCCTTCAAAGCTCTCCGCCCGTTTTCCTTCCTTCGGTCGTGAACGCTTGGCCGAAGGGCCTCAGAAGTGAGGGCCCGCGAAGATCTCCGTGCGTCCTCTCGTCTCGCTCTTCCCATTGCGAGGCTCCTCGTCTCTGCAGCTTCTTCGCCGACGGCCGACACTCCTGGGCCATTTGTGTCAGGATCCTGGCCGCGAGACGATAAACGAGGGGACGATTACAGCCGTAAGTTTCCTCGCGTTGCGAATGTACATTCTCGCCTTTGCTCCCAACGTCGACACGCTGCTATCCCCAGCTATAGCCAGCTCAGAAGAGATAGTAATGAAGGTTCCGATCTCGCGGCAGAGTATCTCGAGTCGATAAACAAAAAGCCTGCTCGGTGCTATAAAAAGTAACGACCGCGATGAAGATGTTCCAATGCCGTTGCGCCGGACTGGCGAAATGCACGTCCGCAGACGGGTGCACGAGGCGCAACGTTTCCGGAATACCCGATTTCCAAAATAAGTTACATTTCGCTTCCGGCACGTTTTCGGATTGAACAAAAAATTTCTTCGAGGTCCGGGTGCTCAAAAAAAATGTTCTCGTGCGCAGACAACTTCGTCAAGCAATACTTCTCCGAAACGCAGATTGCCCGGAATAATTATTTTTTGCTCCTGGCACGTTTTTCAGTTACTTCGGATTGAATGAAAAAATTGTTCGGAGTATTTTGTTGCTCCGAAAAAAAATTCTTATAGCAGGAGCCATAACAGATGTGATGGTTAATGTGGCACGTCCAGCAACGGCACGTTGCATGAATCGCCCGACTGTGCGGAAGGTGGACTGGGGAAAAAAAAAAAACGATATTAAAGTTGGAGCAAGGAACGGTTGGAAACATGTCTGTCGCGCGGGAAGTAAGAAAGCAAGGAAGAGTTTCCCAGGGCGAGAGGCTCCGGAGAGATAGTCGTCGGTTTGTGCTGCTGCTGCGGCTGCGGAGAACGCTCCGAACGTGTTTCAGCATCTTGGAGGCAGAGAAAGAGAGACTCGTCGAGACGACGGCCAGCCAACCACGTTCGCCCAGGACCACGACGTGCTCTCTCGTGTAACGCTTTCCACCACGTCGCCCGACAGACCCGAGGATCTTATTACGCGAGGGAACGTGTAGCTAACGTTGAGTCTCGAATTATCCTGCAGCGGCGCGCCGGTTTCTTTCTCACCTTATTTTTTTTTTGTTTCCATTTTTTTTCTCCTCGTTTCCTTCACCATTCCAGAACGCCGCTTTTGCCTATTTCGGACTAACGTCTGCTCGCACTGTTATCGTGAAGCAACGAGATTTCGACGCTTTGATGTCTCTCGTTCGAGCATCGTTGTGTCGAAATTCAATCGGTTGAATGTGGCCAAAAATCGCCGATCTTGAAGGCATTTTCTCTGAACAGTCAAACTCCCGAAACTTTTATTTTATTCGATAAATCGCCGAATAATTATATATTTAAAAACTCGTTAATCGGAAAGATGTTGACCGATGTTGTTGTTGTTTTTTTTTTTTTATGGCTTGTTGCAGCGGAACGGGATCATTGCAACAAGACGGTGGATATTTACGAGGATGTCTCGAGTCCACCGGTGAGTCCAGCTACGTGGGGAAAACCCTTGACCTGTTGGTATCGTTTCCGAGCCTTTCGCGGTACACCACGTGACTGGATACTGCGAGTGCGGTTCAAGAAGTTCAAGGTCGGAGTACTGGCGAACGCTACGACCTGCTCCGGCGGATATCTCCAGGTAAGATCAACACTTGTCTCTCATGGGGAGGAAAAAATGGGGGAGCGGTAAAATCGACCGGTTCTCCATTTGGGATAAGACCATTTTTATGAGTATTATTAATCATAACCGTCATAGTATAAATCATAATATTACGATTTAAATCGCATAATTCAAAATATATTGCCGCATATTTATGAGGAATGAGGTTCGAGCGCATCACACTAGAAAAACGAGTGACACATTTTTCACGTCACCAATACAAACTTTTTGCACATCCATTGCAATTAATTTTGTATACATCAATGACACACTCTTTAGAATAAAAAAAAGTGAGTTAATTAAAAAAATTTACCGTCAAATTACCGAGTAAATAATTGACCTATAATGAAAAAAAAAAAAAAAAAAAAATTGTATCAAATGCACACTTTTTTTTTTTACCGTGAACCGAGAAAGTCTCCGACTTCGATAATAAGAAAAATGGTGAATTTAATATACTCCGAATATACATTTTAATTTCTGTGTCAAATAGTCGATTGACTGTTGGCGCTCCTACGTGTCGTGGCGAAAGTGCTTTGATCCATCGTACAATAGAAATTAACGCGGGCGTTACGGTTCTTCTTTGTGGGTAGGAGGAAGGGAATCGGCAAGTGGGAAATTCGCCGACGAACGTTGATGCGTGTCGTGGGGTTTTGGTGGGTATCGGTTTGTCGTAAAACCCGTAACTGGCGGAACCAACAGGGTGGCATCGGGAGCCAAAGGGGTCCGAGCGAGACGGGGCAGAGGTTGAGGCCACCGTTCGCCAGTGGAAAAGCGATGATGGCGTTTGATCACTGGCGTGAGACACCGAGCGGAAATTCGATCGCTAATTATTCAATGGGCCACTACAGCAGCATGGAGTCTTGTATGAGCGCGTGTCTGTACGTATATACGGTACCGAAACGGCACACGCTGGGATGGAGCCGGGTACCATAATGCACCGGTGCGAGAGTGACCGCAGCAGCTCTACGGTACCATCCGGCGGAGATGCGCGCGTGCGCCATTCGCCATCGATCTATCGCGCGCGCGCAGACGCTCTTTCGCGCCGACAACGACGTGCGAGTGTTCTCCTGCCTGAGCGAGCGTTATATTGCCAGAGAATCAAATTAACTTACACCGTGGCAAATTCCGGTTGCTCTCCGAAACTCTACAGAGGAAACATTTCGAAAGGGAAAACATCTTTATGTATATATATATATATATATATATAGGCACAAACGCAAATTTAAAAATAAATAAAAACGACTCCCGGAAACGAATATGCGTAGATTTTTTATGTAAAAAAAAAAAAATTGCCGCGTAGATGCGAGGAACAATTTATTTGACACTTTTACTTTCGAAAAATTGTAGTTATTGTATCCCGCTGTATTGTTTTTTTTTTTTTTTTTTTTAATGAATTCAACGTTCCATCCTGACTTAAGCTTTTGACGACGAACAAAGGGTAAACCCGGTATAATTAACAGTGCCTCGGTAACTCGGAGGTCATCCCGCGCCGACAACGACTAATTCCACTAATTAATTACGTCATTTCATCCCGTTGACTGCCGCGGATCCGTACCTTGCCACCGACCCTTCCTGTTTCCCGTTCAACTTTAGGTAGACGGATGCTCATTAATTGCAAAGCTCATCGGCCCACGACACTGACCTAGACCCTTGGAATTGTCGCCGACTGCACAGGTGATAAATACGTTGATTGCTCGAGCTCCGTTTCACTCGGACGAAACCACATTAATTTAATTACATGCGCGATTAACGAAAATAAATGGTTGGTTCAGAGAAAAGGCAAATTTTCTGTCGTTAAACAAATTTTCCTGCTCGATAAACACGTTTTTTTTTTAATTATCTGCTAATTTTTTTGTTGAGCCAACACAATTTTTATTCAGTAAAATAATTTCTCGTTCGGTCAACTGATCTCTTGTTTAGTCAACAAATTTCTCGTTCGATCAACAAATTTCTCGTCTACTTTCGGTACTTTCTCAGTCACGTAGCGATCAAGATTTCGCTTGGCTAAATCCAGGATCGTGTATATCGCAAAATATCTTGGAATGTTGCCAGAAACATTCCATGATTACATCCCGTCGAGAAAGTTCAGTCGTCGGGCCTCGAGAATCGTACATCCTCGAGAAGGATAAATCGGAAAGCCAGCGCGACAGATGGAGAGTGAAATAACGTGTACATTTCCTCGCCCCCCACCTCGCGAAATATTTCCATTGCGAATAAACATAGTTCCGACTTTCACAACCAAGCATGCAACGGTGCGGGAAGTTTTCGAAACTCTGACGATGCAAAGGTAACTTTTGTTGTCGAGGCAAATGGATCTCGCGTTGAGACGCGCGAAGAGCCGGATAGAGCGTTACCGAACGGGACGGAGGGTTGAAAACCGTGTCGGCGCGGTGAAAAGCAGAGATCGTCACAGCGGGATGAACGAAATCCGCGAAACGGCCTCAATTTCGCCCTCTTCACTCCTGTGTTATCCGCGGTCGTTGTCGTTGGCGCCCAACAGTGTCCAAAAATACTGGAAAAGGTGTAAACGCCGCGCCATACTCCGAACAGCCGGCAGAAATACTTTTGGTAACGCGCGTACGGAGCTCTTTTGCCAGTGATAAATCGTTATTTTTCCCCGGGTTGCTTTGACAGGGAGGGATTTTTCGTTGCCGCGGTTCGGGAGGTGGCGGCTACGTGGATGGAAAGTATACGAGCGAACGAGAAGCATGAAAGGGTGAGGTGAAAAAAAAAATAAGAGAAGAGAGGAAAGAGCCGGCGGAACGGAGCTGCACGGGAGAAATAGAATGTACAAGAGGGAGGCGAAACGATGTCTCGGGATTCCGTCCCGTGTGTCTGGTGCGCACGTTGCGAAATCACTGGCTCCTTCCTTCGCCGATGGAATTTGCTTGTAATTTTTTACACGAACTCCGTCTGTCGCTTCGCCGATTCTCCCACCAGCGGCAACTTTTATTCCGCACGAATTCTTCTATTTTCCTTTCTCACCCCCATTGTTCTTCTTGCCACCCTCCGCGCCACCTTCGCCCGTATCAATCGTTTCCATCAGCGGTTCAGCGCCGGATGACAGTCGGTTGAATCCGAAAAATGGGAGACTCGCATTTAGAATCGAAATATTCGTTTTGTTTCGCTCGAACCGCGACTCGACTTTCCACTCCCTCGTCTCCATCTGATTGACGCTCCATCGCTGTGGAAACTTTTGATTGCCATTCATCTCGCCAGCACAATTTTTCCGACGCTCTTCCAATTGCACTTTTTCATTCCCCTTTTTTTCCCCCTTGCTTATTCGTCGTTTCAGTCGACGCCACGTTTACCGCGTTTCACGGCCGGACGGTGAAAATGGTTTGCGCGCTTAACAAACCGTTCTTGACTAACGTTCGCAATTACAATACGAACGCTCACGATTTTTCAACGCGAGCATCAACATTTTTTTCATTCATTGTTACTAACACTTCGAGTATCGGGACTTTTGGCGGATAGCGAAAAACCATGAATTCTTTCGAGCACAAACGTGATACGGACTTTTGTAATTAATTTCCTTCTGCGTTATTTAGAAATAAATACTTCGAGATACGTCTGTGATTTTTCACAGATATTTTTTTATACATTAAGCGATCATCAAGATTTGTCACATTTATTTTTCTAGACGATCAGGAAACTTTTTTTTTTTTTTTTAGTCCGCAAGCCCGGATGAAATTCACGTCTAATTGTCTTTTCCGCTTTGACGAATATTCCTCGCGAAACGAAGTCTGTGGTACGTCGAGATCGTTGATGTCCGGGATACGTCACGCTTCCCATTCTCCGGTATCCCGTGTGGACTCGGAGCAACTCCGAGTTCCTCAAAGTTTCGTGAAACGTGAAGTTCCTTCTCGTGGGAAAAGAGCTGCCGCGGAGGAAAACTTGATTTCCCCACGTTAAATATCAAAATTAATTGCTGTTTAACTTTGGCGGTGCTGTCGTCGCTCGAAACGTTTGCACATTAACGGAGGTTGGGGCTTCAACGTCGCGAAAGTCTTTAACCCAAAGTGATTTAAAGGTTTTGACTACTTTCGTAACCTGTCGTGTCAATGTCATCGCGTTTTTGTTTTTCCCCTATTAAAAATACTTTATCACTCGAGTAAAATCCGATTTTACTTCCAGTAACATTCGGTTTCCACCCTTTTTGTTTTAGACGGCGCGTTCATTTTCCGAATCCAACTGAGCGAGCGCAAAAACCCCTCGGTAGATACGCCGGGAAGCGGGGCAAAGCGGACCACCTCCTAAAAATTGTCCGCTAAAAATGAGTGAAATAAATCGGAGTTCCATTTTCTCCCTGCGCTTCGAATAAAATACTTTTGACGCGAGCTCTCTTTTGAAGCAAACAGATCGTCATTTCCCGCAAATAGAATCGGCTCGAATAAAAAGGGTTTTATTTGGTGTGCACAGTGAATACGACTGAAAATATGGAAGCCGTGCCAATGTCATCACTTTTTTTTTTAATCTCGATTAAAAATCGTAATAATGGCGGATTTATTTGCAATATTCCGGCTGGTAAAATTCAACGTTTATCAACGAAAAAAATTATACATACATTGCAAATTGGTTCTCGACCTGAGTCCTTCAGCCACATTGAAAATACTTCCCTACTGCAGTGAACTCTGATCTTACTTCCGGTAAAGTCGGATTTAATTAAACGAGATGCAAAAAGCCATCGACGATGGTATACGAAAACGGGGCAAAACGGACTCCCTTCTGTCCACCAAAAAAAAAAAAAAATCGGTGTCCCATTTTCCCCCTGCGCTCGAAATAAAATACATTCGTCGCAAGAGTCTCTTTGCCCAGCGAGCGAATCGTCATTTCCCGCAAATAGGATCGTTTCGCAACAAATGAATTTTTTTTAGTGTCGAGGGTTGTTCCGGCTGAAGACGTAGGAGAAAACTACTTCCAGAGGATCTTTATCTAACTCCTTCTTATCGGGGTATTGATCTCGCGGACCAGAGACACGAGACGACTGACTCTCCGTGCCTGGTACTGCAAAAACAACAACCCCTAACCACATGCCGCGAATGCAGGAAAGCCGGAAGCCAAAAGCCTTCCGCGTCCTTTTTCTTCCAACCCTTAGTCATTTTTCAACCCTGACGATTAGTATCGCGGAAAACATTTTTCGATCGTTCTCTTTGCATGACACTTTCAAATTTCTCTCATATGGCCACATCTATCTCGCTAACTTCACCGTAGGTCAACGAGGTATCTTATCGTATATACATATATATATATATATATATTATGACGGACTCCGAGTTCCACCAAGATTCTACCACTGAGAATCTTTACATCCCTATTATTAACCCCCCTCGATTGTTGTACCGGGCGGCGAGCACAAAATGCTTAAATATATTTATATATATATATATATATATATTTGTACATATGTATAAGTGTACGAGTAGTGTCCTCTTGGTTTGATTAAAGGAGGGACTCGCAGCTTTTCCGATGCCAAGAGAGTCTTTGAAAGCGTGGAAAGCTCGTTTCTCTCGACCGTACCTTCCGTTCTTTGTTCCTCCGTTCCGTCCGGTATCCTGGCTCCTCGGCATTCTCTCGCCGGAACCAAGAGAGTGAAATAAGAAAAGAATGACGGAGAACGGGACGAAGCGGACAGGGAGCGAAGGAGGCGTAATGTCCGTTGATTGCGAGCGAAACCGAGTGAGTCCAGCTATCGAATAGTCGTGGTCGCATGGCCGGGGAATCCCCGGATTGCTTTTACTCGATACACGAAGATTGAGACGTCTCGAAGACGAGCGACGCCTCGGAGCGATCTCGGCATCGGTTTATGGTAATGCAAGTCAGTCGATTCGTTACAGTCGGAAAAAAATAAATAAATTCTTCGAGGGGAAGCTGCAGGGCGGAGGGAGAGAAACGTGGGCTGGGAAGCTATAAATGTCGTGGCGGCGATGACGTATCGCGTTTTACCCGCTATCGGAGAATTTTCTCTTCCTACCTTCCTCCTCTCGAATTCCCACCGAGCCGTTTGCCTTTGCCTTGCTATTAAATTCAAATCGGGTACACCCATCCAACTCTGCCCCCCCCCCCCCCCCTGTCCTGCCGCTGAAAACCCTTGCGCAACCTGCCGCGAAACTCTATCACGAACATACGGCCTTAATTGAAAAGGGCGTCGCGCATATAAAAGCAAAATGGCAACGTAATGACCACGACTCCGCATTCGGCGACCGGATATGACTATGCACGCGGCGCGAAGGTAAACTTTAACGACGTCGTCGGCCTCCGGTGCCATTTACACCGGCAGGACAAAACTAAATAAAATGTATGTACAACCGATAAACGAAACAACCGCGGAGTCGGATGGTCAAAGCTGATTTTTTTGGGAGTATAGAAAAAAATGATGAGTTTGTGAGAGTATGGAGTGCGATGTGAAGATGTTTATAGGTGTTTTTATTTTATATGTTTTTGTGTCGCGGAGGTGAAGTAGAACAGGGATTAGAGGGATTTCGATTAATCGGGAGGTAAATTAACGATGCGTTTTGCGAGGTTTTTTTTTTGGATGTGAAGTGAGGAGGAGCTGGGACGCATTTTCTTTCGAGCTGGAATGACTAGTGGAGTCAATAATGGCTAATTATGAAGTTAATTGTTTCACCTGTATCATTAGCTATAATTGACTTTTATTTTTCCACTAATTAGGATTAATCGGGTTCGTTATTATATCGGATATTTTCAGGATTTTTTATCGTGTTGCATCTAATTAATTGGTTAAACCTGCCAATTGGATGGTTGCACCTGGCACGATGTTCCTAGAGCGTCAAAGCCCCAGATCACGAAATGAAACTTTCTATCTATCAAAAAGTTGGCTCTGATGATAATAAAAAATGAAAACTACCGGATATTGTATAAATAACGATTCACTTTAGAGTTCATTTTTGCTGCAGGCTTTAGGCGATGAAAAAAAAAATATCGTTAATATTTGTCCGCATAAATTTCGAACGTTGAATATAAAAGATGAAAATGGGCAGATACGTGTCAGAGGTAAAATATTGCTGGGTCGATAAAATTCTTCTGTCAACCGGTGAATATTCGAAAATTTGAGTGTTTTGTCGGTGAATTTTCACCACAGTGCATCTCTTCAATTTTTAAACGCGCGGGACTACATTTGGTTGCATAAGAATTGATACATATGGAGTGGGCAAAAATCCATTAATATTCTTCGTGTAAACGGTTATGGTGTCTGGCGCGCCGCACATCGGTGTGTAAGCTCACATGTGCCGTGTTTACCTCCCATGTCCTTTATAAAACCATATTTTGTTGCCGGGGCGAAAATTCCCGGGCTTACATTTAATTCACTCGGTTGCGATCTTTTTTTTCCACTTTTTATTCTCATTCAATTTACGACGGTTTTTCGAACCCCTGGGCTACATAATTCGGTCACAGCCACTACGGCATGTCGCGGGACGGTAAATTGGCGTACGGACCGATGGTTCCAAATATTTTTCGTGATATATATATACGAGAAAAACGATAAACGTAACGAGAGAACGCCCCGAGTGAGATAGGTGAAATCGGAGGCGGAAACATTTATTTTTAAATATTTTCGACTCAACCGCATAGCGCAGGTGGCCTTTGAACGAATCAACTATTCCCAATATCAATAGAATTCGAGCTATGCCGACCTCCGCAGAAAAATATAGTTCGAAATTCAATCTTTTCTTTTAAAACATATTCTCACAATTGTCCATCGCTATTCCAATGGCAAAAAATTTGTAGTACAGATTGTACATATATATCCTGTCCATGTATATTAAAGCGCTTACACCATAATTCTTTATCCAACCATGATTTATAGTCATTGCTGTAACTATAAAATATAAACGTTCTCCTCGAGAGAAATTTTTAATGAAAAAAAAAAAAATCAGCACTCACGCTTCTCGAATGTAATTTTCTCTCGATGTATCAATTAAATATTTAAAAAAATCACAGACGATTATCGTAAGTGAAGGAAAAATATCTCCGCTTCTAAATTTTGTTTTGACAAGCAATTGTCGAATTATCAATCTCGAGCGTCAAATCCATTCTCACTCGAGTCTCGCGGGGACGTAATTAGCAAAGATCGTTCTCCGGCGGGGCGGGAACACAAACAAAAGGAGAGCGAAATATATAGCGGAGGATGCATACGGAGCATAGCGTCGCGAGAATGATTTATAAATAAAGTAGAGTGTCTGTACAGCGGAGATGTACACTTTCGCAATGCGTCTTCTTGTTCCCAAGTACTCCGACGTGCGGAGGGACGGGGCAATGCTTACCGGAGGGAGGAGGGTGGATAAGGTTAGTACACACGGCAAGGGGGCTCGAGGATCTCGCGGGAGCAAAGCGGAAGGGTTGAACCGGAAGTTTGTATGTGCGCCGGGCGTCGGAAAGGAGGTGGAGGAAGCCTGCCGAAGATTAATGACGCACTGCCAGTGGCACACGGCTGGGATAGCGTGTCCCAGCGTTTGTAGACCCACCCTGTCCTATATCTTATTCCCTCACCTCTGCCTCCAGTTTGCCCTCCCCATTCTTCCTTCCGACACGTTCCCGAATGAATAATTAAGAACGATGGGCTTCGGTCGCAAAGAAAACAGCCACTCGTGCACGTATACTTCCTAATTCCTCCCTTCGTCTTCATCCACCCCCTTCGTTTCACCTGCAAACTGGCGTCCAGTCACTCCCTATCTGCCATTATAAAAAATAACCCTTCACTATTAAATTAAATGAAAACGGAGGAGCCGAGGAATACCGGAAGTTGCAGCGTTGATGAGGACTCGAAGAAAATATTATTTTTTCCCTTTTTTCCCTTTTTTCCCCTCGTCGTTCTCTTGCACTTCTCATCCACGCTGCCACTCTCGCTATTCCTTGGCTATTTCTATTTCGTTTCTTTTTTTTATCATCTTCGCTACGTACTCTCCCTTGAGAGCCCTACACGAATTATGCATAATTTCACGCCCGAAGAGCCCTTTCCGTGCCGGAAAGGAAGCACGTGCGGAGGATCCGACGATCCGAGGATGAAGCAAAAAAGTCGACCTGGGAAGGTCCTTTGAGCGCGATACCTCGAGAACGCACTGATTCTCGGGTCGGTGCACCTTGAATCGCGACTCCGAGACGGTTAATCGTATTTTTATACTCTCGTGACTTTAATTATTTTGCAACGCTGATCGCCGATATACTACTTATGTTTTCATTCACACATGAATATTTGATATGGAAAAATAAGTCTCAAATAAAATACTAATTTCTCGTGACTTAAAAAATTTTTAATCGAAGAAGCAAAAATCATTTTAAAAAAAAAATAATACTTCGTCATCGTCAAATAAGACTCTAAAATTTTCTGTAATCCAAGTAACGCCAATACCTCTACTATTTCCTCCAATCTTCATTAACTCCCGTAGCTTCGACGAACCAACCCAAAGGTTTTCTCTGTTGAATCGAATAAGCGCCAACTCGGGAAACATCAAATAGATATTTCATTTTCGCTTCGTGAAAAACTCGACTGTAGGATAAAACGGTCTCGCATCGCCGGCTTCGTGCCAAGCAAACGGAGAATTCGAGACGGAGGATGCACCGACGTTCGCGAAGACTACTCGCGAAAAGTGGTTCCCTAGCTCGATGCAAACCTATATCGTTCGCGCGGTTCGTATAAATGGATCGCTGAGAATCAGCACGGCGTAACTCGGATAATTCCAAGCGGGAGTTACGCAGTTTCGCCTCCGGGTCAGTGTCCGAAACGCGTATCGCGTTATTAACATCAGAAAGGCGTAACTCATACGCTCGTACACGTAAAATCCAACCATTCGATTTTAGCCGTCCGATATATTCTCGATCGAGATTGGTTGCACCGTAGACGTTCGGGCGAGCACGACCCGCAGGACTCTCGCATCCCGACGGTCACTTTTCACGTTCCACGCGTGACCGGAATACATCGAAGGAGGCACGAGCGCCTCGCACGACCATTGCGAGATCCTCGCATGCACATCTCGACGCCCGCGGAACGTAAGGAGCGATCCTCGCGGCATCTCGGATAACGTCTATTCATGCGGACGTGCCGGAAGCTTCACCGGGAATGCGATAGTTCTCGCACAGCCGACGAGACCCGAATTGCGTATTCCGAATAATCAATGGACATTCGGACCGGAAAGTAATCGGGAATAATTCTCCATTAAGTATCTCGATAACAATTCATCGCAATCTTTTATCCATCCGGTCTCTCGCGTGCCTCGACTCTTGCTGCGTAATTTTTCGAGTAATTTTTTTTTCTGCAATAATCAATGCAGAAATAAATTTAATCTTATACAATTCTGTGAATCCATGTGCCAGGTCAGCCGCGTGTCACTGCGAGACAATTTTTTTTTTTCATCTATTCTCAGTCTCTTCCCCACAACAAATGGCAGGCTCCTAGCCAATTGGATTAATGATCGCGCCGGCTGGATCCATAACTTTATGCTCATTATATATATGTATACATATATACATATATATACGTGTACATAATATAAAAAAAAGTCTCGCCGCTGTCGCCGTCGCCGACATGTAAAAATCCGAGGGTCGGAACTTAAGCCTTTATTGTAAGTACGACTGCCCGTGGGAGCGTTTTCAAGTGTCTATGAGTGTCCATAAGAGCCTCGGAAGGTGTCGATGGTTTCGAGCTCGCCAGCCACAAAAACCCCAAAACCTATATACGTGTACAAATCTATATATATATATACAAGTATAAAAACAGAGTAATTCATTCGCGAATACAACCAGCAGTCGAAGTTCCACTGCAGCTTTCCGTGGCTCGAATCTGCCGATTCACGGGGCGACAAGAGAGCTTTTCGTGTCGGACTCCGACGAGGAATCGAAACGACCGCTCGAAGCAGTTTCGTTGAAAAAAGAAGCGCAAAAAATAAAAGACCGGCAAGCCGAAGCGACGAGGAATGGAAATGCTCTGAAGGGACCGCGAGGATGAGAGTAGGACAAGAGGGTTTCCGCGATTGAAAATCAATGAGCTCGGAAGTACGAGGCGCGGAGGAAAGCGCACGTAACTGTACGGAGCCACGACCGAGCGACGGTATTTATGGATTCGGTGGTGAAACTTACACGTACCAGCCTCGCAGACGGTTGCACAGCAGAGTCAAACCCCGAGACGTGCCTTCGCGCTGCCGCTGGGATTCTCCTCCTGCGGCGATGTGCGAGTCAATAGGGTTGGCGATGCGGTACAGTATGTCGAGCGGATTGGAGACGGGGGTTGGTTTTCTGGTACCGGAGTGAGATTCCGAGTCGGTACACACGAGGGCGAGAAGTTCACACAGTCGTAACGGTACCGAAACGACCTCGTCTCGGACGTCCACCTGGATCGAGCCATCCCCTTTTCCCCCGATAAACGCTCCGCATGCTTTCCCACTCACACATACGAGAATCGTGAGACAAAACGCGACAGTGAAGTAAAACTCCCAATAATTTTGGATTTTCGTTAAATTTCGTGCAGATGAACGAGAGCGACCGACGCTTTTTCTCAGCTCCCTTTCCACGATTTTCATCGTCGACTCGTACGGATTCAATTATTTCCGGCAAGCTGCGGCTGTGAACTCTGGCTCGATACACCGACCGTGAAATTTGCTTCTGCGACCGGTCCGCGCAATCGTCGATCTTCCATCGCGGAAAAATCGGATTTTCCATAACGGAGTTGGGAAATCAGCTGCGGCGCTCGCGAAGGTGCCCAAAGAGGCATCGCCGCGCAAAACTCACCGGTGATTCATGCAGTTGCACGAAGGGAGGTTTTACCGTTGGCCTTAGGAATGCATTTGCATACTTGGTTGCCGACCTGGTGGGCCTCTTTGCCCTCGCGGCCGGCGCGGACGAATATGGAGCGTATACATTACACCTACACAAGCACCGCAGTTTTGCGGCTGGTACCTCCTAGGGGGGGGGGGGGGGGGGGGTAAAAAGGATTTACTTTAACGTGGATTTATTTATAACGCATCTCTCGGAAGCCCGAGGAAGCAAGAGCCGACGGAGTTGCTCTCGCTGCGCGATCTCGTCCTTTTTTTATTATTCGAGTTCTCCGCTCTACCGCCCTCGAACCCTTCCAAGTTTCATCCTCGCCGGAGGGCTGCATCGTTCTTCCTTCTATTTACATACATTCCGCTCCCCACTTGCGGAACGGGGTAATTCTGTTTACATATTTATTATGGAGTCGAAGACGACCTCGTCGCCCACCCGCGACTCGTTGCCTACGCAAGTTCGTAGTTTCGCGCGGAGTTTCCACTGAAATCCTCCCCCTAGCCGCGCACGGAATTTTCGCATAAACGCGTATAGATATATACATATGTATAAATGTATGTATTGGCTCAGGATGTACGCGGTATATTTAACCAGGAGTATGCATATGTACGAACGTAATACCGACGATGTGTAAACTCCCCGTACGGGTTTGCATATGAATGGAAGGGCACCAGCGAGCCAGATAACGATTATGTGCGCTCTCGTGATTTATTCGGTGAAATTCATTAGAACGTGGAATAAGTAGTGTCCGTGTCGTCCGCACCGACGTCGCTGCCGGGAGTAAAACTCAATTTGACTAACGAAGTAATTGCCACGTTCTATTTACCAAAAATTGCCACACGGCCCGGTGTGCATATTCAATTTTTATTTTCGCCTGGTATCGTGATTAATTTAATATGACGAGTGAAGTGAAGCGAGATGAAAGGGGAATTGGATGGGATATTTGTGAACAGTCCGTTTTGCCCCACACCTGTTTTCCAGCGTCGGTGACGATTTTAGACGGTCGTGAATCAATCAGTTTAATTATTAAGTCGGGCGGAAATCTTCGATCGCAGTCGTGTATTTACGGATGGAAATGGAAAAAAGGATGAGCGAAACTTTGCACGTATATGGGAAACGCTCTTCTGATACTCGATCGTCGAGATCCTAAACTGCTCGAAATATTAATTCACAGTGTCCTGCATTTAACGAAAATATAATCGAGTTCTGTTCGCCTCGTTCGTTTCATTTTCTCGATACATCCGGGACAGTGAAATATGATGAATTCTATAGTTCGCGATGCGGAATGACAAATTGAAATCGCTCAATAATTTGTTTCATTGATTTATTCAAATTCGCATAATTTCGGGAAGCTGTGGGATCGCTACAGTTTTAGTAAATCGGAATGACCTACTGGAATCATTAATTCAATAATATCGAGGTACGGAAACGCTTTTTAAAAATTTTAATCTAATGCCTGAGGGCTGACCTATAATTTTGCTGGGCAGAACAATCTCCATTGGAACCGGAGCTCGATCGAATTAATGAAAATTCTGATAACAGAAAATATAAGACGGTTTTATCTATAACTGTGTTGTGGAGATATCTAAAACTTTAGGCCATGTAATATAGGCTATATATTGCCTATCATGACCGATCTTAATCGCTAATCTTTGCCCAGTTAGTGACCAAAAATAACTCAACAGAATGCTAATTGCATGGACTATAATATGCGAACAGTAATGGAAGCAGGCGTATTCGTGGGTTTAATTCCAACTCACTTGTTCCCGACGAAATTGTAATTTCTCGTTCTATTCTAATGCACTACGCTTTTGATTTAACCTAAATCATTCAGTGCACTTTGAATTCATCATCACAATTGCGTTTGATTAAGAGAACAAACCGAATTTGGAGATTTAAACGCTTAAAAAAAACCGCCGAGAAAATTACCGGCTCGAGTTTGCTTTTTGAGGGTTGAGAGACGAATCTCTGATCGTCGACGGTTTTAGAAATTTTTTTCGCGATGCTCATTCAATTACACGACGCATCGAATAATGGATGTACACAAATTTTAGATACCGGATATAAATTGAATTTTCTATCGGTCATAGTGTGATTAACGGATGGTAATTGAGCGATGGTCAATAATTGGGGCGGTCACCTTAGAGGTTCGATTCGATCCTAGCTAGACAGGTCCAATGTTCACTCTCAGGGAACTCCGCTCGTGCAGCGAGCTTGACGGTATTTGTCGACGGATAAACGACGTCCCGGGTGACGTTACGGCGGTCGACGCGGAGTCGTAGGAACTTTTTCCCGGGGAAGTCTGTCGCTGACGCATCGGTAATCGACGTTCATGAGAGATCCTCCGAGGTACAGCGCGGGCCCATTATGCGTCCGTCTGGTTGCAGCGGCCCACGAAATTGGAGAACCGATGCTTACAGCGGCAAGCCGTGCACAGAAAGTCCACGGAATTTCCCCCGGGGTTGTCGGTTCAAATGATAACCGATCGAGAGGACATTACCAACAAATAGTTGTAATTTATTGAAATAAATAATTCAAATAATTTGTTCTAATAATTCATCCAAATAATGTGTTTTAAAAATGTATTCGAACAATTTATTCGGATAATGTATTCAAATAATTTATTTAAATAATTTATTCGAGTAATATACAGTGCAGTCTCTTTAACTCAACGCCGTCGAGACCGGATTTCCGTGGCAGTGGAGACAGTTGCCCGCGACAACCTACCGTGAGCAATGTAAAACTCGCGAAACGGTTAGGTTAGTACGGTCGGTGGAGGTTAAATTAGATGCCACAGAAATTCATGAAAATGGAAATAACGCCTCCTCCTCTTTGCGGAGAAATGGCCTATTAAAAAGGGGGTTGAATCAGAGGGAGCCCGCTGCAAGAGTGCAAGTTCAATTGGCTTACGGAAACACCAACCAAAAAGTAACCGTAAAATCGAAAATTACGAGAATTACATTAATCCGATTCGTCGGCGATAAAATCGGTGATCTTATAAATTTTGTGATCTTAAAAATTTCAATACTCGCACAATATACGTCCAAGAATTTTGCGATCCCGTCTGAGTGATGGCGTTAGTTGAGGCTCGAATCCGCTTCTAGTCGTCGAACGTGGCTGTGAAATTGGCAAAGTGCGGACGAGTCGACAATCTCGTGGAGTCACCGGCATGGAAAAATTCGTCAAGCCGAGAATCGTCGAGACGGACAGCCTCGTGAGAGGCGAAAGTGGAGGAAGAGACGGCAAGCTTTGCAGAGAAATAGGACCGCAATGTAGAAAAGAGGGTCGATGTAGGAGAGCGAAACGATGAAAATAAAGAGAGCACAAGAAGATATCTCGACGACAGCTGCGGGTCGCCAAGTTCGAAAGCTCGACGTGTGGGGAGGATGAGCCAGGCCGGATACCCGTAATCCAGTAGTAACTTCCTACAGTGGGTGACCGTACGAGTTAACTCTTCACGAATCACAGCTCAATTCCCACCCCTCCGACTCTACCATGAAAATTCCTCACTAGAAGAAATGTTCGAAATGTTAAAAAAATTTGACATACCGAGGGAATCAATACGGACCGAAATCCTGGAGTCTTACGAGTAACACTAAAGTCATATATGTCTATATATGACTTTGTATCTCATGGTAATTTCCATGAGATGCTTCTCATCGTGCCCAGATTCCACGACTGTTGAATCGTTACCTTTCCTAGGTCTCTAGGAACCCGGCCTGACATTATCTTATGCCATCGTCAACCGACCTCATTGATTTGAGAACCGAGCGCGAGAGCTCTTCTTTCGCTGAAGAACCTGGCGAGGTAGGAACACCCCTGAGTTCTTCGTGCGGGAACTTATGAGTGCAGCATCGCGACCTCTCGCTCGAGGTCCACTCGTGGCTGATCCGGAGCCAGATGAAAGTCCTCGCTACGGTGGAAATTTGCGATTAACTATGCCGTGCACGCGCAACGAGAGAACGAACAAGTTAACGGGTGCGTCGTGTGAAAATGTTACTCGACAGATGGGGACGTTTGAATTATCACAGGGAGTTTCCTAAAGTTACTCGTCATCGTCTACGCTCGCGCAGATGGGAGAATGTGCTCATGCATATTCGATACAAAATAAAAGGTAAAAAAAAAAAAAAAAAAAGGAAAAAGTTATAACGAGGCCGCGCTCGTTAAATATTGATCTTTCGAGAGTTTGTTCGAGTGTACGCGCTCGTCGAGCGAACGGGACTTTGGTGAATTTTGTTGCGCCACGATGGAACAAAAAATCCGAACGAATTCGAGCATCCGTGGGTCTACGAGTGGAAGTTGCCTGGTACCATATCGGGACTATCGGCAGAGCGGGTAAGACGGGGTAAAATGGACTGGTGAAGAGAAGGCTGAAAAGTTTTTTAACAAACGAATAATAATAAAAATCTCCATACTGTTAAAAACGTTAGAAAATTCATAAAATGTATACGAAGTTTTATGCATGTACGGTTTATAAAATTTCGTGGAGACATATGTAAAAACATTGCTTTATCGGTATAATGAAAATATAATATTTATCAATAAAATAATTTTCACACACGGCTGTCTTGATTTTCAATACCATTAAAAAATTCAAAAAAATTCAACTGCAACGCACACGAATTCTAATTTAATATACCGAGACTGTTCGTGACTTTGTATATTAACCGCATTTTGAATTTCATAATTTTTTTCGAAAGTGCGAAAGCTTCCACGATAAAATATTTCGTAAAAATTTGCTCACCCTATTCGGTCCCTCGTCCGTATTTTACGGTCTCGTTTCATCTTACCCCGGGCTTCCCCGAAGCGACAGCCAGAACAAGGGCCGCGCAAGTGCAGCGAATGCAACGACGAGCTCCCTTCTCCGGTAGTGCGGTTAGATAGCGTTTCGCGCTTTCATATCTCTATCTATGTACGTGTTCTTCATTCGGTATATGTGTCGAGGCTCACGTTTCGCAACGACGCGTGTTTCTGCTCCGCTCGCTACAAACCTTCCGCAGAGCCAGTTGATGTTACTTCGTTAATCATCCTTTGTGTCGACTGCACTCTCGCGATTGTTCCTTGCGGCTCGACGCTCATAACGAATCCCTCCTGCCGCTGTTAAACCACACCAACTCTCACCCACCCTCCTTCTCCTTCCAACCGAATCCACCCCCAACTACCCTTCCGGTTGCTGGACGCTCGTGTTCTCTTTCGTCGCGCACAGGACCAAGTTTTCTCACCCGATTCCGAGCAGAATATCTCCGAGTCACTGAACCGACCAACGTGCGAGACCGGAACAGAACGGGGGACTTTTTTTTTATATTGACGAGAATTTCTATACCAACATCCAGCTATCCGGATCGTATCGACACGTATCCTCAGATATATTTCAATCAAATATTCCGCTGGGATACACGAGAGAAAACTGAGAAGAATGATTGCAACACGTCCGGCGATTTTCCTTTTTTTCTCCACCTCTACTTTATGTACCTTTTATTTCGCGGGTGAGGAACAAAAAAAAAATACAACGAAAAAGAAAACAACAAACGCTGAAAATAGGTCGCTGTATCGGGGGATGTGTGGTTCGTTGCATTCTCGCGTGGAACACTCTGGCGTAGAAATATTCTTATCGTACCGAGCGTATCGTCGACGAGGGCTTTAAAAAAAAATTGCGCTGCTGCTCGCCGTACGAGCCTTGATAATCCCGACCGCCTTGGAGGAGCAGTCGAGTGTAAGGGCTTTTTTTTTTTTTTTGGCAAAATTAATAAATATATATCTGTGAACTTATCAACGCTTATCGAATCTTTTTGAACTAGGATTGTTAGAAAATATTGAAAGGCGAATTTTTAGGAGCTCGATCATTTTTTTTTCGTAAATGTTGTTACTTTTTCACGATACCTTCGAAGCGACGTGGAAAACGGTTTGATAAATCAGGATTTTCCCAACTCGCAAAAAAATTGTAAAGCACGCTCGAAACACGAGTGAATATGTGATGAAAAGTTTGCAGTGACATGTTCATTAAATTCCCAACAGAAAAAAAATCCATAAAGAGCGTCGAATGTCCATAAATCAGTGTCGAATTTTCGAGACTTTTGATTTCCGACCGTATCAAGAGAAATCGGGACGGGACTTTCGCGGCTGAGTTTCCCGGGTCATTAACTGCATTTGAATCCAGGTCTCGAGTGCGGTGGCGGCGACTGGGCGATGCTAATGAAGATCGACCGCGCGCGTGCGCGCCAGTTTCAACATTCCCCGTCATCGGGTCTGGTCGGGAACCGCAAATCCCGAGCATCGGAATCAAAGCTCAATCAGTCGGACAAGAAGTCAAACGGTAACTTAGCCCAACCGGCTGGGTGTTCGAAGATAACGACGGAAGAGACGGCTCGTCGGATGTACTCGGTTTCGACGCAAGAGCCGACTTCACGAAGTTCGCGACTGTGGTGCGCGGTGGCGCTGATAAAAATGATAACTAATTGGAACCCGACCATCTACGTCGATGAACACGCTGCAGGCGATTAATTTATGATTGGATCAATAAATTAATTGGACGGTGACCAAACAAATCGCCGGGAGGGAATTCAACCGCCGCGACTAATTACTTTTTACTCCCCGAGGTATCGAGCTGTAGCCACGTCGTCCGATCGATGGTCATCCACAAGTCTGGCGGTCTCCCCTGCGAACGACATATTTTACAGACGATTTTTTCCTCTCTGACCGACAATCATACCCGACATCGCCTCCAACATGAATCATAACCAATGGCGTGACCAAGTAACTCCCGTGACACTGTTAAAGTTTCGCCAACACGAATGTTCCCGGTCGCCGATCCTCCCAACGTGATTGCGGATCGTTGGCTATTAATCCAACATCATCGTCGTTGGCGATCATCCCTCCGTGCGACACGTACTCTCTCCTCCGAGCTTTATCGATATCCGTCCAGCTGGAGAAACGCCGAAACTCTCATTCTCGACCATCAATTTACCCGCGAGCTTCCTAAAACAAATCCGCGGCGACTACGGCCTTTTATCCCTCGTCGCACCGTGCCGGACTATTGAACTTGCTCGGTGCCGCGCGCCACCAACCCACCTCGTTCGGCAACGACTAATTAGCGTCGAACAACGAAACGGCTGAACGAACAACGGGACAAAATGCGTGGATCGGATACTCGGGCCCGTGTGCATTAACCGGACACGCGCAAGCTCCCGCTCCCGAATAGACCGGATGTGCTCGCGGGCTGCTATTCACGCGTGGAAATTAACCCCCCCCCCCCCCCCCCCGTCCCTCATCCACCCCAACGCTTGTACTCGTAGCACCGTTTCTCCCTCTTCGTTATTGCCGAGCACATTTCGCCCCCTTTCGGTCCCGTTTCGGCCACCTCGCCGAATCTACGCCAGCGGCCAACAACTTCACCGACTCTCCGCACTGGTCCGCATACAGAAAGGGTTGTTATGGCTGTTATGTTACATACCGTGGCCATTGTCCACTAACCACAATACCGGCATTCGTCACCTTCCTTCCACGTCTCTGCAGTCGCGCTTCCACACACACCAAGAATTTCCGACTTAACGACTGTGCCGCTACACAAGCTCGCACCAGGCCATTTTCCTGGGATAGCCAACGTGTCGGTACTCTCGTATCTCGTTGTTTCGACCTCTCGAATTGAGACGTATGGGTGCAAGGGTTGCCATATGCGAACGGCGTAACTCTCGATGACCGGTGATTAAGGATTGGGAGATTTGAGCTATAATTCATTGACGACGGGAGGAAATGATATCGATGCTTCCAGCGGACTTTGTATCCAAGGTGAGTGGCGTTTTGTCGATTATTCGAGGTTGAATTTTTGGAGGTAAAAAGTGGTAGAAAGTCGTAGAAAGTTAGGTTAAAAAACGAAATACAGTAAAATAAGGAGAGCCGACATATGGACCGAGGAGTCCAGAATGTTTGTTGAATGAGCGTACAAAGGGGGACGCAGTTGGAGCTTTCGTGTGCGAATTCCTCTGGCACCGATGAACATATTTCCATGAGTCCCAGGTGGTCCGGAATCCACGGACATAAAAATTTTTACGTCGAACCATGCGTCGAAAATTCATCGCCCGGAGACCCAATTAGTCTGTACACCGTACTCGATCCCTCCCAATTGTCGATCCCTATTTTCCATGTCCCAAAGAAATTCGAACGACTGGCATACAACAAAAGTTTGGGCAGTTGATTTCAGACACGAATCTCCCTGGCGCTGATGAAAATTATTCTGCTTTTTCCTCCGGCTCATGGTCGACGCGAAATCCGCCTGTACAAAAAATACCTGTAAACCATCCATGCGTCGAAAATTCACCGTCCGTTGGGCCAATTAATCCGTACGACAGACTCTTCCCGATTATTGATCGCATTACTCCATTTTTCATGTGCCCAAGAAATCCGACCTAGCGGCATGAAATTGTTCGTTAATTAACTCCTCGCTCATTGCAATGCTCAGCCATTGTTCGTGGGTCGTTGAAGTGCAGCGGGTGAAAGGGTCTAGGCGATTACAACAGTGGTGAGCACATTCGTACGCGGTTGGCCCATTATGTTTGCGCCCACGTGCACCGGGTCTTATCGCGACTTTCACGGTACAATGGTCAGCGGGGTTCGCCAGGTCTTGCTCGATAGAGTTCAGCCTGGCATGCACGTACAATCTCGTGGACCGACAGCAAACTTGGCTTTGTATTCAAGAATATATACGTCGCCCTGGCTGTCCGATAATAACTCTTGCTCTGCATCAGGCTTTTTGCTTGTCTAAGTGATCCAAGCGCGAACGTTAATTCATACCGGATAGAGCTGTTGCTACTCGCACCTGGATTGAGTTCCACTCGCAGCCAGGTGAGATATTCGGCTCGGCCGATGAGGGACGACTGATGCGGTCGGCCAGGGCCAGGCCTCGGCCGGAGCTGGACTCGTATCCAGGAGCTCCAGCCGAGCAACTTCGCTCAAAATCAGAGAACCTCGAAGGGGTATTTTTTTCAACCATAAAAATACCTCATGTATGACTTCCATTGACAAGAGCTGCGGAGTAGTCTGAGCAGCTTTGAACTGGACTTCGCAGAGCCGGATTTCCAGCTGGGTTGGCTCGCTCTCGGTGCTCCGACGGATCAGGGGTTGAGAGAGTGAAGTTTTTCCTTTAAAGCGCCTCCAGCCGAGCTCGATTTTCTGGACTGACTTCATTCACGCAACCTTCTTCGCAGGTATTCTGATAAGGTTTGATGAGGTTTTTAAAAGAGAATTGCCTCGCTCTCTCGTTCACTATTTTTGCATTCAGTCCGCGCGGTTTAAATGTCCAACGACCAACTTGTACACACACGAGAGCATGAAAATTCGCTGAGAAAGACGTAAACACGAATCGGGATTGCAATCTAATGCCAAAGGCTTACCGGGTAAACGGCACGGAGCTTGAAACTCGACAGCCTGAAAGTTGCAGGAGCGAGGGAAAAAAATTACTCAGCTCATATTACGATTCAAGATAAGCAAGTTAATTTTCCATTTTTCAAAGCAGCACCCGTCATATTTTTCCCCGCCTGTCCGCCATATTTTGCGTTTGGCATTGAGAGGGAAAAAAAAATTTGCATCTGCTCGTTACAGTGAAATGTATTAAACGGGTGCTGCAAGGAAAATTGGCGTCCCGCGACTGATGGAATAATATAGTGAGGAACCTCCGGGCCATGTTTCTTTCAACTGGAGGGTGAAAAGGACCGGTCGAGGGTTGGAAGTCGCTCGAATGCGGACGTGAACGAAGATTCGAGAGGGATTCTCGAGCATGCGGCGATTCCGCCGGCGAAACTCCATTAAAATACTATTAAAAACCTATTAAAAGCTTGGAATACGACTCGACCGTAGCTAAATCACATTGTCGAGCGCGTAGATTCCCTTCGTTATAATACTCGCGACGGATCGCGAGTGTGTATAACACACACAGTCCAAGTGTGTATTACTGTCTAGGAATTTCCAACGATATCCTTGCTGATCTGCGGATATCTCCGGATGCCCCGAGGCGGACATCGGATTGTCGTTTGCGAGCGATTTTTTGTTTGCTCCAGTCGTAGGATGCGTCGTATCCGTTTGTCTCCGGTCGTCGATGCTGTTCCATGGTAGAAACCGATAACGCAGGGAAATCGTTGTGGTGGTACAGAGAGCTCGAGGCGCGAGGGAAACGTTCGTAGGCAGGCGAAAGGGCGAACCTAGCTCGGCCGTTAACAGCCTCGGAGACCAAACCCGAGGAGATATGATAATGTGCTGAAACTTGAGTTAATGAAACCGTACCGGCACGCGTTCCGGATATTAAATGGCATCCCCGCTGGGGACATTGGCGGATGATAACGATGACGACGGGTGGAGAAGCTTATTCTCCACCACCAACTTGTGGAATTGCACCGTCACACGGAAACTATAGTAATGTCAACTCCAGAGCGGCTCTGACGAAGGATCCGTCTACGGAGCAATATGCATACGAAGCCTCAAATTTGCGAAAGGCGAGGTTCAAAGTTGAGCATGACAGACGGGTTGTGTTAATTAAATATATATAAAGCACACATTCATGAAGCATTGTCAGTCAATTCAGAGTATTTTGGTCAATCCTCAGATCCATCTCATAATTTACCACATTTTTGTATCACTCGAATCCTTTGCGAATTTTTTCAGATTTATCAATTCGTCCGCTCAGGAACATGCGTTTACGTTTGAATTTCATGTACATTGGAGGATGAAAGGTAAAAAGAATCTAACGACGAAAAAGTTCTCTCTATTTTATTCGTATCGCAAGCTTTGTTTTGGGCAGAAAGCAAGAAAAGTTATGTATTTTCGTCCGACTCCTCCAGGTAATTTCTTCCGAATGTGTTCTTAATGGTCGATTCGAAAAAGCCGAAGAACTCTCAAAAAGTAATTTCGAGCGAATCTAAAATGCAACCGATTGTAATATAAATCCGAGAGGTTAAAAAAAAGTGGCTGAGTTGAAAACGAATACCTCTTACATCTCTATAAATTATAAACCATAAATATAATTTAATGCTGTAAGTTACACGTATGGGAAAGTTGAACGAGCTGAACTCCCCGAAAAATAGTGTTCTAAAATTTTGAAAACGCCATTTAGCGGCCATCGGTTTTGGCTCGCTGCAATCCACATCGATGGCCCGCACGATGGAGTGGAATCGTGTAAGCCTCGAATTAATAAAGCCACCCTCTTCGACCGTATCTTAAACAACACTCTCGTCGAGTGGTCCCGTCGGGATGACTGGAGCGAAGAGCCCGGTTATTCCACTGCGAAGGGTAGAGTAAACCGGATGTAAGTGCAGCGCCACGTTAACTTTGGTGTACGTTTCGGTGAAGGCGCAACTGCGTGTATACGTGACGTGGAACTACAGTGCACAGCTTACCGTACGACAGGAGTTCTCCGGAGCGTTGGCTCTCGGGGCCTCGACCGGAAGCGAAACTAACGTCTACACGGGGGTAGACAGTACATAGGTTTAATTTACTGCTCGCGGGACTCCAGTCTCTCTCGGCATCCTCGCAACAGTTCACCTAACCAGTTCTCCAAATGCGTTCGGGAGATATCCCGTTCGCCGGGACGCACCCACGGGACACGCCGCAGCATATAATGACGGGGAGAGTAACGGCTCCCAAAGTACTGGCTGAATTAATTTCACGGTAAATCGGGCGAGCGTGCCAGGATACGCTGTTATACCCGTTCACTGTATAATGCACTGATTGTACAACAAACTATCGGATATATATCTATATGCGGTGTGCCATACAGTTGTACGCGAGGTCCGTTTGAATCGCCAAGTTTAAATCGTGAGTGACTGGCGACGAATCCGTGCTGCGGCAACGCAGGGGAATCAAGAACGGAGAGGAATCAAGAGAGTTTACCCGACTGAGAAGCCAGACGAAAGTTTGGCTTCGTTTAGCTCCCGCCTCTCTCTCTCTCTCTCTCTCTCTCTCGTTCATGATTCCGCTTTATGCCTTTTGATGCGCAAACGAAATCAGGTCGCCACGGATTGTCGACAATCGCGCACCAAAGAAACTTCACCCTGATTGGACATTTCATATCATATTTGCTCGGTGATATTGTTAACAGACGCAATGTCTCGAATTCGTCACCGAAAGCCTTTTTTCTGTTAGATGTAGTGAAAGTTGTTAAGATGACTCGATGAATAAAGTTCGAACGATATGGAGGCGTGAAATTTTCGAAAAAATATTTGATTTTCTGGGAAAGCATGCAGAGTCGAGTACGCGAGCGTGTTTGTAAAATACTAGGGAACCAATCCAATTAGGCAGGAGTAAGTTGCATACTCCATTATTGGTTCAAGTTTCTGCCCACCTCGCTTTTCCATATTTCCGCGAAAAAGATTTCAATACAAGTATACAGAAATATACTCTATGTACGTCTTATGTTCCAGATAATCGACGGGAATACAAAGACCGAGGTTAACAATCGCAAGGATCCAGGTGTTTTCTGTGGCGAGTCGGAGCAGCCTCAGACCTTCATCTCAGAGACCAGTTTCGTCCGGGTCCTCTTCCACGCGGACAACTTCACCGATCAGACCTACTTCAGTTTCGACTCTCGTGCCGAGCAGCAGTTCGAGGTGTATCTTCGTTATGGTCAGCATCCTGAACTCTACCCTAATCGACGTGGCGAGATCGTGCCCGGCAGTTATTGCGAGCGTGTCTTCAAGGACTGCAAGCTTCAGACTTGCTACGTCCAAAGCCCCGCTTATCCGGGGATTTATCCCCGAGCGCTTCATTGCAAGTACAGACTCAACACCCGACAGCCGTTCATCAAGCTCTACATCGAGAACGAGGAGTTCAACATAGACGGTCAACGCTGCGAGAACATAATGACCTGTCCCATGAGGCCGATTAGTTCGGGTTCCGAGCATTGTCCCTACGACTACATAAGGCTTTACGATGGCAAAGACGAGACCGCCCCGGTAATAGGCACTTTCTGCGGAATGGGCAAATTTCCATACAGCATCATAGGAACCAGCGAGGATCTCTACGTGGAATTCGTATCATCGCCGGCGGGTCCGCTACTCAACACCGGCTTCCACTTCAACGTCGGCAACTGGCCCGGTCAGATGAAAACCGCCGGTGTCAAAAACGGCACCTGCGACTGGTTGCTCAGCAGCGAGGCACTGGTCAACGGCAGTGAGGGAATCTTCCTTTCGGTATCTCACTGGTATCCGCCTCACACGAGCTGCACCTATCGTCTGAAGGGGAAACCCGGCGAGATAGCTCGTCTCTACTTTCCCAGCTTCCGCGTCAATCGTATCCAATCGCCGATCGTTCCTTACGACGGCGACTGCGGCGAGAGCCTCACCCTCTACGACGCAAACTGGCCCGACGACGCTAGAATAATAAAAACGTTCTGCGACACATTCAGCAAACCAATGGAGAAACACGATTTCGTTTCCACCTCGAATTCCCTCTTCGTGAGATTCGAGAGCAAGACCGGAAGTTACTCGGGCAGCTCGTTGTACTACTGGGCCCACTACGACTTCTTCAACGCCACGAGATTCGGCGAGCCGGTGCCAAACACCGAGTGCGACGAAACCTTCGCCGCCTGGAAGGCCAAGTCGGGTCGTCTTCGGTCGCCATTGAACACCCTGGTCTACAAACGACCCGGCGATCCTCCCGCCGATCTCTCGTGCACCTACAGCTTCGTGACCGACAAGAGGCTCTATGCCAGGGTAATCCTCACCGTTGAGTCGGTGTCCTTCAAGGATACTAATCTTTACGCCCAGTGCGGTCATTGCTGGGAGAGTCGCGCCGACAGAATAGTCGTCCGCGAGCCGGGTCACAATTCCGACAAGGGTCACTGTCTCTGCAGACTCTCCTCATCCTCGCCGCCCCTGCGCGTTGTTTCCCGCGGTGAGAAACTCGACCTGAAACTCATCATCGACGGCGCCCACTCAGCGGCCAGTTACTTCAAGCAATCTTCGCCATTATTCGAGGCTAGGTACGAGTTCGCTCACAGTCCTCTCTGCGGTCCCGCTCTGCTACCGGCCAACACCGACGGCGAGATCGAGTTCCCTCACTACGAGGCACTCGGCTACGTTACACCACCTCGTTCTATAAAGTGTATATGGGAGCTGAAGGTCAATCCCGACAAGGATCTCTGGTTGCACTTCGACAAGATCAAGTTCGCGTCGCGTTCCTGCGAGGACGGCAAACTCGAGATCTTTCTCGCGGGTTCCTTGGAACCTCATTTGGGTATCTGCGGTGAGAACGTGAGCTTCGTTCGCGAGATGCCGATATTCGAATCGGCCAAGTTGGGCACACCGAGCCCCATTGATGGCGAACCACCACCGGTCGTCATACAGTTCACCGGATCGATGGCACCGGCGCGGGTTGCCTTCAAGATCGCATGGACCGAGCTCTATCATCTGCCCCGGGATGGTTCCGGGGCGCTGAAGACCCAGAAACTGGAGGACTGCGGATTTCAGTGTCCCGGTGACACCGGCTGCATACCCGAGCGGCTGCGATGCAACGGTGTCGTTAACTGCCCGACACCGACCCTTCCCTCGGGGATGTTCAACGTCAGCCTTCTCGAGCCCGATGACGAGGACGTCGAGTCCTGCGGCGGACCCGCGGGCGGCGGTTCCGGAAGCGCGGTCGGCCCCGCCGGATGGGCCGGCGCCGGTCTCGGCGCCGGACTCGCCATACTCTTGGGACTCGCTTGTCTCGTCGCCGTTTGCCGGATGTGCCGACGGAGAAGCCGATCTCGGGACATTCACGTGCCCTACTGATTCGACGAGTTACCGAATAGCTTCGAAACCGCGCGTTAGAGGACTGACTCGTTATCCATCGTAAAAAATCGGATTATTAAATTAAGAAAAACAAATGGGGGTAGGAACCGGCAACCGCATTGTTTTATACGAAAACACATTCAGCGGAACTTGGGAGTGGAAGTTCACTAGGAAACTGCTGAAAGTTCATAGGTCGAAATCCCTCCGCGCCAACTCCAAATCGCCGATGATGTTTTTCAGACAAAATTCTTCGGTCGGTAAAAAAGTTTATTCCCAACTCGTTAATCAGTTTTCTTCCCCCAACACGAACAACGACGCTGCCAACAATGACAAACTAAAGGACAAGGTTCTTCGACATAACCATAAAGATCTACGTTCCTACAGTGAATGAATGGCGTGTGAAACATATCAATCGGATGAAGATTGACCGTTACTTAAATTACCGATCATTGCACCTTTTCTCCTCGACGATCCGTCAACTTTTACATGAGTCACACGCCCTTCGATGCAAACGCGACAGGGTTCAACGAACCCGCTTTAAAGGGTAAACGAACGAGAGCTAACGGAAGGAAAAAAAATATTGAAAGCTCGATAGGAAGATTGAAGGCACGAGGGCAGAGTTTAACACCAGCAAAGTCGCGATCCTCGTCGCACGGCTATTTTCCCTCGAACAAAGACGCATCCGATATATCGGTCCAAGGGTGGGTGGTAAGTCTCCCAGCTCGTCGGAGTCAAGGGGAGTCGCTTATGACTGAGTGGACGTTTCTCTAAAGGGGTGCGAGCGGCCGGAAGATCGGGGACATCGGAGGGACTCGGCAAGGTTGGGCGAAAGACGGAAGGTAGATTAACGACTCGTGCGGTTAATCAATTAGCCCGTGTTATACCAAAAGTTTACACGCGCGTCGAAAGCTCGACGTGGTTCGTTGGATCATGCGGACGAGAAATCGGTGATCCGCGGTTCTGGGCCAACCCGGATCGTTCAACTCGGCAGGGTCGAGGTTCTCCTCGATTGATGGCCCATACCGGTTGTCCGCTATCTTTGCACCTAAATCTTGATGGTCCAAGTCGTTTTTCTCCTCGGGCGGCGGAACGAGGGAAACGAGATGGTTTGTGGAGTAATGGGCGTGCTTCTGTACTGGCTCATCGGGCGATTAATCGCGCGATAGTACGAGCGCTGTACACGTGTAAGGGCGAAAATGCAAGCCTTACGTCGTCGGGTATCAACTGAATACCAGCCTGTTTTCCGACATTAAATCTCAATGATGGCGATGATAAACGCGGCGGAGTGCCACTAACCGGAAGTCATCGAAACATCTGAAGTTTTAGATATTCCTCAGGGGAACTTTTCGAAATTTCCCAGAGGAAAAAATTTTTTTGTTCTCCATATCATACTTCGTATCTCCGTTGATTTTTCAATTCTGCCGGCGAAAGAAAGATCTGTTGTAAAAAAAAAAAAAAAAACGAGTGAAAATTTAACATTAAAAACAGCGGCGGAGCTTTGTGAACTACACTGTAAAAATAAATTATAAACTGAATGTACTGAACATTAGAATTTACCTATGTTACTTACATGAATCGAACATTAATGTACTTTGATTTAAAAGTTAAAATACAAGATGTTAAAATGACAAACTTTTTGCTGTAAAATTACAAAAACATTTCCATTAATAATACAAATTTCATTATAAAATTACAACGCCTATCTTTGTACCTATCTTCGAAATTTCAGAAACGTTTTATCTAAAAAGCTTCCAATGACGTTCATTCATTTCCAAACATAATTTTTTTACAGTGTAGCAACGCCTCTTAAACTTGAAAAACTCCCGTCGCTCCGTGTCTTCCGTCGAAATTAATAATTTCTCGAAGCCCTCTCGCGAATCAACAATAAAGAAAGGTCGAGCCACGGACCTTCCGACCATTCCATATCTCCCCCTGCGAAACCGAAGATATTTTTCTTTCTTTTTCCCGACGACCAGCAAGACAATCGTTATCGGAATAAAAGTCCGATCCGACAAGGCAATAAAATCGGCGGAAGCGAACTCGACCGCGATCGTTCATCGGATAAGAGACAAATGACAAAAGATAGCTTTGAAATTCCATCTCAACTAGGAGGTAAGAAAGCCTGCGTTGGTAATCGCGTGTATCGCGAAGTCGTTCCATCCCCTTCGCCCTTCCCTCTCATTATCTTCGAGTTCCATTGTGCCGGAGCTTTGGCTTCGGTTTGTGGGACAAGATAGAAGGGGAATGAGAGAGTTGCCGACGAATGGAACTGTTCCTGGCAGGTGTAATGAAACTCCTCTGACGAGGATATTCGACAAGTCGAGGTGGTGTGAGAAGTTGGGAGCTCAGTGAATAGAAGATGGATTCAGGCTCGACGAAACACTCTGGCCCGATGCACTGCAACACGGGATTCGTTACCGATACATACGTACCGATAACGTCAGCTATAAGCGCGGGAAAGTGCTTTACCGGCTGAGTCTCGCTCCAAACGGAATTCGTGTTAGCATTTATGAGAGCGACGGTTCCCATGGAAACGGATGAAGGGATCGATGACTCCAACTATAATTTGTGATCCATCGGGCGAATGATCCTTACCCCCCCCCCCCCCTTCAAGACCCGCCACGTAGTTAACATTTCACTCGATAACAGTCCCAAGGCTATATTCGGTGATAAACCACCCTCCAGTTACCAAGAAACTCGAGCCGTGACGAGCATCATCCAGCACGTTTTAATCGATTATCCGCTCTTCAAAGCGAGTATCATATATATTATGGCGAGTACAATATCTCCCTCGAGGGTACAATACAACGAGGGAAAGGGTGGAGAGAAGAACAGTAGAGAAGCCCACGTTTTAATTGTGAGAATCGAAGGATCGATACCGAAACGGGGCGAACGAAGAGAAACCGAAAGAAGGATTTAAGGAATAGAATAAAAAGTACGAATAATGCGATGTAAATATATGATCGAAGAGGCAGAACGAAACAGCCATAGGAGCTCCGAGTTTTTAGTAAAAGATGGAGAGAACAGTTGAAGAAAATTAAATGAATTACAAAAAAATTGCAAAAAAAAAAAATAAAAAAAAACATGTATTTCTAATTAAAAACGTAGGATTCCAGGATAAGCAGGTTGTTTGAATAATAAAAACGAGAAAAAGAATACAAAAATATGTCGATAAAGAAAATGGAGTAGAACCCTGATTAACCGGGGTTGGATTACCCGTGCTTGTTACAATTTTCTTTTTTTGACCGTGGACGAATGAAAAAGGTGATAGACGAAAATCGAAGGGAGTGCAAGAAGCAAACGAAAGTTACTGAGTACTTTAAATATAAAGACTACCTTACGTATTATTGAAGAAAAAAAAACATCCAAAGCTACATTACATTGCATCCTAATTCCCACTATTTAACAACCAAGTACACTGAGAGTAGGTCCTAGAAAAAATAACAATATCCCTTGGAAAATACTATCATGGCCTGGCAGAACGCCAGGACGGCAACTATGGCAGAAAGTACCGGATTTGTAATAATTTTTTTGTTTTTTTACACATGTTGATAAAAACTCTTGGATAGTCTGAAAATTTTTGACATACCTGGCGACTCGATTGTCTACCGCTATGTTCAATGGTAATTTTTCTTAGACCTTTAATTTTTCCTAGACACTTCTCTCAGTCTGCAAGTTCTACCAAATGTCATTGTGACTAGTAAAAGTAAAGTAGTGTCATTAGTGGTTGTTGACTCGTATACTTTCACTGTCCAGTTCGGTTTAACCGGGATTTAAATTATTCGGGACTCTTCGGTCCATCCCGGTCGATCGGGGTTCCACTATAGCAGATGCGTCGATGGTGTCCCAGCGGGATTCAAGCGTGTCTCTTCGCCAGCGGTCGCCGTCTACGATAGATAAACGCCGAATCCCCCACTGGATGCACTTCGAGGCCGACACGCCCGCTTGTAAATAGCTCACATGTTTACGTAGACAGTAGATGGACAGTTTCGCTCCATCTTCGAGAGTTAAAGGGGAAGTAAAATCGCTGTACTATGATAAAGATATAATTGGAATTTTAAAACAAACTTTATTCAATGCTGTTCATTTTTTTTATTTTATAATAATAATAATAAATTCGAGACCGATGCAAAATTACCGTACGCACCCTCGAGAAAAGTCCATTACAGTTTTTGTTATCGCTGGCCATATTTAACTTCCCCTTAAGCTTGATCAACCCGGAGAGAGGGGGAAGTGGTGCAAAGAGCCTGTTAGGCGAGACGAAAGCGAATCGGATTCAGGAAACATCGTTCACCTCGTCATTAAGACAAACGGCCCAGTTTGTGACACTGTCCCAGTTCCTGACAAGGAATAGTTCTGACCCTAGCAGAATCTTCTCGTCTGTCCCAACCATTTATTATGCAGCCAATGCGTGCTTTCAGGCCGTCACAAACTGGTTCATTTGCCTTACGGTAGGGTAAAAACCCGTACGTGTAACACGTAGAATACACGTTAAAGTGAAAAACCACAACCCACCATACTGTCATCGAGTGTAGCTGGCCGCAGCCGTTGAATCTATCGTAATTTACCAATAAAAAAAATATCACATTATTGTAATTATATGATTGTAACGATTCGATATTATTATATTTTTTACAAATAAAGAATGGCCTCCGGTCGCGGGGTCGACGCAAAACGACGATTGCACAACGACTCTAATAAATCTGTCGCCTCTATCCACCTCGTGAATAAGTTCGTATATTCAGATTTATTTTCTTCGTTTTCTTTGCCATTGGAAGTAATCGAGGTAGCGAAGTTTTTACGTTCGACAAAATTCCATCGAGAAATACGACCGTTACGTGAGCGCCATTCTGTAGTTCTTTATCAGATTGTATTATCAACTTTCCAGGTTCACGTCGAAGTCGCTTGGCCGACGGTGGACTACGAAACTAAGACTGTACAGGTTCAGTAGAGAGACCTGTGCTTCTGTTTCGTCCTTCATTCGCTTGGGTCAAACGAGAGTGGGGAAAAAATGGGACAGTGGGGCAGAACAGGATTATGGGACAAAATGCAATTTTCCAACATCTTTTGGATAGTGGTAGGGGGTGGTGTGTGAGGCAAAGCGGGTTGGAAATCTGGCTGTACAGTAGAGTGGGAGTGAAATTCGTTCGGATAACAGAACAGTAAATCAAAACAAAAAATGTCGACAAAATTACAGGACCCATATATTTTTAATGATTGTGAAATGTTCTTGAATTGACTGGTTTTTGGAATTTCTCACAATCGTTAGGATAGTCGAAACTCCAACCAACGGCGATTCGGCTAATCAAGGTTCCACCGTATCGTTAGGACATAATGGGGGTTTCAAAAATTATTCGTAAGTTAATTTTTGCAACTACTGTCCCATTTTGCCCCAACTTCCTCTACTCTATTCTTTCATATCGGGTATCTCAACGTCAGCAATTACGGATTCATCAGACAATACGAGGTAGAATGACATTGCGAAAGAATGAGTTTCCAAGCCCTTAGATGGGTCTGGAAGGGGCGGGGAGGTAAACTGAGAAGGAACGAGATTACCGGACAAGTTTCCGGTCGCAAAGCAGCAAAGTACCTCCGGGCACTAATTCCTGCGGTCTTCGCAGTCTTTACAGCCGCGCTGTATATATCCTGGGATAAACCAATGGTTATCATAATGATTTATAGTCTTTATCTTTGCGAAGCTTCCGTCCCAGCCAACCTGCCTTGGTTCCCGTTAAACCCCGTCCTTTCCCTCTTGCGCCTCGTTCTTCGAGTCTCATTCCCAGCACCTCTTCGTTCTAGGCGAACTTTTAAACGAGGATTATTATCAACACGCCACCGAAAACTCTAATCTCTTAATCCAGGCGAAGCCCGCCTCATTTTCATCGTCATATCCGCGCGAAAAGCCCGGAAAAGCTTCTCAGCCTCCCACAGACAAATATTGAGGTCAGATTACTTTTTTATTTCATTTTTCATTTTATTTTTCATTTCACCGCTCTGCGTCATCACTTTTTCTCCGTCGAGATTCTTCGACACCCGGGGGTTTAATTGGTAACACTGGGAGAACGTGGGCAGAAGCCAGAGTAAGAAGTGCTTCGTTGCTCTATTATGTTTCGACGATATTAGTACCAAAGCAGACGTTCATTTAATTCCCCGTCAATCACGATTATTCCAATTTCTCAACGCGCATTAATTCGGCAACGTTCGAGAAACGGAATAATTTCCAACCTATTCGTATTATGGCCATTCATGCTGTTGCTAGTCCGGGAACAAAGCCGCCCAACCTCTCCGCCTGTACGAGAACCATGAACCGAAAAGCCGGCGTAGAACTTGCGAGACATGAAACTCTCGGCTCTTCCATCATTCCCGTTCCCCGACACCGTAGTCGTAGCTCCGTCATTGTTTATAGGTCCGATCCACAAGCACATACAAAGATATCAATGCGTATATATATATATGAATTACTTGCTGAAGCGCGCGTTGCTTCGTGAAAAGCCGGTCTCGTTCGTGCCGCACCACCACAAGCACAAGATACAATTCAATTCCGAGAGAGATTGTCAAGTTTTAACAATCGCCTGCTGAGAACGGTGTCGCCATTTCTGTGCTGCTGTTCGTCCCGCCTTCCCTCACTGCCGCATGCCAACTTCGACAATGGAACGTCGCCGCACTGAACAACAAAGGACGCGACGGAGAGCTCCGCAAGAAGAATAGATTCGCCAGCGTCATTGGGCTCGTAGGGCGCCTATGATTGTCTCATAGTTCACACACATTCCGCTCTGCGCAGTCGGCGCTTACGCTTACCACTTTCCGATAACTGGACACACCGGATAGCTGCTTCGTTGTGCCCGCTGATGTGGCGCTGCACAGCTAGCATGAGCAAAATTGCTTCTAGGCAAGACGTGAAGCGCGACTCCCGCCACTACTGGCAGGCACGGGAAGCAGCATTCTTCGTGCAAGCTTACACAAGTTGGTGTAATCAACTTATTCGATATGTCCGTCCGGAAAGGAACTATAAGAAATCTTACGTCACAAAAGGGACTTTCGGATGGGTTGTAACTTTCGGATACCGTCCAGATGGACATGTAGGGGCCATTATTATCACATTTTGATATACATATTTTTTTGCCACCCATAGGAACAAAATCATACCGTTATAACGTCGGTACATAAGAGTGACGGACTTGTGGCGCCAATCGATATATCGAATATCGTTGATTCATCGCAACTATATTTCGCCTTCAAAGCTCCCTTCATGTCGTATACACCCAAGGCACGCTGGTACTTTTTTACACTGTCATCCGCTTTGTGTTCCCGATTCGTCCTCTAATTCCGCATCTATTCTACCCGAAGATAAACTTTCCACTCAACGAAAAATGCTAGATCTGTTGAAGCCCATCAGAGATCTCGTACCGAACGAGCCCGTCAGAGTCGACAATCTGGTATTTCGGTTGCACTCGCGCGCTACCGTTTCGCTTCTCGGCGTGTGCGCTATTCTCGTGACGACCAAACAATACTTCGGCGAGCCTATAACCTGCATAGCGGATAGTACGATCGGTAAGTTGCGAACTATCGATTTATCGTACCAGGTCTTTTGAAACTGGCGAAAGCCTCGCGGACCAACCAACCGTAAAACTTTGAGGTTAATTCGGATTGTTTTCCAACAATCTACCCAAACTCGACCAGTTCATTGGTGCACCAAACGCCTCTGATTAAAACCTTCTAGAGATTTCTTTTATCGATATTTCAATACCAAACGTTGTACGCCATATTCAACGGTTAAACGGAACGTTGATTTGCCGTTGAATTTTTTCGAAACAACCCAGTCAATCGAACCACCGCTCTCGACTCACTATTGGAACTCCGCTTGTTTTAGGAAAATCGAACTTCAAACATTTGTTATTTAGCCTTAGGCTTTTAATATCACCGAGAAATCTAGTTCTCCAAGGTTTCATTCGAAATTAGTTTTGTGCACCAATCGACCGGTTGGCTTTCAGCTCGGATGCGGGTTGGTCACAACGCAGGGGAAAATAAAAGAAAGAGCCGACGTGTATCGGAACAAAGTTGACGGAGAGTATAAAACGCGGAGTACGGCTGGCATCTAATTGCGAACGAACGAGTTGGTTGCGGAGTTGGAGGGTCGTCCGGTGAGGCAAGAACGGGGGGGAATAAACTTCTAGAAATTCACGGAGTGGAAAAAACGAGAGAAAATTACTCGAGACTATTAAAAGTTATCGGCTTACCCGAGTGTGCCGAGTCGTAGTCTCCATTCTCTGTCGGTTCTCTCCCCTCTATTTTTCAACGTCTTTTCTCGGACGGATCCGCGAAAGTTCGATATCACAAAGAGAGGGACGTTAAGCCCCGGGACTAAGTTCGTTTTCTCAAGTCGAGTCACGGGAAAAGCTTTCGCCCAATGACGGAGAAACGGAAGAGTCGGACGAGCGGAGGACAATAATCCACGGAGGCCGGAGCTACAATTCTTTTTATTGCAACCTCCATGTGCAAGCCTGTTTCCATCCTTTATCCCTGTATCTCATTGTCCTCGATCGCTGAAGCGTGTACAATGTTTCCTTCAATTTTTTTTATTTTCTTTATTTTTTATTTTTGTCTTTTAAGATTCGAAAGAAATAAGTGCTCGAAATTAATTTCGTGCATCGTCAAAACGACGCTTATCACGCAGACAAAGAACCAGTGAACGCTTATTGCTGGATCTACAGTACATTCACGGTTTCTCGTCATCTGCAAGGCATACCCGGTAAGGAAGTCGCGAGTCCTGGGGTCGGTCAAGCTTTCGAGGATGACGAGATACATTATCATCGTTACTACCAGTGGGTAAGATTTGTTATTAATATTATCGTTGTTATCATCGTTGTTTTCGTTGTTATTATTGTTGTTATTTATTGGATCCTGGAAGTTTCAATTTTCCTAAGGAGCGATCATAGCGCGGGTCAAAATGGGACAGCGGGGGTAAAACTTAATTTTCCAAAAAATTTCGGATGCCCTATTTCGTCTCAACGATACATTCGGATGTTTAATACCGTTTTACCCCACTTACCATCACCGATACTATTCAACAGTTAATAGACAATTGCGTTTGTTCCATTATCCAATATTTACCCAAAGCCCCATTTTGCACTGTTCTATACAACAGGCGAGAAAATATTTTAAAAAATCGGCAGAGCAAACAGAGTAGCGAAAGAGATGAAGCAAATTTCGCATTATTTCAATTCAATCCACATATCGCTCGAAATACCCAGCTATATAAAAGGTTTTTTATGTCGACAGTGATGAAGGTACGAATAACAATAACGATGCACCGTTCGTTCCCCATTAATTCGTTACAAAAATAAAAGTAAAAAATAAAAATGCATAACAATGAACGTTAAAATTGTTCTCGCCGGGTCAAACGAGGGGAGAATATAAAACATAAAATTTTTTTTTTTAATATATACATATACGTATATATATATAAAGATTGAAGTATCAAATATAATACGTGGATAAAACGCCAAGACGTTTTTCCGACGTCAAGTAGCTAATCCAGAGAAATAAATAATTTACCGTCAACTCCGGGATAATCCGAAAGTTCTTTGGTAAAATCCGCAAAGCTCGGTTTGTCGTTTTCTCCGGTTTGAGCTGATACGGCTACTCTCCCTCTCGCCTCTCTCAAGCAACGGTACTCTATCCGGTTTGTTTCTCGCGCAACAGGTATGCTTCGTCCTGGTGTTCCAAGCGGTTCTGTTCTACGCGCCCCGGGCGCTCTGGGGAGTCTGGGAGGCCGGGACCGTCGGCCACCTCGCCAGGGATCTCGCCGTTCCGTTCCCCGGGGACACTTGGACCCTCCAGAGAAAACGCCAGCTCGTAGAATATTTTGCACTCACCGCTATTCACACCCACAACTTCTACGCCTTTCGGTTCCTCGTCTGCGAGCTTCTCAACTTTGTAAACGCGGTGAGTTTTAACCATCGTTAGAGTCCAAAGTTGGTGCGAGAGACGAAAGTGCCTCGGCGCAACTGCGGGTAAAACCCACGCGAGTCTCTACTCGCTTTATTTATATTTGTTCGTCCCTCCGCGGCTGGGCAAACTTCGCTCCGTGAAGCGCCGCACACCTCGGGGAATCTCGTCGCAAAAATGAACGAGTACTTTTCCAACTCCCGTCCACAAACCCGCGAGCTCTAAGTAGAAACTGATGCGATGAGCGACCGAGAAATGCGACGGGAACGTTTGTTTACAAACAGTACGCGAAGATATAGGTTTCCGGAAAGAAACGAACGCTCGGTTTCAGTTGTTAATCATTGTTTTTTTAGCGTTGTTCCGCTTCCTCATACGGGAAGCAAGACAACGGTATTCCAGAATAATTTTTTGTTGTTCGCAGATAGGCCAGATATATTTGTTGGACGTTTTCCTCGAGGGTCAATTCAGCAAGTACGGACCAGCCGTGGCCGCCTTCGCGACCGAGACGAAACCTTTCGAGCGAGTCGATCCAATGGCGAGACTTTTTCCAAAAGTCACTAAATGCACCATTCACACGTACGGTTCTAGTGGCTCGCCTCAGATCCTCGACGCTCTGTGCGTGCTTCCTCTCAACGTCGTCAACGAGAAGATATTCGTTTTCGTTTGGTTCTGGCTCGTATTTTTGGCCGGCGTCAGTGCTCTAGCGGTTTTTTACAGGTAAATCTCGAATTTATATATCTCGAATATTCCAGCATATTCGAAATTTATGTATGGAATCGGCTGTTGAAAAAGTTTCGAATTAACTAGAATTTTGTTACTATGGAAAATCCGCGGCGACGATTTCAACATACCGCTAATCGTGAGTTAGCATTTTCTTGAAAAATAGTGCAAGTTTTAATGCTCGAGCTCGCACTCTGTTTCACCGACGAGCGCGTCCTGATTCTCATATTTCAGAAAATGGTTAAACCCATAGAAACGCTCGAAGCCGCCTCATATCGTCTGTCTTATATCAAAATGTAGGAATAACATATATAAGTGCAATTTCAGATGTCAAATTGGATTTCCGATACTTAATTTCAGAATAAATGGGGTTTGCACAACAATGTCCGATGTCTGAAACGTGCCCGAGCATTGATACCTCAACGGAACGCCGTTGTATTCTCGCGAAGCGCCCGAGATACACTGGAAAGACGAAAGCAACGAACGCTTTGTTTATTCAATGCTCGGGAGATGTCTCGAGTGTTCCACGAATTGATCGTAGTGTATTTCTTGACGCGTGTTCGCAGAATCGTTGTCTTCACTCAGCCGTGGGCTCGTCTCTACTTGCTTCGCGCCGTTGCTCGAGTCCTTTCGCAAACAAAGGCTGAGACACTCGTGACGAAATTCGGATTCGGTGACTGGTTCCTACTTTACCAACTCGCTCACAACGTCAATCCCGTGGTTTACAGAGAACTCGTCAACGACATAGCCGAAGCTCTCGCCGACAAATCTGTCTTGTGAGGAAATTGCACGCATCCTGAGCGACGATTCCGCATACCCGCCTCTACCTAACCTCGTGTAATTGTCGAGGCGTCACGCGCACGGGCAGCGTGTATTGTCTTGTTCGCAAGCATTCCAACATTTCACTTTTCCTCTTCGTTTCGAATGCATATCATGCACATGCGATTTAACCCTAGATAACTTTAATTCTGTAATGATTTGTAATAAAGAATCGAGTTCACCGATGGAAATTTATTATATGTATCTTACTCATTGCACGAGATGGTACGCGACACGTTTCTCTAAATGACGATATGTTTTTTTCTCGTCCAATCAACAATTTCGCCTTCATTATCAAACCCAAATAGCGCGAAAATATTCCTGAAATGTTTCGAAAATATTTGACCAATACTGCAGAATATTTCTTAATTATTTCTTTTGCTCGCACTAAATCTTATATTAAAATGTTTCAAAACTATTTCAGATGTACAAAATATTGAGTATTTTTTTTTTATGTTTTAAAAAAGTTTCAGTGGAATATTTTGATAGAATTTTTTAAAAATATGATTTCCATATATTTTCGAAATATTTCGAAACATTTGAAAGATTAAAGATATTTCTGAAATTGTTTTAAAAATATTTTTTGCTCCATGGGGAACCATTGACTTGACACGAGATAGGTCTAAAATAACGAGAAAATGACGCTTGGGTACAAGAAATATTGGTAAAATGCAGAAATCGCTTTTTCTCGTTTTCCATCAGCTGGAACGTGGAGTAAGTAAGAGAGTTGCCTATTTACGGCCACGTATTTCTCACGAAACTCATTCACGACTGTCGTTTAAGCAGGCGACTGTTTTATCGACAGCTAGGGTGACGCGCGGGATCATGCAGATGTTTTACTGTTTGATCGCTCTCTATTTTTGTTTACGCACCAGTCACGTAAAAATTTTAGTCCCGCAATGAACGAAAAAATGTTCAGACTACAGTATTATCTTTAAGCAAACATCCGTAAGTCTCAAGATCATCCGTACGACAAAAATTTTCGTTGATACGAGATAGAAAATTGAAGAAAAAAAATAGAAAAAGAAGTTTGTGTTTATACGTCGCCACACCCAAGTTCCCCCTTATTTTTGTATGTAATGAACATTCCCCGTGAGTATTATTTAGTCAATTTAGGGTTTGTTTCGGCATTAACCATTTTGTACTTTCTTAATCTCTAGTCCACTCGGGACGTTTTCTCACAACTTTTTTTTCAGTATAATCCAATATCTGTCAATCTTGCTTTCCTGATTTTTCCCCTTAAATCTATGGACAAATAACACCGTAGTCATGGTCTTACCGAAACAGCAAAGAAAATAACGTACCCGAAATGCATTATCTAATGTTATTACTGTGTTTACTAACTCACCGTTAACATGCTTGTATAAAGATGGATTCTGTGGACAATAAAGTTTGGCTTCTTCTGCATGAACTAGAACACAGAGTTCCATCGTCCTTCGCCCAAACCCGCACTATTTCCACGAAGACACTGATCAGAAACTGTTTCTGAGACTGCAATAAGAAAAATAAACAGAGGAAAATGAAGGACGCTCTGATAAAGCCGGATATCGTGTTGGTAACGAAAAACATCATGGTTCCACTTGCACTGCCTGTGCCAGAAAACAAATTTTTCCCAGCTGCTCGTATCCCAAGAAAGAAGACGACGATTGTTAAAGCCAGAAAATCTAGGCTTTTATCTGGAAGAGCCATTTTCCAATGCCCAGGATTGCATAACATCACGAGCGACAAGAATGCAATGCTACAAACTAATGTGGAACTTCGCAGCAGCGACTACCTGGCTTGCGACTACAATTCATTGATCGATTGGGAGGATGACTTGAAGAAGAATTATGAAGTGTTGTACAGCAAAGGACTTGCGCTGAGTGACGCTGGATTCGGAGATGCTCGTTCGGAAGGAAGTGGGAGTCTTGATTATTTGTCGCAGAACTTTCCTCAAAGTAGCAGAATGTTCTCTTCGATAAAGTATGGACAAGGGAGGAATTTAGAGAGGCCAAATGGGAAAGAAACCCGTTTTGGAGACCTTACACAAACTAGAATTGACCTTGGGAAAGAAAAAAATTACGAAATTTCGACGCAGGGGCGAGATTATAACGAAAGTTTTAATCACTGTGGGAAAGATCTCGTATATGGCAATGCTCTGTCTGGCGAGATTGGAATAGGAGGGGATAAAAAACAAAATTGTTCAAAAAATAGAAGTTCAGATGAACCAGGAGAGATGGAAATGATCTTTAGAGGTTCCAGACAAATTGGAATCGAGTTTGGGGAAGAGAAAAATTACCTTCCAATTTTGACGAGTGGGCGAGATTGCGACGGAGGATTAAATCTTTGTGGGAAAGGACACACATTAGACCGGACTGAGTTGACTAGGAATAAAAACAAGAACTGTTTGTCACAGCTTTTCTCTGATCGTTGTAAAACTTTGTCTTTGAAAAACGGTGAAAAAGATAAGATCGCGGATGGTGCAGAAAAGAAGGAAATACTCCTCGAAGGTTCTATGCAAAACGAACTTGAATTTAGGGAAGAAAATAATAATTTCGGGATTTCGACGAGTGGGAGAGATGGTAATAAAAGTTTTGACCGCTGTGGGAAAGGGAGCACACTCGGCGCAGCTGTATCCGGCGCGATTGACGCGCAAGGGATTAAAAAACAAAATGGTTTGTCACAGAGTTTTCCCGCGCATTCAATGGCGGTCTCGCCAGACACAATTTCGAATAAATCGTTATTGCCCAATCGAAAAAACAGCGGTAAAGAGGAGATTGATCGCAAGCAAATAACCTCAGACGAACCGACGCAAGAGGAGTTCAGGATTTCCGATGCTGATAATCGATGGAAATCGAGAGATATGAACACAACCGAGCTTCGTCGCTGCGGTTCCGGCGCGACGAGCCTCGACTGCCATAAGACGTTTGGCAGAGAAGCTGACAAAGAATGCGAAATTAAATATTCATGGGAAGATTTGCACAACTGGGTGCCGCCATCGGCAAAGAAGAGGATCGCCAAGATCGATGAAAGGTTGGACTTACCGGTAGCAAAGAAACACGATTGCAAGATAACGTATTCATGGCAGATAATCGGCACGAGTGCTCAAACGTCCTACGAGCTTATTAGCAGCTTGTTTCCGAGCCCCGTAGAGGGGGAAGGGAAATGCGCAGAGGCAGCCGTGAATTATCAATGCGCCGGACAGGGGGAAGGGAAATGCGCAAAGGCAGCCTCGAATTATCCGTGCGCCGTTAAGTACTCGTGGCAGATATTCGGCACCGGCACGCAAGTATCTTTTCGTCGCGACATGGAGGATTCCTTGCCGAACGACGAAGATTACTGGACCGGAAAGATAGTAAGACCAAGGAGACGATTCGTGGAAGGATCAAAAGATGGAGAAGGATCGAAACCCGGAAGTTTGAAGATTATGTACAGCGAAATGACGCAGACCGTTATCGATGAGTCTCATCAGACCGAGCTTGGCGACTGCAGGGTCAAATATTCGTGGCAAAATCTCACCAAACCTTACTTGGAAAAAATTCGACGGCTTTGAATGATATCCTAAAATCCTGTCGACCTCGAGGTGCGCAAAGTATGAAAGACGATAAACCCACGATTGGAAACCTGAATATTTGCCCAAACCTTGAAAGACATTCGACGCTAATCGACGATATCTTAGAATCGTCTCACATTAACGCTTTGCCACTGACAACAAAATTACGATACCCCCTTATTTATAACCTTTCTGTGACGACGAACTGCGACAACTATCGTCGGTCAAGCAGTTCTCTTCTAAAGACCTGTTTCATTTGCTCGTAGGAATAACGAAGGGCCTCACAGCGTGTGAAGTATGGAGGGAAGATAGGACCGCGATTGCGACCATGGACCCGGAACTTGATGCACCGTTGGATGGCTCTGACGAAGACATTCTTGACCAAACCCTGAGCGCCTCCTTCACTGACGAGGCCGAACCGCTGATGCCGACCCTGGAGTATCAGAGATCTGCAAACAATGATAATAAATACGAAGATTTTCGCCGGGAAGAACTTAAAGCCAAGCTGACCAGCGCTCTGAAGAAATTAGAGCAGTCCGAGCAGTGTATAGACGCGAACTGGTCTCTCGGCGATTCGCTCGCCACTGTGAAAGATGAGCTGGCGATAATTGAAGAAAAATTGCCGAAACACGTTCAGGATAACGTGAAGGGTATAATATTATCGGCTCAGGAGTACATTGGCAAATTGGAGGATCAGCTGAGCGATCTCGACCTTGCCGACGAGCAGGTGAGTTCGCTCGTAATTAGATTCAACTATTATTCCTTAAATATTAGTTTAAATACAACTTTGCACTGCATTGAAAATATCCACTTTTCTGGCGTGCCATACGGACGGAAAATCTTAAAACTATACAATAATACAACTTTTGCGCAGATCGTAAAAAGTACGGACAGGGTGATGAAAGAAATCGACGAGACTTATCAGGACCTTATGAACAAGATTTGCAGAGAGATAAACAAGAAACGAGACCTCATGAGACTCGAGGCGGAGATTTACAGGACCGAGAGTCTCGCCCCTCTGAGAGGCTGCAGGGAACAAGTTAACGCGCAGATAAGAAGCAGCCGCAACCTTGTGTCCGAGCTTAATCGAGCGCTTATCGAGACGACACTCAAGAAGCACCAGGAATATAAGATTATCGAGGCGAGCAGCAACTTGGGAAGGTAAGTTGCCTAAAATAACTACCCGTAACAACCCGTTGATTTGATTGAGGCCCTACCATACGGATTTGGTACAAAAACTGGTAGTTTTTTAAACATTTTTTAAACACTCTCAACATGTCAAGATATAACGTTTGTCGTTGATTGTTCATTGTTAATAATTCCGTTGTTAATAAATATTTATCAATGGAACATGTTCTTAAATCAAACACAATAGATATACTATTCGTGTAGGAATTTGCTTGCGATGGAATTTGCTGGCTTTACTGTATTTGATATTGATTTATTTCCATGCAGGATACCGGCGGTACCGCAACCCGAGGAGCTGCCATACGTAGCGTTCAGTCCACCCTCCGATTCCGTAGTCGATGAAACGATAAGAGGAATCTCTAAATTGGGCAGCGTTCTGCGCATGGGACCGGCACAGATCGTCGAGATCGAGGAGCGACCGGCTTCGCTCTACGTGAAATGGCACATAGCCGATCCTGAGTACTCTACCGAGGAACACATTTACGTAGTTCAGAAGGCCAATGGAGAAATTAACGATGTCGTTTCGGATGCCTTCGAGACGGTTTACGAGGGCGCGGAAACTTCGTGCTTCGTAAGAGATATTCCCGTCGACGAGATCGTCACCCTGAGAGTTGGTTTGCGAACGATGGAAACTGCCTGGAGCGTTCATCGTTTTGCGAAAACAAAAATACCTGCTTACAGTGAGTTACGCTTAGACAGCACGAATCTGGTGTTGATAAAATTTCGATTAATTATGATTATTTCGATCACCAGGTTGGACACTGGATAACAAGGACTACATGATTACAAATGGAGGAAAGATAGCAGCGAAGTTAACTAATAGAATGAGCACGCTGTTTTCACGAGGATGTCAAGTCGATGCTCATCAGATAATCGAGTTTAAGGTACGTATTGCATTTTTTAATCGCCACCTATACTTATATTTGACTCCTGCATTAATCAGTTCCTCGAGGCATCCCCGGATGGCAAGGACGACGAGGGTATCGCACTGGTTTCCGAACCGACGAGCGCCGACGATACGCTTCGAAGATGCGGCAGTCTGCTCGTAACGCCACAGGGTAAAATATTTATGGACGGTGATGAGAAACTAATGCGACTGCCGCGAATTCGTTTTGGTTCGCGAGTCGTTTTTACGATAGCAAGAAAGGACGACGAAACGCTGAGGATAAACATAGAGTCAGCCGAGAAGGCTGTAACTTATGACTGGACAGTCCAGACACCGTTACGATTCGCAGCACGATTGAAGGATTCCCACAGATGGAATTTAATCGTCAAATAGAATGTGACCGTTCGATCGATGTATTTACAGATACCCTTCCTCGCACAATCCCACGAGAGCAACGATCATTCAATTTTTTTAATAGAATAAAGAAAATTCATGTGCCTTAAAAAGTCCTAAATAGCGTCCGTCATCAACCCGAGCATCCTCGACAACCACAGTGAATGCACTCGACTATCCTGCCCTCTTCCAGCTTGCCCTTCGGAACTCGGCATATGCAGTTGGTCCCAAAATTCGTGTCTCTCGTTTGTATGCATCTTAGACAGCAGAGATTCTCGTACCCGACCTTCTTCCACTTGGCTATGAGATTCTTGTCGGCTATATTCTCGTTCAAGCAGTAATCGTAGAGCTCTGAAAAAGTAAACAGAAAATGGGATCTGAGATAATAACTTTTTTTTTTTGCAATTTTACTAAAATACCCACATTCCTTGCGTGCAACAATCTAGGCGCTGAATAACTTCCTAGGGAGTAATACAGGGTGTCTCAGAAGTCGTAGAAGAAACTGTTAGGGTCGATAGAGAAAAAAATTCTGAATCGAAAGTTCCTGAGTCAAAAATTTTTTTGGGCCATAGAAAATGAGTTATTAATTAAAAACGGTAGCCAATCAGGAGCGCGCTATAAGACCGCTCTCACTCTCGCGTCGCCGCTACTTCCCCCGCTCATTCCTTTTTCTATTGTAGCGCGCTCCTGATTGGCTACCGTTTTTAATTAATAACTAATTTTCTATGGCCCAAAAAAATTTTTGACTCAGGAACTTTCGATTCAGAATTTTTTTCTCTATCAACCCTAACAGTTTCTTCTACGACTTCTGAGACACCCTGTATATACAACCGTAGGTGCTCAATACTTCCTAGGGAGTAATATACCAAGTTTTCATTGTCAGTAACATCGGACCGAGACCTACTCGAACCTAGTGGAAAAATTCCAGTAGACTCAAAATTTACTTACAGGGTTGGCTGTTGTCCAGAAAGTCTTGAATTAACTAGAATTTTACCACTGATTTATATACGTTTCAGTACATTCTCAGTCCCGACTGTGATAATGTTATTTTAACAATGTTGAAAAAAATTATTGTACGGTACATGGGACGGAGCAGATTTTCCCTTCGTGTGATTTTTAACCTCGCTTCACTCAGGTAGCAACCTTCGCACTAAGAAAAATTGCACATTTCTATCCCGCGTAGAGTAATATACTAATTGCTGATAATCAAGGGAAATAATTGCTAAGTCGTGACATTTGTCAGACACGGGGCATTTGCTGACCTCTGCTGATGGCCTTTCTGCGGTAGAAGAGATCGTAAATGTATCGAGATTTTTGATGGTGGATCTTGAATATCGGCCACAGGGACTCCTGCTTTCGTTTACCCTCATGTGGCTCGGTCTCCGCTGAAATGGAACAAACAAAAATATTAATAAACAACGTTCGAACATAACCTAGATCGCATAGTCCGTTGCGATTACTAACCTTCGCGCATTTTCTGCTCCAATTCTTCGAGAGTCGGTTCGATCAACTCCCATCCGTCCGGAGGCGGCTTTCTGCTTCTTCGCACTTTCGGCATTGTATTTTTTTAAATTTATTTATATGTATTCTTTTCGAGAAAAATTGTAACTCCCCAGAGACGCGATAACACAATGTAAACTAGATTGCCAAACAAACACTACTGATGGACTCCTTGGGAAACACTCAGCTTGCACCGACCACCTCCGAATAGAATCGAAAATATTGCGATTGCAGCGCTCGATCGTATTTTCGACGCGCGACGCACACTTCGCAAGGGTCGTCGCGCGTGCTGATGCTGAAATATTTTTGTAAATAAATAACAATGTCGCTGGACCAGACTGTGTGCGAGGGTAAAAATTTAACTATCCACGAGCAAGGCGATGTTTAGTTATATATTCCTATAGAAATTTTTATTTTTTGTCACCATTCGAACAATCCTTGCGTGAATCGAACGATCGGGCCAACGTAACCAATAACATTATCGCATCGTCTCAGTACCCGTTCGTCAATTAATTGTTCTCGTAATTTACCTTTGCAGACCTAAAGGCTTTTGAGAGGCGCCTGACGGAAGTTATTGCCAGCCTGCAACCGTCCACTCTGCGATGGAGAAGTAAGTTGACCTGTAGTACTCAACTTTATTGTACTATATATATATATATTAGTATTTCATACTTTATACGAATCTCACCGTATCCGATTTTTTTCATTTTAAAGAGATACCGAACTCTAATGATTGACATTTTTATCAATTTATCAATGGAATCTCTTTGTCACAGTATTGCTCGGCTTTATCTCAGTGTGTACAGCGGTGGGTGCCTGGCACTGGCTCACAGATCCGAATACCTCTGCGGTGTCCTTCGCCCAGAGCCTCTACAATCATCCTATATTCACAATCGCTAGCGTACTCCTAGGTACAACCAATTTTTTATCACTGTTCTGTACTCATATTGCACGACAAAAGATGTTCTGCACATTTAATGAACACATCTTCATGTTGGTTTTGGTCAGGGGAATCTGGGAAAACTGGACAAAGTAAAAAAAAAATGTTGTTCGAATATAAGAGAAAAGTCAGAGAATTTCAAAATTGATCAGGGAAAAGTAAATGGTCACTGACCCCTCAGTAAATAAGTAAGCAGTACATAAAAGGGAGCCTTAAGAGAATGGGAACATTGGAAGAAAAAAAACATTTAAATTGAACATTAATATAATAATGAAGCCTTTTCATCTGCATCATTAATCTTCTTCAATAGGAGTCGCTCCAAGTTTAATCAAGGAAAATTTTTTATTGTTCTGTAAAAAGTTAAGGAATTTTTTTACGGAGAGAATAAGTTTTCAATAAGTTTTTTGTTCCAATTTTTAACCATTTTTTTTAGACTAAAGTAGTTTCTGAAAATTCCAAAAATTGAAAATCTTTGGACAGGAGAAACGCTTGTTAAATGTGCATTAATCGAAAAAACTGGTTTCTTTACTGTGCACTTTCGTTTTACTCGTGTACTTGAAATCGTTTCCTTTTAATTCGTAGTTATACTGTTCATGATGGGAGTCCACAGACGTGTGATAGCGCCGAGTATAATAACGCAAAGAGCGCGAAAGGTACTCGGAGATTTCAATATGAGTTGCGACGACACGGGGAAGCTGATACTGAAGCCAACGAGGCCTGCTCATCCCCACGAGACTTGAATAACTTGCACGGATCTCGAGATCCGAAAAAATTGTCCCTGCCGCCATTCCAATGACGAAGGGAAATCGCCCGACTATTCTTTCGGAGCACAAATGCGCGATGAGTACCGAAATAACGGCGCAGTTATAATTCTTTTTTTTTTTTGCGTGATCGCCCGCTCGCGATGTACGCGCGCCGGGTGTTCATAGGTTTGTTGAATTTTACATTACTAGGATATAGATTGACGAAACCGTTGAAGCGTCGAAAACATGACAAGTTCGGAGTCACGATACGGACGATAGTGCGTCTTCCCCGCTCAAATGTTCTGCTTTCCTTCTCCTGAGATTGACTGAGAGATTGAACAAGAGCGTATCGTTCAACGGCCACGAGTTAACACGGAAGAATATTCTTACGAACGATCGGCGCGTTCGAATAATTAATTCAAGACATTTTTTTACTCGTCCGTATCTGCCGCCGTGATTTCGATTCTGTTGATCCTAATGTAAGTTGATGAAGAAGTAAATCTGTACAATCCATATCGTGTTAATATGTTGGCAATATAATGTTTTGGTAAAAAAAAAAAAAACGCTAGAGAAAATTGTTATCGAAAAGAAATCCCTCAATCCGACATTCGTACGTTCAAAACATTTATTCGTAGTTCCATTTTGTTATTCGCACAATATCATGCTACAAGCGAATGCAGTCTCGCACTTCATTCGTTCTTGGGTTTTTTGTCGTACTATTTTATCATTAAATAGTTGATTTACATTTTTTTCTCCGAATATGTATAATGTCTTTCGCCTCTGCTGTTTTCCTTGCCTACGATCCAACCAAAAGTTCAACTTGTTCATCTTAAGCAAAGTAGTCTCTCAGTCCCAAAAAAATCGTCTCAATTAAAAGAGACGTATGTACAGGGGATAACCATATTATTCACGGTACAATGTGCAATTTGTATTCAATATAACATTGTTGTAAAACAATTAGTCGCTCAACTGAGAATTGAAATGTATAATAATAGATTATTCGTTTCGTACGGGAGGATCCGTTGCGTCTCACATCGATATTTCATTTTACGCTTGGGCATCCGGAAATATTAAACATAGCTCATGATCACTACAAAAAGCGATGATATCGCCGTGCACTTCCGAACAGCATTCCCAAGGGAAAATCCTTTCTCTAAAATCCATGTACCCAACGTGACCGAGTAACGTTTTTTTTAATAAACGGTATTCTTAGGTTTTTCAAGAAAACAATAGCGCGTGGCAGGTTTTAACGATACTCGATCTCCTCCGACTGTATCGAGGCAACTATCGTCATCGGTTTTCAATGAATTATTATTGTTTTTTGTTTGTTATTTCTTCATTAAATGATCACAATGTCAACAGGAAGTCGTTTTCGCGTCGAGAACACACACGCGGGCGCGTGAATCAACACGCCGAGGAAGAATGTAAGGCTGAGCGCGCACGGACTCAGTCTTCTCGTCTCCCAATAAGACACGTATACCCATGTTCGTTACGCTACTTTTTTGTTTCTCGGCTAATAAAAAATCGTGTATTTTTTTTTTGTAAATGATTTAAACGAGAGAACATCAGCATTTTCGTCCCCTCATTACTTTCATCTCGAACAGTATCGTCTCCAACCCGTAGCAAAGGATGGGCACAATTGGACTTTTCATTTTGTTCTGTTAAGCTAGTGAAGCGAGAAGAGATCACCTGCGGATGGAAGAGGAGCGAGACCACCGGTAACGTCAGGTAGCTGGGTCAGATCAGGAAGATTCGAGATGTGTGACTTCACCTCCGACCTTACGGCGCAAACTTTTTTCAATTTTTCTTTGTAGTCCTGAAAATTCGATTTGTTCAATTAAAACCTTTGAAGCACGAGTGAATGTTTCAGGCAATTTTAGCCAGAGCTCACATAATTTTTACCTCGAGTGTGGTTTGAGCCTGCTGAAGCAATTGTCTCTGCGCCAGCGTGTAATCCCTCAGCATCGTCAGCAACCTTCGACGATCCTCCATTTCGCCCTGTAGACGCCCGTTGTAATCGGCGAGAAGGGCGGCGGCCTCGTTAACAGCTACGCTCAATTGATCGGCGGCCGCTCGGTCCGCAAGATTCGCCAGCAGTGAAACTTCGGACACTTCCGGTGGTAACGATGCTATACGCTCGCGCACACCTGCGTCCGAGGAGGCAGTATTTTCCAGGTCCTGGAACGATCAAGTCTATCGGTTATAAAAAAAAAATAATAAATCCATCTGAGGGATGCGCAAGCCACTGAACAAATTTCTAACAAATTAACGAACGCACGGAAAAGCGTCTTCATCGCTTCGACGCTAAACTCTCGGTTTACACTGCAGGGAATTCAAAATCGTTACTTTTTTTGTTTTCATTTTTTTTTTCTTTCGTTTTCTTCCATCAATTATAGACAGTTTATTAGCGTATACATAATCCGTTTTATCGTTAATTGTACAAACGGCAGAGACCATTAAAGCTTTGATGAGCTCCTCCGTTTCGGGTGGATCGCCGCCAGGCGTTCTCGGACTGAGGGTGACATGGAGCTCTTTGGTACCATCAACCTCAACCTCCGTTTTCGATTTCTTTCGTTCCTTCTTCTCAGACTCCTTCTTCTAGAAACATCAGATTTATTTGTCGATGTCAATGATTTTTAAGATTATGTTTATTTAATGTACATTTTTCTTGTTCGTTACCTTGGACTTTTTCTCTGTTTTTTCAATGTCGTTTCTAGGCTTCTTTCTGGGAGGTGTGCCAGGCTCCTTGACCGGCTCTGTAGCAGCGTCAAACGCTCCCTTGAACTCTGTAATCTGTGCTTTGTCGTACACCCCTCTCTCCTCCCAAATTGTCAGCAGCCTGTTCAATCTATCTCTTGTCTTCTCGTCAAAGCTTTTCATGTGTTCGAACGCCTTTGGAAGCACTGATCCGAATTCTCTGCCAAACTCTGGACCTTTCTTTTTACTATTCTGTATAACATCGTTTGCCAAATACATGAACATCAGCTTTCGATTGTCCTTCACTGAAAAATAGAAGTGGGCAAGAAAAAAAAATTATTCTTTTTTTTTAAAGGTCAAGAATTTATGGACATCTGTCCAGCCCAGGCACAGCTTACGAGCTCTCTACACTCTCAAATAGGTTGTAAATCTAATATAGTCGAAATCGATAATTACTTACATTACTTACGTTGAATGAACATTAATGTACTTTCGTTGTGAAATAAAAAATATGCTATAACGGAATTACAAATATTTTGCCAAAAATTTACAGAAGTTCTGATTGAAGATACTAATTTTACTGTAAAATTGAAAAATTGAATCATGTGTTTGAAATTTCGAAAAGAATGTGTGGAAAAAAACCTCCAACGCCGTCAATTAATTCTCAAACAAATTTTTTCAGTGTATTTCCTGTCGTCGAGAAAGACGGGTATAACCTAAAAATTTGCCGCGGGCGCCGAGCCCGGCTCAGTTCGCGAGTAGTCGACAATTCGCGAGTTAAAATCTACTTTATCAAAATGATAAGAAAGATGCATTTAAAAGCGATCGGCGGAGGAATTCGTCGTTCGAAGTTGACGATAATCGTGATAAATCATTGACCAAAAGTGAAACTTTTTTTTGTCGTTCCCTCACCCTTGCACATCTCCTTGTACCAAACTTTGACGATCGTCGGATGGTGCTTTCTGTGATGTATCAGCCACAGCGACAGGGTTTGTATACTCTGTTGCGAAGGATTCAAGTCCATTAACTTCTTGACGAGTGCACTTTCGGTGAAACCTGCCATTTTTCTTCTATTCGTATATAGTAGCTTATTCAATACGTTGGAAAGAAAAATTTGCCAGCAGCCCTGCAGCCAGGACAATACACAACACGCACGACGACGAGCCGCGCTCGTACTAAAGCATCGTGGGCTTCAGAGTGGCCAGCAGTGTACACGTACACACGTACAACGAACACTGTGAGCGACAGGTCAAGCAGCGAACCAGCCGAGGCAGATTCTTCGCTCGAAAGAGATCTTATGTCCCCAGGCGTGCACGGCAGACATTTACTAATCTTTGTATTTATTGGCAGATGTACGTCGAATTTCTGACTAGTCCCGCAATTATCGACACCTGGTACGTTACGAAATGTTTGTGTGAAATGCTCAGTCGGTAACGACACACCTTCACCATCTTATTCGAATCTGTTGAAATTTTGTACAGAAGCAAATTAGATATTCCGAGAACGATCAACTACCACTGAGGGTCCTCGTGCGGAAAACAACGTATGCAACTTGTTGTCACAGGTGGGCCGGTCGGAAAAAATTCGGGAGCATGAACCAATCACGGATGTGGGTCTATATCGGACGGCTGTGGTTCCGCTGATAGTTTTCTGTGCAAGTAGCTTTACCGCATGCGCGGTAACACGTATCGACCAACACTCACCGTGCTCCCTTCAGATAATCGCGTATCCATTATAGTACATTGTCGGTCAATCTTTAGGGTCTTTCGATGCTGGAAAAACATTTATCCCAGAACGTTCTCGGTGAATAAATTAATAAAATTTAAATAAAATTTAAAATAAATTTTTAAATAAAGCATTTTTTCGAAGCGAACCCGTCAAGTAAATAATTCTTTTGGGAGGTAGGGTATGTAACGTTTAGCGATAATCATTTTCATCAAATGCCGAGTAATACATTTATAATCAATCGGTTTATTCACCGACATATATTGAAGCAGATGTAGATACACTGATTTGCCTAGCACACGATGCTGCGTATATGTTGTTCTATTTATAGTACGTTGATGTGATTTACTGAATAGAGACAGCATCGCTCCAACCGTCATTCGCCTCTCGCCTCGAGCGTATGTACCGCTTTCGGTGGAGGTTCCTAATGTTTAATCCGAGATGTATCCGCTAGATGGATCCACTATTCGATCTTTCTTGCAAGCGGCTTGACCCCTGGGCGCTATATAAGCCCGTCGTTAGAGTCTACAAATTAAGATCATACTTCACAGGATCATTTCTGTAGTATATCTTCACATTCTCTCTACTTAACAGTGGAGTCGATGCAGCCACGATGAGGAGGAATAACCCTCTTTCTTGAGCGTGAGGACGACTAGGGAATCCGATTAAACTCGGAATCTCGGTCATCGATGATCGTTCACCTCTTTTCCTCAGGGGGAGAGGCATTGAAAGAGGGTTTTCTGAGTGGTAATCTTTATAACAAAAAATACACAGACTGACCATTGCATTAATCGTATGTTATCTTGCATCGAATAAGGCTTTAGCGCTTGTGTTTTCGGAGTAAACGTTTGTATTCCCTTCGCTCGACCGAATGAGCTGAAGATTTTTTTAACAGCAAACAGAGTGTGTGTTCCTGGAGCACACAGCACTGTTCGCGGAACAAAAAATATATTCATGTAATAATATCCATGATTTTTAAATTAAATAAAACAAGTTGCTTCCTCATAGAGAAACTTTTCGACAGCAAAAGAATTATTGACTTGAGATTTATTTTAAGATTTTAAGAACTTAACATCACATCTCAGTTTGAACTTAAGATCAATCTGGAGTTCAAACTGATAAGTGAAAAGAAAAGAAAAAACATGATATCGCACTCCACCTGTTGTTTTCACAGTCATTGGCCATGTCATCGAGGAAAACAATTAGCAATCATCACATGAATACACATTCTTATGCCAGTTTGCCTATTCATGATGGTAGAGTGACACCAAAGTTAACTCAAAGTGTTAACGTGTGAAAACCCAACTCTCAAAAGTCAAATCGACCGGACAGCCAAAAATGAAACATCACGACATTCCCTTCGAAAATGAATTGCCTTCCATGCTTTCGCATTTCTCTTCATTCAAATTTTTCAGAATCTTTCGTGCTATGTAGATTGAAGGAGAGAAAATACGAAAAAAACTTCCCAATTATTAAACAGCAAGAGTATAAAAGACACGACAATCTGGCTCTGAGGAAGGAAATGCAAAAAATATCTTTGCAATTATTAGATAACAAAAGCATAAAATTCGTCCGACGCGCATATTATTCGAGGAGCGAATCAGCGAACCGTCTGCAGAGTGTCTGCAATGGAGACAGGCGTGCTTGCAGCTGGCATCGAAACGCGCTCTACCCGACACGGAAAGCACGGGTAGATTTTGAGGTTAACTTATTAGCGTTCGGCTAATCACGACAGCCTATCGAAATATTATAGATTAACGTGTGACAAAACAGTATAACGAGAAGTTGTTTGTTATTTTGGTCAATTAAAAGTTCACCAACGGGTTGCGAAGTCACGCAAATAATTTTGGCGATGCATATATCGGATTACCAGACGCAATAGTCGTCGTTTTATCGTTCGCGATGAAGAGACGCCAGAGGAGACAAGTCCTGGACATCAACGGCGAACAATCGGACTCACCGAGACGGCGTTGGCAGAGTCAGTATATTTTTCGAGCATCCCCCCCTCCCTGTGTGATCGAATTTTTCTTTAATTTATTTTGCGTTTCGTCAATTTGGCACCGGAAAAGCGCATCGTCTCCTTATTCTTTAGACAAAAATGAACAAATTGCTGCAGATAATCCGGAACACAATGGAGGACCCAGCAATCCACTGACCAATTTATTGGAACAATACAATTCGGACAGTGAGACCGAAGATGTAAAGCCAGGGGGCAAGCAGCTCAACGACCGGGTCAATGATTTTCTCAAGGTAATTTTAAGAAAACTGGTTCCCAATTGACTTTTTTGCCAGAACTTTCTTTTCTTAATGTAATTTATTCCAAAGGAGATACAGTTGATTGCCCCGGAACTTCCGGCAGCGGAAACGGTGGGCAAACTAAATTCTGAGGCAAAAGAATTCCAAAGATCTTCCACCCGGATACCTTCCACCGAGTCATCCACTCGTAAGCCTGCTAAATTTGTTATTAAGGGAGCGAGTAAAGGGCAAGGGTTTGAACATTTCAGAAATAAAAGTTTGGTAAAATGTTTTAGGAAAAGTATTTGGGGAAAATGAGAGTGTAGTTGTTACTTAATTTTTTTCATTTATGTGACAAGAGTTTTTACAACGGAAATGCTGAAAAAGGAAAGAATACATAATTGGATATAAATACATTGGTAGAGTCTATTCCAAGTTGCTTTTCGCAGAATAAGGTTTATTTTGACTTTCGATTTTTTTCTTTACTACCCATTTACAGTATGGCAAGAATGTTTCGATGATTCAACCGGTTACCCTTACTACTGGCATGTGGAGAGCAACGAGGTCACGTGGGAAGTACCGGAGGAGATAAGACTGCTAAGAGAGAGAAGTCAGCAAGATTCTCCCAGTAGAACTTCGTACAGCACTCAGTGGGTCAACTTTACGTCAAACACATGTAAGGAAAATATGTCCAATAACCATTCTAACGGATCAAGCAAATTGCGTCGATTAGCAATTTTTCGAAAATTTCTTGCTTTCAGATCCTCAGCCACAAATAAACATACCCGAGGGTATGATACCGAAGGAGGTTGTAGCGAGAAACCGTAACAGACAAGTGAGCTTACAACAAAATGCTCAACAGGGCTCCCAGACACAGCAGACCAGTTCGAGAAATTCGACGGCTAAGGACGACGAGTCGGACGACGGGTAAAGGAGGAAATTAAATTTTCTACCTCCTCCGTGACGATAGTTTAATCAACGATATTTGCAGGAAGATCGAGATGATAACATCTTTCGGCAGCGATGGAAGTGAATCAGAGACGAGCGAAAACGACTCGCCGGTAAAAAAAGCGCCGAAGGAAACTCACTCCGGCGAGAACCAGCAGCGACCGAGACCAGCTAATCCACCCATGAGAAATCCATCCTCGATACGTGGAAAGAAAGCTGAACCAGGGGAAAAAGCCACAAAAATGGGGCCGTCGCTTCCGGCTGGTATCGTGCCGTTGATTCACGGTCCCGAAAACGCGAGTAAGGCCGACTACGCTCGCGATAAATGGCAAAGAAAAGAGGATGACGAAATTTCATCGTTGAAAGGTCAGCTATCACCGAAGCAATCGCGAAAATTCGAGTCTTCGGGTTCGACGAAAAATCACTCGAGCTACAGCGAAGCTCTCTCGACAAAGAAATCATCGCAAACGAGAGAAAAAGTTGAGGACAAGGACATTTCAGGTTCGGGAAAAGAACTTAAATTTTCACTGGTCCCCGGTTACGCGGACGACTCGGACGCGGAGGACGACGCATTGCCGAAAAAAATCTCCGAGCCTCTCTTTCCGATAACCGATTTTCCCGTGACATCCGCAGCGACGATAGTCTCGCCCGACGGTACGGTGAAAAAAGTTGAAACCAAGTACACCGATACGGGTAGCGTTAGGATTTTCCAGTATCACAGCTCGTCGAACGAGAAGACTACCGAACGCTCCGAGGAGGAGATCAAGCAGATGAATCAGGAGCTAGAGAACGACGTCCAAGAAACTTCGTGTGTAGAGGAAACGCGAGTAGTGAGAATCGACGAAGAGACAGCAAAGCCAAATATATTTTTGGAGAACCTTGAGACGCCATCTAAAGCGTTTCAGAGAAAGAAACGGATAGCCTTCGATGGTGAGACATTCAAATACAAATTACAATGAAATATCAGTCTTAAGTTAGTTGATCTCGCATCCCATAAATTAAAAAATATCTTTCAGTGATAATCAACAAGAACAGATCGTCTGATGCTGAGAACGTGGCGGCCAATAGACCAGAACCGGTGCCATCACCACCGGCGACATTACTGGGCAACGAGACGGATCGTCACGGTCTTGGATTTCAAAAGGAAACTCCGAACTCGGACGCGAACACTTCGGCCGAGGTGATGGATCAAAAAACCAATTCTCCGGGCTCAGAGAAAACCACTGGGGTCGCGAAGAGTAACATTAACTTCGTAAAGGGCGAAACTATGGTATCAAAGCTGGAAGAAGGTACCAATGAAAAGTCCGAGGCGGAAATAAACCAGCTGAAGAAAGTAACCGAAACTATAATGGAGAAGTTAAGGTTCTTATCGGAGGGCGGTCAGCCTGCATCAGCAGTGCAAGTGATGGCGATTCAACTTCAGGTGAGTTCCTAAGGAACATCAGAAGCACCGGAAATTTGAAAAATGTGCTCACCGCTTCCTCATTTATTACAATGTTGTGCATGTATTTTTCGATGAAAAAGTTTGTCGATAGCTTTTGGTTTCCTCATAACACATCGGTTTTTAACCAGGGGTCCATAGACCCCAAAAAAACACGAAGGTTCGCATGTGGACCCCAAAAATGTTAAAATCGCATAAAATCTTAAACAGGGCTTTAAATGTGTACCAAATTTCAACATGCTGTCTCAAACTCACTCCGGGTTAGAGTCGTTTTAATAGATGTAAATTACTCATACACACGTCCGACTACCAGTGTTAGTCCATTTTCAATGCTCTGACATTAAAATCATATTTTCCTTGTTACCGAAAATAGCTCCCTGCACGAGCAAGCAAAAGGCTTCGCAGTTTGCGAAGTTCGATGATTCCGTTAGTTAATTAATTTCCTTACTCGGTTTCCCTTACAGACGTTACTGGCGGCGTGGGAAGCTCGCGATCTGAAAGGCAGCTATCTGGAAAATTGGCTAACCGGGACGGGGCGTGAGTTGGAACGTTTGGAGGAAGCAGCCGCTCCGCCTGGATGGGACTGTCAGTGGGATAGGTACAGTATCGCCACAAACAAGTACGAACACTCGAATCGGGCTTTATTACGTGTATATAAAATCATCACTTGTATTACACGTATATCCGCGTCTCATAAAGATCCAATCGCAAAGAGATCTCTGAAATCATTGGTCGTACAATTATTTCGCAACGATACAGACGTACGATCATCTTACGGCGACTTGAGCTTTTAATTTATCGTATGTTTTCGGGTCGCAATGCATCGTACTTTCTGGATAACGAACGCCAAAAATTCTAACGGGCTTCTAAATATTTCACGTTCCTTTAGAGACTCAAACTCAGTTCATACGTGATGTGCAACGCCGTGGCGAATTTTTCTCCGAGTCAACATTTTCGTATGTTGGACTTGAAAAAAAAAATGACGTTAGCTCTCCGAAGATACCTTACAGGAAACTATTATGTTTACTTTAGATACTTTTCAACACAAGATACGAAATTGAATATATCTCGCGGCTATTACTATTATCCGACTGTCTAGGAATCATTCTTGCGAATGGTTGTCTTCTATGCACTGTGGAACACGGTTTGTATGTAGTTTTTTAATAATACCCATCTGTAAATTTCATGATTTACGCTTTGTCTTGCTGTTATAGGTAATCGAGAAGCGAACATGATTTCAGCGGATGCGGTCCAGGAACACGAAAGCATAAAAAAATATAGTTGATCGTTTGATCTCTTCTTCCCTTATTAATTCTGCAACGATTAAAGTACGATACGGTTTATCGTGAAAAAAAAACACGCCATTGAAAAAATCACTCACGATCTATCACATGGACAATCGGAATCACTTCGAGCTTGAGAGCGATAATAAAAAAATAGCTCAGATTATTCTGAAAGATCAAATAAAAAACATTGAACACTGATTCCTATTGTCGATCGATGAATTCCAAATAAAAGTCACATTCCTTCTGACATGAAAACTATTGATAGAGTATTTGAATCTGCGATAATAAAAATGACGAAACCGTAACGCAGGTAGGGGTAAATAATGGATTACGTTAACTATTCTATATTTAAAAAGAAAAAGAAAAGAAATCTTGCCATGTATCGAGACGTTGACGAGGATGTCGTGAGACATTGAAACATCGACCACAGCTCTATATTCTCATGTGCGACGTATTCGGGGGGGTGATTCTAGGTCGCATAAACGCTACTTTTATCGGAATTCGACAACCGGAGATGCACAGTGGACTTATCCGGAAGCTGACGTTATAGGCGGTACCGAAGAAATGGAATTGTGTACTACCCCTCCTCCTCAGGGTCAGGAGGAGCCTTGCATAATAGGTACAACAAATTTTCAGTGATTTAAAAAATAAAAATCAATAATAAAATAATAAATGCGTGTTACTTTAAACAGAGTCGCAAACAGCGAAGCCTCAAGAAGTGCCTGCAACCGTAACGGAAAATGATAACGAAGAATCATCGGAGCCAAACAAATGTACAGCAACAAAAATAAACGAAGTATTGGCACCACCACCTCCACAGATATCTAGTCCGAATCCTCCGCCACCGCCGAAGATATACGCCGAGGATTTGAGGAAGGGTAAAAAGAGAAGGGGTAGTGAGGAGGATAAAGTTTCCGATGCAAAAAAAGATAAGACTAGTGGTGAGTAAAAAAAAGAACCCGCAATCTCATCACTGAGACAGAGCCCTCGAATCCGCACTAAATACTTCGATGTTCATAATTTCTCAGAAACAGATACGAGCGATTTATCGAAATCAAGTGAAACGGTAAATCCACCGCTTCCGCCATCGCCGACACGGTCCGTGCAACCTCCGCTACCACCGCATCCACCCATCGTACCGAATCCTCCTAATAGTGAACCCTTGCCACCGGGCGTTGATCCGCCGGACATGCCCTTCACGATGACCGCACCATCGATCGAGACGACGATGCTCTACACCGCTGCTGGTCCACAGACTAATCCCATCTACGCTGCAACAATGGGAGATCCGACGCTGCTTAGTCACCACACGGCTCTCATGCAGGGACAGCTAATGCACTATCCAACGTATCATCAACATTTGCACAATGTAAGTAACTCTTCGGAGATCAAGTCAGAAGAAAAAAAATAGAGATCAATAGGAGTTTATCTCTTTTTTTTCTACCAAATCGTTCTATAGAAGTACAATGATTTTGAAAATTCTTTGCAGCAAGCTCTGATAGCCGCGGCAAACAGATTAACAGGTCAAGACGCAGTGCAGTTCATGGTCGACTACAGCCAGGTATATGCGAATACCCAAGTTATTGCAAAGCCTCCGGTGAAGACGCACAAAGAATCGCTGGGCACGGCGCTCGATTCTTTCTACAATGATATCGCGACGATGGAGAAAACAAGGACGGACCACGAGGTAGAACAAGCATTACCCGCGGAACCGGTGCCTATTGCAGTGCCACAGACTCCGGCAGAAGATGAACCACCGGCGATTCTCACCGATTCGGTGTTGAAGGAACGGAAAAAGAAGAAAGTGCGTATGTTTGTGAACAAGCTGACGAAAAAATTAGTTTTTATAACATCAAAGTAACCATTTGATTTTTTCTACTTGCAGACAAAGCTCGGAATAAGCAAAAAGCAGAAAGAAGTTTCCAGTATGGTGGCGAAGTGGCAAAAGGCCCAGCACTACGAAGACAACGATTGAGACGAACAGATCGAGTGGAAAATGAAAGAGTCTACTACTTTTTACTTCGAATTATCGCGGACGATAGTATCTTCCTGTCAGATTGATAAACGTCTCCAACGAAAATATTCTGCATCTTCCCAATCGTGAAGTTTTATTAATTCATGATGTATATTAAGAATTATGACTCAGTACGTGAATAAATATTGTTGATAGCAAAAAAGAGAACAAAAAAAAGTTCATTCTTGTTGCTTCCTTATAAAGGAAGTTTTGTTTTGGTTGAAGGTAAAAATTTCGATTTTTGGAGAGACTACCGCGAACAGATTAATGAATGAAATACAAATTCGTTAATTAATTGGACATCGTGATTCAAAACGTGTTATAAGCTGGAAATCAAAGAAGCAAAAGGTTTCAGTATGGTGGCAAATGATTGAATCAAACGGCTTAGAAAGAAAACGAACGATTCAATTACTTTTTATTCCAACAGATTTCGGTGAACAATCGTATCTTCCCATTGGACAATTAAACTTTCCCGATAAAAATATTCCGCGTTTCCCAATCGTGAAGTTTTCATCAACTTAAGTTATGTGTAAAGTATTATGCCCCAGGATGTAAATAAAAATGATTAATAGTAAAAAAGAAAAAGACAGTAAATATTTTTTCTATAGGTTTTTAATGAAAAAGAAAAAAAAAACACGTGATTGAATCAATATCCGTGTTTTATTGATTCAATACAGTAATTGTAAACCATGATGAATCAAGCGACAAGGGCACTGGCAGTAGAGCTCTCATACTTCCAGTTGGGCGGAAGGGATCCTTTTGACTTGTAGTAACGAGCGAGCCTGTGAATTCTCGACTCTACCAAAATCAGGCGGAATTTGCTGTCTGTGTCCTTGCGATTGCGCTCCAAGTGCTTGCGGATTTTTACGGCTTTCTTGATCAGGTAGTACAGGTCCTCCGGGAGATCCGGGGCAAGACCCATGCTCTTGACGATTCTGAGAATCTTGTTTCCAGTGCGGAAGCGCACTTGAGCTACTCCATGGGAATCACGAAGTACAACACCTGTAAATGATTTAAAAAAATTATTTTAGACAAAACAAGCTAAAACCTTAACCAGCAATATTTTTTTTTATTTTGTGGGATAGAACAACTTGTACCTATCTGCGAAGGAGTATGGCCCTTCTTGGCCAATTTGAAGATAAGATCTTTGCAATCATCCGGCGTGAGTTTTAGCCAGGTCGGCACACTCCGTCTGTATGGAAGTGCAGACTGGGAAATACCCTTTCTGTAACATAGAGAAAACAAAAAATCAATGTACAAGTCAGGGTGGACTATCAAAAATAATAGCAATGTGACCGGTGGTGGGAAAAAGTCGAGCTGCCTCAGTAATTTCGTCACCGCGATTGTTCGTGGAAACGTCGGAGGTAAAAGTTAGGTTATATACGACGTGTTGACGCGGAATGTCAGGTAACCGACACGAAACTCGACAAACTCCTGCGAAGTTAAAAAAAAACTCCATCGAGACAAATTTAATCAACGGCATTCTCGAGTTACGCGTAGGCTCTCGAGCGCGAACAAACAAGCGAATATCGCGAGGTAGTGGGAAGATCAAAAACGCATGGCGAGAGCAAGGCCACGTTGAGATTTTTTGCGATTAACGTCATAAACACGATAATTTATCGGGATTGCAGAGCACGATTTGAGGTGAAAAAAATCTGATTATCGTTAAGATGGATTAATTGGCGATAATGCGTTGGTATAATATGATAAATTAATAATTTGTTACCCGGGAGCGTGCATACGACCCATGGCGGCGAATTTTTCTCGTCCAAAAGACACTAGCGCAGTAACGGTGTTGTCAGCAATCGTCGAAGACTCCGTGTGGCGTTCGAGAGGGGGGAAAGCGAGGATGCGCGGGAAAGTGTTAAAATTCTTTTCCCTATTTACAATTCATTTGCCCTAAATTCTTCACACCGATACGTTCCGTGAAGCGTCGCTGACTTGCGGCCCGACCCGTATCGAGAAATGATTTGCTAGCAATAAATTGGACAGATCAACAACTTTCGAAACGGTTGCGAGACTGGCGTTAGTCAAATTGTCAACTGTCTGTCGTAACTTCCTATTGGAATCTCCCTCAAATTGAAAGCTTTCATCCCACAGCTTCGCACTATCGTGACGACACTGCTGTACACTTATGAATCAACCCTGTTTTGACAAAAAAATAAAAAATTATTTTTTTAGCCTTTCCATGTTTACCCAATGTCAAAAATCAGTTTTGCAATCTGTATCTTGAACAACTTTTAGAGAAGGAGAGATTAGAACAAAATTTCGTGAAACACAAGGAACGCCTCTGCGTCCAAACATGGCTGCAGGTCGACGCAGGTCGACGTTGCGGAGAGTCGGACCGCAGATATTTGCTTAGTTCGTCAGTTGCTTGTTGTGGAAGTTGCCGGTACATCGAGCTCTGGTAATTTTGTGATCATGATGCACCAAAATGTGTGGAGTTTCTGGAGAGCAAGTTTTTCATAATATCTTATTGCAGCTCGAGATGGCAGAGGGAATACAAGAATGTTGGGGAGGGGTAACTAGCGTAGAAAACCTCCTAGTTAAAACTCCAACAGTATTAATTTCTCAATAACTTTATAATAGAAAGACCTTATAAAAGAAAGAAATTTATCGCAGTTTTTATTATCGACCGCGGTATTTCTCAGCATTACAGGTTCGGTTACCGGCGGTCGAAATTCATATCACCTTAAGATGATGTTGGTATCAAAAACTGTAACGAATGTTTTGATACCATCGAGAACAATTCAAATCGTTTTTCCTCGCTTCTGCAGATTCAGCAGAGAGAGACAATTTTCCTTTTGCTCGACGGATTGCGGTCTTAATACGAGATTCATTAGAGTCTTGTCACCGGCGACAGTATTTTATGTCACCTTACGAGGAATCAACTAAACAGCACCAAACCTCCGGCGTGCGAAAAGGCGTGTTTTAACATAAAGAAAAAAAAGTTCGAGAAAAATTGCAAGTTTTCGAACGACAGCTAACCGAGAGTCAAGCTGGCGTCTGTCATCGGCGCTTCCGGTTCCGCTAGCTTTCTCGACATAATCCCAAAATAAAATACTAAAAAACCGAACAACTTCATCTCCCACCTGTGTTACAACCGGACTACACGCAAGTAGGGGATTACGTTCTACCAGGAGTAACACTTTGTATAAATTATAAATCGCACGATATTTATTTACCAAATGCCGCACAAGCGCCTCTCGTCACCATCTTGAAAAGTGTGAAATAGCGCAACGTCGCAACGGCGTCGTGAGCCAAGATGTCCGCAGATTTGCGATAGGCAAGCGTACCCTTCGGCTGTCAATATTTGTAAAAGTTTTGTCGATCGCAAACGCTCGGTCGAAAAATTTGTCCAAGTTTCACGGGCGACACGATTATTTTGCACTCCGGGTCATCGTCGGTTTAGCGAGGCTCCTTTAACGCGAGCGCGTCGAGCGGAACGCGCGCTTCGTCTCGTAAACTTCCGTATACACTCTGGGCTGTTGAACGGTACGTTTCGTGTTTGTAAGTCAGGCAACGAAAAATTTTTCTCGTGTTGTCACCGACGGACTCACATCGCATCCTGGATGTATCGAAAACTATTGTTCTCAAATTGTCAGCGAGCGTTCAGCGATTAGATTCGCGATGAGCGCAAGGTTCGCAAATGCCTCCAGGGCGATGAATCGAGCGTGAGAAAACTTAACCCAGTCGAGATGGAGAGGCGAGAAACTGCTGAAATAACAGCGACGATGGAAATTCGTCACAAGGCTTTTTGCGACCGTCGTTCGGACGAGGATCAGAAACGCATTTTTTAAAAGCGTAAAATACATTTCCCATAAATCAGTGGATAGAGAAATTCGGATCGAGCTTTATGTAATACGTGTCGATCGTACGGTCCAAACAAATTCCCTGATGTCTCAACGGAAGTTCGACTTTAGCGTTTGATGATAATCGATTGTTTTGTTTCCAGCTGTTGTATTAGAGATGCGGCAGATCTTCGGTTAACTCGAAAGAGAAGAGCTTTGAACAAAATGTCCAGTGACGGTGAACAACAGCCACAGCCTTCCAAAAGAAAACGGCTCGTTATATCGGACAGCGACAGCAGCGAAGGAACTACAGTTGTCAGAGGACATAGGAAACGACGTGTTTACGTACGAAATTTTTGATTAGTCCATACAAAATCTTTAGACGCTCATATTCATTTTGATGCCAATATTTTTTTTCTATTGTAGGAAGTTGTCAGTGACCCTGAAACTACGGACGATGACAGTGACGTGGCAAAGCCCCTGAGACGCAGAAAGAATCATGTAAGTTGGAAATTAAAATATGAATGGCTGAGGGAAACAAATTTTTTGTTGTTTTTGAAAGCAAACAGGCCAAATTTCTTCAGAATCTTTCAGGGATCTCCACCAGGCACGAGAACCCTAAATATTGTTAACACGCAGAGATGCGATTTATTACAGACAGATTAATTTCTAAAACATATTTTAACAGGCAAAATACGTTGTCACTCATTAAGATCATACCAAAATGACAAATTACTATTCACAAAAATTGCGTGGAAATATACTCATTAATTTATCAGTGGAAGCTTAGTTACTTTTCTGGAAATTCATCGTTGTAGATTTTTTCCACATAAAGTAGGAACTCTTCAAACCGGCTCAGTACGGAAAATGTTCCTTTTAAAATGTGTACAAATAATCTTTGAAACTCAGGTATTCAATTGACTCGGCCAAATTTCTTTCCTGTACATATTAAGTATTATTGGATTTTTCATTTTTCTGAGATTTTCTATTCTCTTTGACCTTCAATATATCAAACTAAATAAAACTATACTTTCTTTATTGCATTTGAATTTTCTGAGTAAAAGGGTTCGTCGCGTTAATAAAATAAATGATGAACATCCTATGGCATGCCTCGTTGGAATAATTCTAGGGTCGTTTGCGCTTGTGTCGATTTTCGGCTTGCAGTTGTACAAGAGGTATTATCCTCATAATTGTTTACTCAGCGATGTTCCGTGCTCATTGTGCAATTCTGGGTGTTCTACCCTGAAATCCGTTTAGTTTCCCGTTTTGTCTAGACTTGATTTAATTAATCCTTTGCAGAGAGTAGTGAGCGAGGATGAGGCGAGTTCCAACAGCAGTGGTTCGAACGCCGGTGGCTCGTCCCAAGTCAGTGAGTATCCTAAAGAAGAAAAAATAACAGTATATTTGAATGTACCTTTTTGAACTTCAATATCGTTGTTTCATTGCAGTCGACGACAGTACAGGCTCGGAATGGCAGTCGGACTGGGAGAGCGCTTCGGACGAATCGGACTCCGACTCGATCGAGTACAAGCGACCATCGAAAGCTTTCAAGCCGACGAAATCGCCGAAGAAATTTTTGGCCGGTGTGGAAGCTTCAAGTTCGAATGCCGGCTGCGAGTCCGACGTGAGCGACGGCCAGTCAGAAAAATGTCCGATATGCCTGTTGCCGTTCACACAGCAGGAGGTCGCTACACCGTCCTCGTGCGAGCACTGCTTCTGTCTTTTCTGCCTGATGGAATGGAGCAAGAACATAAACACGTGTCCCGTCGATCGTCAGGCATTCACAGTCATCCACGTTCGATCGAACCTCGGTGGCAATGTAGGCGAATACGGAAATTTCATTATATCGCAAAAATAAAAGGTGGCTCTATAATATGGGGCAAGATACATTTCCATGTACTTTCGCAGGTCGTAAGACACGTGCCGGTCCAGGTGAAAACCAACGTCGAAGAAACGATACAGGAGGACCCGACATACTGCGAGGTTTGCCATCAGTGCGATCGCGAGGACCGTATGCTTCTTTGCGACGGCTGCGATCTAGGCTATCATCTCGAGTGTCTCGATCCTCCAATAAACGAAGTTCCCATGGACGAGTGGTACTGCCCCGAGTGTTCACGCAACAGCCAGGATGACGCGGAATCGGTACGATCTTTTTTCTTCTTTCGGGCCAGCTCCTGGGATAACGATGAATAAAATCCCATTAACAGATCGTAAGTCGATGCCCAGAGAAACTATTAATTAGCCGCGATTTTTTTATGTTTCAGGTTCCTATCGACCTCGACGAGATTCCTGATCTGATGGCCGAAGCTCGTGGTCTCGGCGTCTCTTACGGTCGCACCCGTACCGGTATACCTCGTGACATAGATGCATTCGGTCCGCACCGCTTGATACCCCGTACTCGTCAGATCGAGCGCGTTCGCGCGAATATACGTGCCGATCGTACACGGGCTCGCGAAGTTCCGAACGCTGATGGCAATTTCGATCCGGATCAGCCGTCCACGTCGTCGTCGGGTATCGAATCGATATCGGAGAACAGTCGTAGTCGCTCGCCGAACGGTAACAGTCGTAGCCGCGTGCGATCCTCCACCGTCACCGCGGCGCCTTCGTCGCGTAATCGGGCAAAGACCACTCGCAAGGCAAAGAAAAAACGTAAAGTACCGAGCAACGGTGAGAGGATGGTTCGCGAAGTGAGAATCATCGAGGTTAACGATGACGGCGAGGAAGAGGAAATTGTAACATATGTGAACGTTGCACCGGCATCCACGAAGAAGGGAAGAAAAACTAAAAGATCGCGCAAGGTATAATAGACTTCACATCATCAACACTTGGCCATATCTCTAGTCGACCCATCGTCGATTATATTCTTCCATTGAAAAAAAATAAAATGAAATAAAAGAGAAAAAATCGAAGGCAATTTTTGCTATCGAAGGGAAAAAATGAAGCTAATGAAACGTCTCCTGGTCTACTGGTCACGTGACTCACTCACCCCTCGAATTGTTAATTTACCATTTTAGCTGTTTTTTAATCATACATTCACTAAATACTCGTAATACGGATTATTTTCTCTTTTCTTTTCTTTTTTTTCCTATGTAACCCATAACATGTGTTCTCCATTTTTGTATTAATAAAAGGTATTCTTCAGTAGATGCATTTTTTGCTTCTTTCTCATTGCGCTCGCGGAGACTCTTGGAAGATAACGTATTTTCCTAATTTGCTTATGGATGCTTCTCTAACCATGCTCTAACAGCGCGCCCTGTTAAATCATTCTGTTCGAGCCGCTATACCTATCGAATTTACGGAACATTATCTGAGTCAAAAATGAAGAATAAAAAGTTCAATTAGATAGTAACAGTTTGTAAATTAATTTTTTTTATTTTAGAAACGTCGGAGAAAGAAGGGTAGGCGAGCTCGCACGGTCTCGTCAATGGCAGCGGCGATCAGCACGGCGAAGAAACGTTTGGCGAACACTCTCGGAATGGTGAGACCGGACGGAAGTGTTAATTTGTCTGGACCGAGCGTCAAGGTTCAAAGGACACCGTCGGTGCGCGGAGCTCTCAATGATTCAAGATTCCGCGCTGGAATATCTCAAGTCAGCCTGTTTGGGAGCAATCTCGGCATCAACTACAGCCCGCCAGGGTGAGTGCTATTTCTCCTAAATAAATATTATCAAACCGCGAAGGACAGAGATTTGCACAATCTGATATTTTAAATGGATTTGCAAAAAAAAAAAATTTTGAAAAAACTCAGTCATGTAGATAATTAAAGCTAAGTGCGTTGGAAAAAAAAACAGGTTTCGATAATCTGTGTCCTCGTATTATAAGCTGTTTCTCGCCGCCGCAAAATTATCCCGTACGCGTCGCGTCTGTGCGTTCCGGCGGACCTTGGAAAAAAATCTAGCACCGTTACCCAGGCATTAGTAAGTCGAGCGTGCGCGAGAAAAAAAAAGAATCTGCGTTATCCCAACTAAATATATTAGGTATGTCCGACGTTAGTTCGTGATACACACAATACACATTGTTTCCGTAACCGATAATACTTGGTTTAAAAAAATGTCAATTAAAAAAAAAACCTAGAGCCGTTTAAAAGAACAGTCTACCATAGATAGGATGAACACGATTTTTCTAATCACTAGGTCGGACGACGAATTTGATAGCGCATCGGGGGATGGTCCTTTAGTGTCTGTGCATCGTCGTTCTGCTGTATCGGCAACGCGTCGTCGTCTCGCCCTCAAGGCAATAGCGAATCCGGTAACCCGTCAGGGAGACGCCAACCAGGTCGTCGATCTTATCGGAAGTATTATAAATAGTCAGGAGCTGTGGCACTCGAAGAAAAACACCGGAATAATACTAAAGGCCGACGGTACACTGTTGATAGAGAACAAAAATCAGGAGAACAAGCAGAGCGTCAACAACAACGAGAGTCCAGTGAAGAAGAAGGAGAACACGAGCGACGCGGAAGTTCCGGCTCCGGCGCTGGAAAAGCCGTTGGATCTCTCGAGCGTGAATCCCAGCGACATAACACAAGCCCCGATGTACAACAGTCCACGTGGCGGTGGAAATCGCGGTAATTTTCGGGGTGGTTATCGGGACGGTTCTCGTCACAGTCAGGGCGGTCACGGTTACGGTGGTCGGGATTCATATTCGGGCGGCGGAAGGCACAGCTACGGCGGCACTGGATCGAGAGACAATTTCGGTAATCGGGAGTTCGGACCACCGGCAAATTACAATCCGAACTTCGATCACCGGGGACAACCGCCGTTCGGCGGTACTCCGCCGTTCAGAAATCGGAATCCCCAACATTTCCGACCAGACAGGCAGAGAATGCCGATGCCGGATCGTCCGATGTTTCCACCGCCGATGGAAGGCCTCGAGAGGCCGCCCTTTCCTCATCCGAATCACTTCCCAAGGCCCAGAATACCTCTCGGAATATCGGGACCGCCTCCCGGACCGTCTCCCGGATTGCTTCGGAACATGCCGGGCCCGATGGGCATGAGACCGCCGATTATGCCTCGGGAGGAACAGCGGCAACCTCCGCAGATCGTTCACGATAATTTCCCGACAAATTCGCAGGAACCGAGAGAAACGTTCGGACCGCACCAGTTGCCTCCGCCGGCTGCTCGCGCGCCGACGCCCGATCGAGCGGAGGACGAGGAGTGCGACATCTACTGCGATATCGAGGCTCCCAACAAGTCCGACAGCGATCATCAGGACGAGAGCGGCAACGAATCGACGATAGCGCTTCCACCGCCGCCAGAGCCGCCCTCCGGTCTGCTCGACTTCGATGAGGACAACTCGAAGAGCGACAAGGATAACGACAGCGATCAGGATTTGGTGATCGACGACACTCCTAAGGAGGACACGTCGCGGGGTTTGATCCACGACGACAAGTACGATCCCTTCGCCGCCGACAGCGATACCAACGACAGCGATCGTGGGAGGAACCATGAGAGAGTCGACAAAAAATCATCTCTCGTCGGCGACAAAGGCGTCGCTGTTCCTCTCGATCCGCCACCAATGCCGTCGGAATTTCTCACCGCTATCACGAACGAGAGATCGGCTCAAGACACTCGCAATCCACTGCTGAGATTAACCGCCTACGACGACGACGACGACGAGGATTCACAGGACGATTGCCCAAACTTCTCGATATACTCCTCGGCAACGATGGACGTGGCGCGTCACACGGAGCAGGAACTCTCGCAGCAGATCGGTCCTCTCGAACCACCGCCTCTCCCGCCTGACGTCCCCGACGACGACGACGTCATCGTCGGTGACGTGCAGACTTGCGATCTCGCCGACATCCCCGAACCCTCCGACCCTTACGTCGAGGCTCTCCGCAAGGAGCGTCAGACACTCAGCAGAATACCGCCGAAAAAAATTTCGAACGACGCGCGCGGGAAGATAACTTTCAAGATCGGCAATAAATTCAAGCTCAACAACAAACTAAGCAATCTCTACGACGAGCTCGACGAGAACATCGAGGTGTCGATCGAGCAGGAGCGCGAGCTTGAGGAGAAGAAAAACGTACCGATTGCGATAATCGACACGGCGAAGAAAGGTCGTGAGGTCGAGAAAGATGACGAGATATTTCCAACGGAGGACATAAGGAAGGATAAGGAGGAGAAGAGAAGGGAGAAAAAGTCGCCGGAGGAGCTGAGAAACGAGAGCGACGAGGAGGCGAACGACAAATTGGAACGCAACAAGGCCGAAGTCAGGATCAGGGACGGCGACGGAGACGGCGATAATAGTCATAGGAAGCCCGGCGGTTCGATCCGCGAGAACGCCAAACACTCGGACGAAGAAGACGAGGAAGATGAAGACGTTGATGGTAAGAAAAAAACGGCGAAGGAGGCGAGAGTCGATTCCGCTGAGGAGGACGACGAAGACGGCGAGAACAGAGTATTCAACAGGGAAGCGATCGTCGTCAAGGAGACATTAGCGATGTCGACGATCGATCTGACGGAAAAGAGCAACGACTCGATAATCTCGATAACCGAAACTGTTCAGTCTTCCCCGAAAAAGTCAGCGAGCGGCGACGGAGACGTCGATCGAACGCCCGAAAGAAGAAGACGAAGAAGAATCCCAATCGGCGATGCGGCGAGCGACGACGACAAGTCCGACGAGCGCAGCGAGAGAGACGATTCCGAGGAGAAAATCGGTAAATCGCGAAAGTCACGCAAACGCTCGGGCAGGATCGACGGTTCGCCGGAAGTGCTGAGCGACATCGAGGACCGGAGCAGCGACAACGACGGGGAGACCAAAGACGCCGCGAAGACCTCGTACTCGAGCAGCCTCGATCAGGCCCGGGCCGGCGCGAGTTCGAGCTTCGACGTCGACGACGAAACGGAAAACTTCCCGCTGGAGAAGGAAATAATCGTCAATGAGAAAGCGCCGAACGTCGCGGATGATCAAGGTGGTTGGGAATCGGACGGAGCTTACACCCCGTGCAAGGATGAAAGGCCTGTGAAGGAGAAGGAAAATCGTGGTTCACTGTCGCCATTTGAGAGCGGCTTGGAGCCGATAACGCCGACGAAGGATCGAGCGAACGACGACCTGGACGGTTGCCGAACGCCCGTCGGCTACGCCGGTCTGGGAACCGAAGCGATCTCGGAAACCGACGAGCCGATGAACTTTGAGGACGAGCTGACCATGCTGAGTCTGCGAAAGGAGAAGGATATGGAGGACGGCGAGATAATGGACGACGGAAAGGTGTCGAAGAAGCACAACGCGAAATCTGCAGAGACCGACGAGGTGAAGAGAAAGCGCAAGAAGGAGAAGAAAGAAAAGAGCAAAGAGACGGAGAAGAACAAGGAGAACATATCGTCGGAGAATCAGGTAGCTTGGAAGAAGATATCGAAGAGCACGAAGGATCGTCAGTACCGGGACAAGGACAAGCGTTCGAGGTCTCGCGAGCGGGACAAGGAGAAGGACAGGGAAAAGGAAAAGGAAAAAGATAAAGATAAGGACAAGGAGAAAGAAAAGGCGAAGCCAAAGAAGAAGGTCAAAGAGGCTGCGAAGAAGAAAGAGAAGAGAAAGGAACTGGCGCGTTACGACGTGAGAAAAATAGTCGCCGAGAAACCAGCAAGACCACGAAAGGACGAGTACGGTCGAGACATACGCGAGAACTCCCGGAGCAAGTCCCGAAGCAAGAGCGCTTCGCGTCAGAGAAGCTTGTCGAGGGAGCGTCGCAGCCGCTCGTACTCGAGAGTGCGTTCCAGGTCGCACTCTCGCTCCAGAGCGCGCAGATCGTGGTCGAGAAATCGCAGGTCGCTGTCGAAGAGCCGCAGATCCTTGTCGAAGGGTCGAAGATCGGTTTCACGGCGTCGATCCTTGTCGCGGATAAGGCGAAAACGCTCGACCTCTCCCAGGCAGCGATCGCTCTCGAAGAAACGCTCCGTGTCCAGACGTCGATCGAAATCGGCGGCGCGCCGACGAAGATCGCTGTCGCCACGACGACGCAGACGATCGCTGTCGAGGAAACACAGATCTCGATCGCGGGAGAAGAGGAAAGAAAAAGCCAAGAAACACAAGTCACGGAGTCGTTCGAGAAACCGAAAGCGCTCGAGGAGCAAGAGTCCGAAGAGAGCGATCTCCAAATCTCGAGAGAAGAAGCACGCGAAAAGAAAGGCGTCCAGTAGATCGAGATCGAAGCACCGTTCGGTGTCGAGGGATCGCAATAGAAATTGGAATACGGTAAGCGACAAGCCCGTCGAGAGGGACAGAAATTTCGCAAGGGAAAAGGAGCAGAGAAAATCGTGGAGCGCCCAGTGGACGCCTTCGTGGTCGAGATCTAATACGCCGGTGTTGAATCAGCGCGAGGAATTACCTACTCGCACCTGGTCACCACCTCCAGCGCTGGACGGCGTCACCGTGCCGCCGAAAAATCTCACTGTAATCCTGACGAACAAGGAGGCTATAAAGAAAAAGAGAAAAGACAAGCGGAAGGAAAGCAAGAAGACCCGGGGCGAGACGGACCGTAGAAGGAAGACCAAGAGGACTCGAACACCACCGCCGTCGAAGGAAGTCTTCGCCAGCGGCGACAACATTCTCGTGAGCGTTTGCTTCAACAAGGAGAATGAGACGACTGCGACGGGTCTGGCCGAGCTGCCGGAAACGATACCGCTCATAGCGACTGGGAAGAGACGTCGTCGAGAGCCGATACAGACGGAACCAGCGAAGAAGCCAAAGAAGGACAAAGCCAAGGAAAAGCGAGCGAAATCGCCGAAGACCAAGAAGGAGAGAAAGAAGAAATCTAAAGCGGCCGAGATCGCGGCGACGAAGAAACCTGTTGCCGTCATAGATCTCGATCAATCGCCGTTCCGCGAGCAAACACCCTCGCCCCGCGACGTTATCGTTTTGAGCGATGACGACGACAAACAGGTCCAAGAATTGGCAACACCCGAGCAGCACGCCTCCTCTCAATTGTCGCCGCAGCACGATCAATTCGTCTCGCAGGGACCGAAGACGCCACCCGAGCCCCAGATCAAATTTCCCATAAACAAGCAAACTAGCAATCTCCGACCTTCAATGATGAATCCGCTCCTCGAGGAAGAAGAGGAGGAGGAGGAGGAGATCGACGAGAGGGTCGAGGAGGAGCTCGAGATGAGGGCCCAGGAGGAATTGGAGCTGAGACTTAAAATTGGGCCGAACACACCCCCGGAACCGCCGTCCTCGCCGCCGACCTCGCCCGACGCTTACGATCCGTTTGACCCAACCAAATCCCGTTCGCCGACCCCGACCGCCAGTCAGGACGCTACGCCGAACGACGAGAGAGACAGAAATCAACGCAATAACTCGCCGAGGAAACACGACACGGGAGACGAGACTCTCACGCCCGGCGAACCGACTCAGGCACAGGATCAAGCGAATCCCGAGAAGCAACAAGCCGAGAAACCTAAAATCATATCAATGGTTACGATAAAACGGGCATCGCCCAAGAGGGACACATCGCCGGTTGTCGATAGTCAAACCGAAGTTAGTCAGATACTGGACAGCCCCACTAAGGCCCAGCAGAATCAGCAGAACGCACAGTCGTCCGTTAATCCTTTCGCTACTATCAATCCTGTACTGGCTACCGTTGCTGCGGCGGTACAGCGCAGTGCAATCTTCAATACCAGCACACCCATTGCTGGACAGAGGAACCTTCAGCAGGTGTGTATAATTTTCAACGGAGTTGGACAATGGTTGAAAAAATTGGCATGAGTAAAGCTCTCACTGCGAGAATAAAACAGACGGTCGGTGTAAAAAATTGTACCGGAGTTCAGTTACTCTTATCGTTGTATTAGGAAGAGAGAGAGTCCCTCAAGGGATCGAGCAGTTAAAGAATTTAATATAATCCGCAATTTTTTTTAAATTTATTGCACACATTTGATGAGGGATTAATTACATTGTCAATGTAAAAAAATTGTCCAACTCAGTTGTCGTTTGATGCATCGTGTATTGAATACTTTCAATATAAATCTTTGATTGCAGCCCAACCGAATTTCGCCGAGCACACAGATGAAGCAGCGAGCGATCGACAGACCGCAGCTACCGAATTTGTTCGCCAATGCGCCAAAACCGACGCCAATACGCATGCAAAAAACACTTCAGAACAAGAATATGTCGACGATGGGGCAGAACGGAAGTGACGCCACGCTGGATTTGACAAATGACATGGTAGTCGACATGTCGTCGCCTTATTCGCCGGGCTCGAGCCTTAGCGACGGTATATTCGATCCTCCGAGTCCCGGCAATCACAACGGCTCGCCGGCTAACATCTCGACCGGGAACAAAATTGGCACTGCGAAGAATAACAAAACGGCCGAGAAGAAAGACGCCTTCGATGTTTTGTTCGGCTCTTCCCCGGCTATGAAGCCTACTAACAAGGCTCGAACAAAAAAAACCAATGAAAAAGAAAAGAGGAACAAAAAATGTGCGTATAACAATATGTTTTCTGTATAATATCCCTCCATACTGCGAGGATGAATCTCGAGACTAAATGGGAAATTTTTTTTAAAGCAGCTACAAATCCAAAAGTCGGTGTACGCATGGATGAAAATCAATTACAGATACTAGACGATTTACCAAGTTCTGCCGTTGAAATGCAGGTAAAGGACAAGGTCCGTATCGGAACGAAAGAAATTTTTAATCGAGCAGCCGAGAATTGTATTAACACTGTATTATTTTTCATTGTTTTTTTTTGTAAATCGGCTATTCGCAGTTCTTGAAAAAACTCAATCGCCAAGAAAGGGTCGTGGAGGAAGTGAAGTTAGTACTCAAGCCTCATTACACGAAGAAACACGTGACGAAGGATGAGTACAAGGATATAATGCGGAAAGCTGTGCCTAAGGTCAGTTTTGCTTTGTTTTCGCTACTGTTCCACTATTTTTCTTTCCCTCCCAAGCAGGTCTTTAAATGACTACGATTTTTTATGTTTTACCATTTCACAGATATGTCACAACAAAACGGGTGAAATAAATCCGAAGAAAATTGCGCAGCTCATAGAAGCGTACGTGAAGAAATGTCGTTCTAGTAAAAAAAAGAAGCTACCAGTACTCCCGATGAATTCCACAGGAAAAACTGTTAAGCCCGTGTAAGTATTTCTTATCGTCTCTGTCGATTGTTATCCGGTGCTTCTGTATCTCGATTCTAGTTTTGTATTTTTTTGGAATGACATCGATGTTTTTAACAGGAAAAATTTATGGAGTTGATCGTACGATGGAACTTCTAGAAGCACAAGTATTCCTTCGTTGATAGAAGAGTCTCCGAGGCGCGATTAGAACAATAGAAATATGGAAGGAAGAAAAAAGAAGAAAAGGCCCATCGATAAATATGGAAAAAGCAACAACAAAAAATATCGTCGGGCGAAGTGGTAAGTGATCGGCAGCATCATTAAAAAAGTATATCTCTCTTATTCCTCTCCGTCACCGAGCGAACAATGTGTATTGTGTGTACATACCTAATTGATTGAATTTAAGCGCAATATTTGTATTTATCTTAGGAATAGCTTTCACTGCGAACATTTTGCGATGGTTCATGTATAAGTGAAATTATTGTTAATTTTATTACATAGACATATATTATGATAATTAAAACCGATTTACTTATAAAAATTAGGAAATATACTAAAAAAAAAAAAAAGTTAAAGAAAACGATTGAACATCGAGACGATCTTACTTTACTGGCAATCGTGGCCAAAGCGAGAAAGAGTACGCGAGCACGTTATTCGCGAAAATCCCATCGACACGATACGAAACCGCGAGAAGTGCTCAATTGTTTTTCTTCATTTTCTACATTCAAATAGAAAGGAAAAAATGAGCGTGTAGATTCTTCGCGCGGCAGTTCCAGCTGTCCCCAGGGGGCCCAGGTGTATTATTTAACATTCGAGAAAAAGAAAGAAACCGTTTCTCATACAATTGTACAATTAGATGTTCAGCAACAGATTTCTTTTTCACACGATTATGAACGACCGTTTAAGCAATTATTTTCATAGTGCAAAGTAATACAGCAAGCATTACGTTTCGTCTTGCTATTTTGTCTGTGAATAATGAAAATAACTGTTTCGTCGATAGAGGAAATAAAAAAATTAAACAAACAATCGATCAATATTGTTCAAAGTTAGAAGCATGTACAAAGGTTGAAGGATGTTGGCCCAAATGGTTCTCTAGATATTTTTTCTTCTTTTAATTTAATTTTTTTTGTTTCACTCAATAGAAACAATAACGACGAGTGATACATTATTTTGCTGCATTAGTCGTTTCTTTTAGTTCAACATTTCCTTTGTTTATCAATTACGAACGCGACTGTATTGTGCTCGGTTAGAGTTAGAAATTACAACTGTATCGGTCCGATAAGATCATCTTCGGCAGGACGAATAAAAGAACGTGTCGCTGTGCACCGCTCAGACTGAACGGACTTGCGGACGTTTTCTCTGTGAACACATTGGAATTCAAATTTTTTGTTTTATTTTTTCTTTTGTTTATTCAGTGTCAACAGTCAAGGCTCTGTAGAGATTACGTTCGATTAGAAATCATTGTTCTTCTCGAGTAATATTGATGTGCTTCAAGCTGTAGTAGAAATAATAATTGAAGAAAAAAAAACAAATGAAAATAAGATGTACATCATAATTTATACAAAAGTGACAAAAATAAACTCGGAAAAAATACATTGGCTTCTGTATCTCTCGATTGCAGAGTTGGTTTAAGCGATGCTTGTCGATGCTCGACAATTGCCGAGACAATCATATGTAGGAGATGAGGAAGTGATAGGACTATTGGACATCGACTCCGAACAGCAATAAATCACGGTATTGCATCAAACTGCTATCTATTGCCAGTAAAAACAGAGACTGAGCAGAGTACCAAAAAATACTTCACATACAATGTACAAAGTTGCATAACCACTTCAAGTGTCGAATCCTTTTTCTACTTTAAGTATTTCTCAAATACTTTTCACAATTATGTTTGTGCGGTAAATGTAATGTAGGCTTAAAAAACGTGCATAGTATGACTGCTTCGATTATTACAATTTCGAGCAAACATTGGTCTATGAAAAACTTTGTTGATCGATTTTGATTTCCTATACACAAAATTATAACAAAGTACTACTAAATCATGTAAAGATTAATTTGCACCATTTCTCGTAACAAAATTTTTTTTATATTTCATACGATTTCCACTGTGAAAATTCATGCCATAATTTGTTTTAAAAAATCGCTAATTAACATTTTCACAGATCCTTGTTCTGAGGCTATCGATGTTCTATTTAGTAGGCTATTTGCTTTGAGGCTATTAATGTATTCTTTGCATTTTTCATGAAAAAAAACCACAAAAAGATTAATAAAAAATATCTTAAAATCTCTTTTACATTTTTATAAATATAAAAACGAAAAGCACAGATCGTATTGTTTTTTCGATGGAATATGAAAAAGTAATAAAATATTAATGTTTGTTAAAATTATAATTACTGAAAAGTTCCGACGGTCAATCATGCAGAAAGAGAATGTCATGGTACCTATCGAGCATCGGTAATGCGAGCGTGTACTCAAAAAGAGCAGGTACTTGCTGCTGAGAATACTAAGAAAGTTCTTGAAGTACTAAACGATTCCCAGTTACTTCGAGTAGTCCCTAGTTTCGACTTTAAAATTAATAATTTTTTTAATAATGCTACAATAATTAAAATATACGAATAGTGAAAAAATAAGGTATTTTGAAATATATTTATTGTAAACCACGATGGTAAGACAGGAACCGTACGACAGCCGCGTAGCGGTGGCTCGTGGAATCACGAAAGAGCTGTTTCGTTTAGCAACGCAAAGATTTTTAGGTAGTGACAAGCTTTAGAATAAAGAGGACCGCGCCAGCGTAAACGTATATATTTTTTCAATCGTGAAATGCGCCGTAACAGTTTGGCAGACAGGGGCCGTTGCTCGTTTCAGTTTTAGGGCCGTGAAACTTTACCAGTAGAACGAATAATTAGAATCGTGCGAAAGGGGCAATCGATTTAGTAATACACACACGCCAGAGAGCGACAGAGCAAGAAAGCTAGAGAACGACGCAAGAAGAGAGGGAGAGAGAGAGAGTGACAGAGGCAGAGAGTACTAGAAACAGAGAGAGAGGAAACGAAACAAAAAAAAACGCGTGAAGGTAGGGAGGGGTGTGCAACTTGCGATTCGCGTGGCCCTCGCACAATCCGTCCAATATTGAAGCACGCATTGTCACTCGAGTCTACCCTGTTTTCTAACTTGATGTAAAATCGTCGTAGGACACAGCAACAAAAAAAAAGAAAAAGAAATCGTTAAGGCGAAATTTTATTTTTGTTAATTAATCGTTCGAGTATCGAGCCTTCGCCTCCCCCCGTCACCAGCCCCCGCCTCTCGAAAAGCCCATTTCGTCGGGACCGACAGTGAGAGACAGACTGATAGAACGTAGAGTTGGCGCGAGTGAGGGAAAAACCACTCTGCTTTTCTATCCCCGTTCAGCCGCGTACAACTAATACTACAATCTTCGCCCCCTTCATTTTTAATTTCCCGTCTACAAAATATTAATCTTTGGGACTCTGCGCGCCCGTTCTCTCGGAGGCGTTTCGTTAAATTATGAAAACAATTTCCTCAGTTGTTGCAATCCGTACGTGACGGGACAGCCGAGAAACGCTAGAAAAGGGAAAAAAATACTCGGGTGCAAGAGCGCGAGAGAGAAGAGGAAAAAAAAGTGTCGAAGATCTGCGATGTATTGATGAACCTAACCTCGATACTGTCCAACGTCGAGACGGCAGAGAAGGATCGGTCGAATCGACAAGAGACCAGATACATAACGGATCAGCTCAGCCTGTTCAATTTATCGGGCAGCGTGCAATACGATTATCCGGTAAGAAGCGTATTCCGTTTTGCCCTTCAAACAGTTGGATTCGAAACCGTCGCACGATATTTTGACCGACACACACGCATTTTTCTTCTTTTTTTTTTCGAACATTTTTCGAATAAAATACAAGACCAGAGCAGAATTGTGTCGGTTTGTGTCAGACGCATTTGTGTTTTTTCATGGATAGGCCTGTTGCTTGCAGAGTACGTGATGCTCTCTTGTCAAAGTCTCGGCTCCATCCGTCAACTCGCCTCGGCTCGAGGTTCCAAAATTTTACCAAAACACATGATTGTGCAGACTTTAGATTGTCCGATGAACATGCAACCGAACGAGAACAAAAATATCTGTTGTACCCTCAGGACAAGCGATTCACAAAGAAGAGCTTCATACTGTTTTCCGACAACATCCGCGGTCAGCTTTCACGCATAGCTTAAACTTTTGATGAGCTATTGTAACCTTCTTTTGGCGAGCTGTTGTAATTTGTCAATGGGCAATGCAACTTTTCATTGTTATTTATTGTTATGTATTATCATCATTAATGAATTTTCATAAATATTTTTTCTGTCAAGCAGACTCCCTGGGGGGAGCAGATCCATCAAGGAGTAAGAGAGCCCTGCGAGCAGAGCATCAACAGATTCTGGAGATCGAGCGTGGCTCGAGTAGAGCGAGTGCAAGCAGGGGTCTTGGCTGTAGGAGGTGGAGGGATGCCTCGCAGTAAGCGGAGAGCGCCCTCCAGTACAAATCATCATCACGCCTCAACTAATATGCCACCGAGCTCTCATGAGGACAGCGTACCCCGGCATCCCTCCAAAAGACTCAGACACACTTCGAGGTAAATTCGTTAATGAAAAAAAAAAAATTATGGTAAACAAATGTATGACAAATGCGTGAAACGCGTGGACACTATGTACGGATATAGTAATTACAAGTCCGTCATACTGCGTGTAGCCGTAAATAGCTAGATCCATAGTCCAGAATGATAAATTGCAATTTACAGTACGGTTTTGCTGATTTTTTGTTTTTTTTTAACCCATCACGTACGGGAGCGTCGCTCCGAGTGTGAATACATGGGGGCTCCATGACCTGAGATGTAATGTCAATATCGAATAACAATCAGCTGTGTTTTTACTCATTTATTTGTCTGTTTATTTATAGCAGTAGCAGGGAAAATCCCTTTTCACATTTTAACCAGTTGGTCAATCTTTTGTGTTTATGTATGACAAAGAAAACATAAAATAGTTATTCGGAGTAGAAAACCAAGGTAAATTGTTGAATCGGAAATTACTAAAAATGTGAATATACAATACTACATAATGCATAACGCCGGTTAACATTGATGATTAAAAAAAACAACAACATTAAATATATGTTAATACAAAAGACGGACTTTAGGAAATCGGAGTTGAAAATCTGATGATAATAAAAATATTATTCTGTGCAAATATAATATCGTAAACATTGTTCTTCAAAGAGTATTTTGCTGTATTTTGACATCATTAACATCTTTTGCGACGAAGCCTCTTATATACCGAGCATTGTGAGATCCTCGCTGAGCGAGAATCTCGATCGGGTCGTCGGTAATCGAAGTCCTCCTCAGTGAGGATTGCATACGTGAAGAGTTAAAGATCTGTCGTTTTCTTCAAAGCACGAGGGAAAAGTTTCGGTTTATCAGCGATACGGGGAAGACATTTTTTCGACCCACTCCGCTCGATGGATGCTCCTTATCTTTACCGTAACGCACTGACTTCGACGACGGTGATTATTGTGTTTCCATATATTATCATTTACGCGATATCGGAGGTATTCGTTAGAACCGGAGACTCGAAAAGCAATAACGGAAGTTGGGCTACGTTGTCGGGGCGCCGGACAATTGCAATTGTCGCTCTGTATATGCAAACGAACTTGGAAACCGTTGAGGCATTCGATTAGTCTTCTTTGGATGCACCCACTCGACTATACACTGTATGTACATGAGATGAGAGCGAGAGAGAAAAAGCGAGACGGCGGAGCACTAAAATAGACTGTCCACAGATTTAGTCTGCCCTTCCCTGCCGCTCAGAACGGTTCAACTTTCTAGCTTCCTAACAAGTGTTAATTTTTCTTGTCTCTTCCATTGATCGAAGACCATTCAACGCGGACGAATTAATATCGCAACATCAAACTTAGTATCAATCATCCTGTGATTGTAAATTTTTTTAAATTGTCTATCGAAAGTACGCGTATTCCATAATATTCGAGGAGCAGAATCATTATTTTGAGGTGACAATAATAATCGTCGAGGCTGGCAAACAAGCTCTCCATAAAATGTCACTGAAATCGTAGCTCCGACAGTGGATGATTTATAATTCGCTCCATGCGTTTGGGATCGACTTCGGCTTATTGTAAATCGTATAAATCGTCGCGGAACGCGATTATCGGGAGTTCGAACGGTGCATGGATGACAAGAGGTTCGTACATTCACGAAGAAAAATAAATAGTAACTAAGCCGCGATCCCGAACCGAAAATTGCATTGAAAAAAAATAATTTTTTCAATTGAACATTTTTTTCATTGAAAGAAAAAATAAAATGAAATAAAATGTTCTCTTTTTTATCATTGAAAATGAAACTCTCGTTATTTCAATTATCATTGCTGTTTTGCAGTGCCAGGCGGTATACAAAAACAGAGGATGTATCGAGCGCATCATCTTTTTCACAAAAGCGTTGCGTCACGTGGTTCAGGGAGTACACAATACCGGACGACCCGGACACACTTGGACCCGAGGGAATGGAGAAATTCTGCGAGGACATCGGCGTTGAACCCGAGAACGTTGTAATGCTTGTCGTAGCGTACAAAATGAATGCCCGGCAAATGGGCTTTTTCACACTTGCCGAATGGCTTAAGGGGCTCTCCGAGCTTCAGTGTGATTCCATAAATAAAGTACAACAAAAGATCGAATACCTAAGAAACCTACTGAACGATCCACACACGTTTAAGGGCATCTATCGATACGCTTACGATTTCGCTAGAGTGAGTGTTACATCGAATTCCATTTCTTTTATATTTATATTTAAATAACGAACTATCGTATCTTTACGTATGTGACGATCTGACGAAATTGTTATCTTTTTTTTCATGACAGGACAAAGATCAGCGCAGTATGGACATGGAAACTGCACGAGTAATGCTACAGTTACTGTTAGGAAAGAATTGGCCTCTGTTTCCCCAATTTGCACAATTCTTAGATCAGTCCAAGTATAAAGTAATCAACAAAGATCAGTGGTGCAACATTCTGGAATTTTCACGAACGATCAATCACGACTTATCGAATTACGACTTAGACGGAGCGTGTGAGTTTAATTATACTTTGTCGAGGCATGACGAAGAACGTAAATATTATATAAGGTTGCCATTGCCCGGCGATTAAATAACACCAATTATGTGTTTCAGGGCCGGTAATGCTCGATGAATTTGTCGAATGGTTGAAACTTCAACGAGGCGAGGGAGCATCTTCAACCGAAGTCCGGGGCAGCTGAAATATCTGATCAAAATTAATTCTACTTTATCAAAACTTACCCTACCCTCCTCCAGTCACCTAAAAATCGACAAATTGCTCCCTTCCGAAGCACCACGAAGATTTGTTAACGATTAAAATTTGTCTTGATCCTGGAAAAAAAAAGAAACAAACAAACGCGCATTCGGAATCAGTTTATTGATAAAGTCATCATCGATTTCTTTCCATTCGTAAGAGGCGTAAGATATTGTGTCATTTTATATAGTCGAACTTTGACATCGGAATGTACGAGTTGGTAAGAGAAAAAAAACGAAAACAAATGCGTTTAGTGCTCTAAGAAACTAAATGGATCGACAGTTGAAGCCACAGTTTTATAATATTTTTTCATCGTTTCCTGATCGTCACAAAAGAATCTCTTTCTTTCGATACCGTAACTGGGTCATTCGCGATTGATTAAGATTTTTTATTTACGATCGTATGCTCGAAATAATAGTTGTGTTCACGACGAATGGCCCGGAGAAACGGTCGGCGACTCGCAGTTATACGTATTTTCGGCGTTTCTGGTAGAAGGAAACACTACCTTCCCGACCATGACTGTAAAGGCACGAGAGACTAGCGTTGTCGGACCATTCATATTATATTAATAGAATTTTTGTCGAGGGGAAGGATGTCGTTTCCCTTTTATCCGAACGGCAGAAACGAATCTTGTCGATGAGAGAAAGTGAGAGACAACTTCCTTGTGCACCAATTCGCAACCACAAATGCGCGTGTCTTGATCTCGGCCGAATCGAAATATTCGCACACGCAACAACTCCGATTGAAGTTAGTCAATTTAATCAATTGTCTAATTCACCGAAGCATCTGGTCCGCGAATAAGATAATTTAAACGATAAAGAAAAAAAAAACTTAATCCGATAAAAAATCAATCAATACTGTGAATTCTAAGTAGCTAAATTAAATAAATTAATCTCTTTTTGTTCGAGTTATTCCTATAGTTTTGAATTTTTTTAAAATCTTAATGTACATTTAGAGATTATCATAAACGTATCGTTCAGTGTAGCTTCGAATTTTTTAATTCTTTCTGTGAAAGTGTACTTGCGAATAATTGATGAAGCGTTGAGATACGATGGAGATCCGTTGCTTTGCTCGAACGCCACTTTTTCAGATCTTTCGTAGATTTTTCGTATATCCTACACCGAGTCCGAATATTTTATTTTTATGTCCAGTAGGGAATTTCGTTGCACGTTTTTTGCCCTTTTCCGTCGCCCACCGTTTTTGTGAATCAGCGATGTAACGACGAAACTCGGTACATCTGCGATTGGGGTGACTCGCGTATCTGTCCCATGTTTGAATTAAGTTTAATTACTTTGTTTCTTTGTAACTCAATCGATAAACGAAAGAATAAGATGAGCATTCAAACGATTTAGTTCGTCCAATAAACTCAGGAGTATCATCGCATACATAGAGCATATTTTTTAACAGCGTGTGTACAAACGCTCTCAGTTTGACGACCGGTGCTCACTTCAACTTTTCGAGACAAAAAAAAGTTTGTACATTTTTGAAGAGATAGTAGCAGGCAATATTTTAATAAATTAATAAATAATGATGAAGTAATAATTACAACTACGACCGTACAGCTTAATGTAATACTAGTGATACGATTAACGTGTCGGAAGTGTAGATATGAAATAGTTAAAAAAATCTCTTATCTTATTCGATCTTATTCTTTACGGTAGTAAAGACGAGAAAATAACAAAAAAACCGAAGGAGAATTATAATCATAATCAACACGCGCGCGATGTATACTGTAATAGCCTGCTGGTACCTTTTCAATCACAATAAACAGAGATAAAACGAGAAATTGCAGCTCCCGTAAGATAAAAGCGTTGGTCTCGGAGTATTGTTAACAAGAAACGAATAAACTCGAGGGTAATAAACCTATTGCGCGCAAATCGTGTTAAAAATTGCTTTATTTGTGAAAAAAAAAATAATGAACATCTGTCATTGACCATGTTCGCGATTAGCGCATTATTTGCAGTAACGGTCGGCTTTCATTTTGCTTCTTCTGTCGAGCAGAGTCTCGTGCAAACTGCCGTCCACCTTCGCTTTTGCCAATTGATCGCGATCCCCCTTGTTGACTTTCAATTTCTTATCTTGGAACTTTTGAAACTTGCGTCTGTATAAAAAAGAAACGAGTGTATTATTAAATTAAAATTGATCGTCTTTTCCGAACCGTACGTCGATACTCACACGTAATTTATTTCGATTTCCGCGAGCGATCCTTGTTCGTCTATCGGAACATCTTTGTTCGGATCGTCCACCTTCTGTATCATGCTTCTCACGCAAACATATTCAGTAGGACCCGCGATTTTACTCCGGCATATGACATCGTCCTCATCAGTAATAGATATGAAGCAGTTTGTATTTCCAAGAATCGCGAGTTTTCCATCCTGGAAAAAAGGATAGCATAGGGTATTTTTTTACCGACAAAGAGCGTGTTTGTCTTCAAATATACTACGTTTCCACCAGGACTGAAATGAGTCTGAACTGGTTGCAAAATTTTAGCTAATTCAAATGTTTCTTGTCAGCAGTGAACTCCACGAGTAAATTTTCTCACAAAATAAATGGTTCGGGAGATTTTTTTGTGCATAATTGAGGATGTCTCTCTCGGACTTGTGGCAGTTATACTTCACCTCAATGAAAATGTGTTCGGAATGTTTTGTTATGTTTGTGCTTGAAAGTTACTTGAAAAATGGGTTCCCACTGCTCCATAGCGCCTACAGCATCGCTCCTGCCAATAACAACACCCTTCTGATCAACCCCCAGGTATTTTCCATATCCCGACTTCAAGGCGACTTTGGTATCGCTGACTGGAAATGCGGTAAGAATTTCTTCAGGCGAAGGACCTTCGCCCTCATCGTGAGGAGCCCCCAACGTGAAAAGCCCATTGTCCAATGCTTTTACGTACGTGCGTTTGCCGTACTGTATCGCTACTGTTCCAGTTATTTCCGAGACATTGCTTACTTTCCACCAACCTCCTGAAATAAGTATCGTCCGTCTAATGACTACGATCAATCCAACGACGTATCACAAACTTACTGTGAGCGGCGGAGTCGTCTTCTTCGATATTTGTATTCTTCTCATCTCGACCTTGCCTCTTGTGTTTTCGTTTCTTGGATCTTAAACAGTTGAGAAAAGTACCGATAATTATCTGGAAAACTCTGAAGAAATAATAGTTTTTCGTACTTCGGTTTCTCGCCTTTTAGCGTCAACTTTCCCCTCCGGACGTTGTCGTACTCGGACATTAAATAATTGTTGTAGCGAAATACAAACGCAACAAAAATAACACTCTGGTCGTTAGTAAACAAACATGAAAGGCCACTGCTGTTATTATTATCATTATTAACAGCTGTTCGAGAATTCGTATCACTTAACCAAATACATTTTCGATAAAAAGTAACTAGGTTTCGAAAAACTAGGACCGAGTCTGAACCAGTGGCAAGATTTCAGTCAATTCCAAACTTACTAGTGAACAGCCAATCGAACAAATGAATTTTGAGTCGACTAGATCTTTTCCACTGGTTCAGATAAAATTCTAGCCCTCTCTTGCTTACCCGTTTCCGGTTGAGAGTCGCTAACATCGCCGAAAGGCGCGAAGTTGGTTCGGGCAAGTCTGTGTCCCCACACTTTTATGGGATTCAGAGGGATAACATATATGGCGCTTTCTAGTTAGTCTGGAAAATTATTGCGTAAAAGTGACAAATTGATTTGCTTCGGCAATCCTATCAGATAACGCTAAAATTTAGGTGCCCGAAAATTAAACCTCTATTACAATCAACCTCATCCAACAGAAAATTTTCAGCGAGATATGCGACTCAGATCTCATCCGTACAAGAGACGCGAGATATGCAAGTAAATCCAATTTCAGTGTAATATCCTCGGAGCTTTTCGGACTCCGCTGAACACTCAAATTTCCGATTACGCAGGCAAAAATTCCCAATAACGTCAAAGTCATAAGCGAAAGACGTAATCAAGATATTTTCTCGAAAGGGAAAAAAAGCCTATTCAACGATTTCTAACGACTTTCACTTCCGTGTACCGTCCATCTTTCTCACCTTGACTTTGAAATTTATATGTACTTAAGATGAACTTACACACGTTCTCGGCCGCTATCGCTTGCTCTACCTTATACTCCTGGTTCTGGGACTTTCACTTGACCTTAAATAATTTATATCCAATCTTCTGAAAACCTTTATAGATTTATGTTTGCAACGCGCTCTAAAATGTCCTCTATTCGAAAGATCTGGTGGAAAATATAATTTCTCAACCGGAACTGACGACATTGAGATATAAAAAATGTTGGAAAACACGATAGACAAAAGGATAACAAATACGTATATCGCTGTCTATTTCCTAAACCAGTAACGAACGATATCCGTAAATACAAAAATTCTGTTTATCCCACGTACATATAACGTATATACGCACATATATATATATATATATATATATATATTATATATATTACAATTACATTGTTTTTATGGTATAACGTTTTATAATACAATATGTTGCACCTCAATAACCTTGAATGTTGAATATATTCTGTTTTGATTTAAACAAATTTTTTGTTTGTTAACAATTGTAATATATTTTTGTGACACCAAGAATTCATTTGTTTTGTCCATGATGAGACTGTCGTAACTATATATATATATTCATTTTGTTACTTGCTGTGTGATACGAATTTGGAATGTGCAATCGTCGGAACAAATTTTCTATCGATATCGATCTAATACGATTTTAAGTTAATCGTTTTGTGACTCAGTCGTTTTGATTAGAAGGTTTATTTTATCTTTGTATGTTAAAAAATCGAATTATGCATAGATCGCAAATTCTTCCTGTTGCGTAATTCGAAGTAACAATAATAATGTACAATTTGTCTAGCCGAACGAGTTTTCGATAGTTTCGATGGAAAGAAATCCTTATTAATCGTTATCGCGATAACACATGTGGGCAATTAATATTGGCAAACAATTCGTACAGCCTCAAGCGGAAAGTTGCGAATTACATTAGTTTGTCTTTTTTCCCCCTCTATATATTCTAGAAATCGAACTTTACGTATTGGCATTCTTACCACCTATATTGCAAATATTAATAAACTTTATTTTATCGATCGTTTTGGCGATATTTTTTTGTTTAACTGTATTTTCTTGCACGGTTTTCGTGTGATTCAGCGTGTCCGGCTGTTTGACATAGAAAGTTTCCGAGAATCGAAGAGTTCGAAGAGAGATTAATAAAAATTCGGATCATTATAATCCGATTATTTACAAACAACGGGATTGATAAGACCTCGTGTCAAAATATGAAACATAAAAAAGTGTCTAATAGGCGTGTTCCAGAGAATATTTTAACGAAGTTCGGTGCTTTGTTAAGAGGATCACAGCTTTCGTTGACGATAACGTTGAACGTAGGACACGAGAATCTGAGCGACGAATGGCCAGACTATCAGTAGGGCAAACATTCGTGGCGAACATTCTGATAGTGGCCACCATGCGGTTCGAGTTTTCTTCCCCAATCGTTCCTATTTACACGTTGAACAAAAAGAAAAACAATGATACAGAATTATTATATTATTTTATTAACAGCGTTAAGAAACTGTTAAAGTTTAAAAATCGAATTCTATAAACGAATAATGTCTCGATGCAAGTATAATTTACCGGTTTGGGAGCGAGGGCTTGGAGCGCTTGTCCCTCGAGGGTTCGTACTCTGCCGGTTATCCTGTCAAGGTCCCTCTGAAGATTCTGCACAGTCGTCGCTATAGAATTTAAAAATTCCGCATTATCCTTAAAGTCGTCTCGTTTTTCTCGCGTTCGTCCTCTTTCGTGATACTGATGATTTTTTAATTCTGGCCCGTCGGCATTGGCACAATTGTGGTAACCGTTCGTCAAATTCTTCGACGTTGCTCCGTTTCCGCTTTGCTTGACACTCGCGCCGTGTTGTTGCTTATCGGAATGCAAACCGTTCGAGGTGCTCGCTGCTTGAGGCACGCCGATCGAAGATTTTGTATAATCCTTTAGCGATTGTTCGGGCGCAGACTGGAAAAAAACATACATTGACGTTATTTCAACAAATATTTTCAGTGCCGTCAGTGAGAATAGGGCAGATCGAATAAAGTTCTACGATCAGGGTTTTAGAAAGATGAAAAAAAAAAATTTCGTTTCGAGAGATTTAATTATTTTGACAGCTTTCTGATCATCTTTTATATGTACGATATTTTAAGATTTTTATTCTATTGAGAAATGTTTACAGTGGATCTCGATCCCTTCCTAACTTAGGTGACGTCAGACGGGACGACTAAATCAAAGAATTGAACCGTCAAAAAACGAAAGTGTGTTTGCTCACGGGAGTCCATTGAGCAGATCCGGCTTGTTTAGATGTGCGTCCGAATGAGACTTTTCATTACCTCAACTGTATCCTTGAATTCTTCCTCCTCGCCGTCGGTGTCCGGTGGCAACGGACTTGCGCTGTGACTCGTTGCGGGACTCGTTTCGAGGCTGCTCGTTATGTGTCTCGAGGTATTGCTGTTCCGCACTCTGTGCGGCGATGTTTCCCTCGAGCCTGCATTTGTAGGTTTAATTTTTTTTATTAATTTTTTTGAAAAAAAAAGGATGTTCATGAATATTCATCGAAACGAAGTAGAAGAAGAAATGAGTCACATTGCTTTTTTTTCTCGTTATGACTGTGCGCTCGATACGATGAGTTTGCAATGTTCGCTGAATAATTTCTGCTCTTGCGTCCACTACTTGGGCATTGAGCAACCTGAACAGATGTTTGTAATTAATTAATCTAACGATGCTCAGACGTAGAAAAATTAAATGTAACGAAAATTGATCGCACAAATAAAGAACCCAAAACCAGTTTTGCCAGGCAGATTCGGAACGTTGGTTTGATATGCGGTAGGGTAAAAACCGGTGCGAGAAAAAGGGGACGGGCTCGGTTGCAATCGAGTTCTCACCAACATCGGATTTAATTTAAGGAATGTAATTTAAGGAAGGCTCTACATTTGGAACTTTTTTTTATGAAATATAATGTGCCGGATCGGACTAGAAGATTTAATACAAAAACTAGTAGACTAAATTTCGTGTACTATTGTGATGGAAAAAAATGGGGTGTATTAAAAACATTGTTAAAACATTATTTTTAATAATCTACTTTAATTTCAATAAAAAAAATGCATTAATCTTCATAAATAAATTGAAAGTATCAAGTATGTGTCGAGAAAAAAAAGGCAATTGCGAAATTATGCCGGTACAAGGAAAGATTACTGACCAATAGGCGAACTGGACAATGGCGATCCGGGCTGCGATCGAATCCTCTCCAGCACCGGACCGACGAGAAGTTCCAAATCTTCGGCGGGGACGTTTTCGTAAAACGCGTCCAAACTGACGAGAAAACTGGCCACGTTGTCTGTGTACGACATCGTTTCGACGATCTTCGGTATAAAAAAATGCAAATCAATTTATTAACTCAAGATAATCAAATTGGATCTCAAAGAGAAATCGTTTAGTTTTTCTTTCTTCTTCGATCTTCACCTTCTTCAGTTCTTCGACGTAATTTTCCATCGCTTCGGTACGGCTCATATTTCCCAAGCGATTCCATGCGTCCCATTTGGCCTTCTTGATGACCTCCCAAAATGCAGGCTTTGGCTTCTGGCACGGTCCTTCTGTCGCCTGCTTGTAATAGGAGTAGAATCGTAGAGACAGTTCGTTGCTTGGCTGATATGCACCTGTAAAATCATCAAAGCTAGTAAATGTTTGTGTTTATACAATAATTTATTTATACACACTTAAAAATATATACGTTTCAACCGTGAACGTCTAACGTAGGATACGTTTCAGTTGGATTCTTTTTTTTTTGTCAGGAACTTTGCGATGTTTTTTAAAAATAATTTCGCGATTCAACTTTCATTTATGTATGTAAATTCCAAAATATTTTATATCTTACAAAAACGATGCTGTTGCAATTTGGAGCTGCTATATTGGTTTCTCAATGGCTTGGAAATGTTCAATAAAAATTCAAGGGCCCCTAAAGGCATTTATCAACGGTATTACAGTTTTTGCAAAATTGAAGGTACACTGTAGCACATTAAATGTGTAAAGTTGATTCTACCAAAATCGCCTTTCTCCGTCGGTAAGACAGAAATGTCCGATAGACCTTTAATGGGGACAAATTGTGTTTGATGAAATTTTTAAAATCACAACAAATAAAAATGTTTGGATCGTCAGACGAGATTTCTACGTCACGGATGTTTCGTAAACGAACGAATAATACAAAACTTTGTTGACTCGCGAGATAAAATAATCTACGGCTAACGGCAAGACGTTCTTATCGCGAAATATTTTACGGAACCGAAGATTGGTAAACATATTTTTTTTCTCTTATCCCGAATGGTTTTATCTCGATGAAGAGCCGGCAAACGAGAAACTTCCAACCGATTCGACGCAGACGAATTAGCAACGGGGAAACAAAAGCCGTGACTAAACGGTGCTCCGACTTTTGTTGCATTGTTACATAAAATTGTTCGCTTTCCAATTTCAATCGTCGAGCCGAACTCGAGTGCCGCACGTGAAAGTCACCTCGATGCCAGATGATTAATTAGCATCCTCGCGAAGGCGTGATGATCGGTTTCGAAAAAAATATTGCTTCGAATTTTAATTTCTTTGATTAAAAAAATTTTCTTCTATAAGATATTTTTTTTTTACTCGAAAAATTGAATTACAAAAATTTGTGCAAACAACACTCGAGACAATTTAACGAGACGTCAAACTAAGAAAAAAAAAAAAAAAAAAAAAAAAAAAACTAATGTGATGGACGAGCGGAGACGGCGAAAATGAAGAAAACGAAAGTAATCGACGAGCGCGATAGAAAGTGGATTTCGCATCTCAGTCGCCGGCAGAGACGATATCTGAGCCGAAGTAGCTCATCGGAAAGTGAAATTGCATGGGAAGAAAGGACAAGCGATGGACCAATGTGGAAGCACCGGGGAGAATCTCGCTTGTCAACGACGACAAGTCCCGTTTGCGGGATTCTCCGCTCGATTTTCACAGGCTCTGTGAAACGACACGACCAGTTGAAAAAAAAAAAAAAAAAATTGTTTCGAGGTTTTTCCTGCGTCGTTACGATAATGGATGCGATAACAGTAAAAACTGGTGTCGCGGGTCGCAATGCAAATTTCTTTGTTTTGGGAGCTTAGCGTGCAATCATCGCTCAAGGTTCGAGTAAAAGAACTCGTTAATCAGTCATGTGTCGTTCATAAATGGTATCTTATCCAACAAGGGTCGAAAGTTGGCGATTGCCATGAGTGTGCGGTTCGCTGCGGTAGCGAATCGAGGGCTGCAATTGCACGAGTTGCAATCATCGATTCGACTCTTGTTAGACATCATATTTTGCGTAACGAGTTCATGAATCTGCGCCACTGAGAATGCCAGTCGCGCAAGACTAAATGCATAAGCTTCCACCTGGTAGGAGACTCATTTTTTTTAATTTTTCGTGAAGCGAATCCAAAATCCATGTTCAATATATTTTTTAAATTTTTATACAGAGAACTGTAAGAATATTCAGTAGTGTTTGTTTATTTTAAAAAAAAATTTCTACCTTCTCAAAGTATAGATTTCAATTTCGTATTGAATCTCGCTGAAGACGGAGTCAGCGAAGAATCGTAATACGTGCCGCATTTAACGTTTCTTTTTATCGTACTCCCAAGTAGTTTCGCGGTCGGCCGCGAGATGGCGAGGTGGCGGAGCGGCTCGCGCAAGCGAAGCGGTCCGCCGACCGCTATAAAGCACTCGCCATATTCCGGTGTTCTAGATCGATCTGGACACTCTGCGGCCAGATGTGTAGATTCAGGTCTCTTTTACCCAGGTGCATGTGAAACATGCGTTTCAAAACCGGATGGCGTGGTCGAAAAATTAACAAATTTAAAATTGTCAGAGTTTGCGGACAATAAGTTGCTGTAAAAAGTGCAAACTTTTTTGCCGTTTACATAAAAACGGTACAGGAGTGGCCGCATTTTAAAGAAATTTTGGAGATACATTGACTATTGACCGCACATAATTTGCGTGAAATATTCAGATATTTAATGTACTTTAAGAAGGTCATGGAATTTTGTGTGCGCAAACTGGTATATTAAATACCATGTACAATCGTCGTGGAAAATAAATTAACTGTATATAAAAAGTTCAGAAACACTCGATAATTAATAGTTAATTAATTCACCATAATTTCACTGGCAAAGAATAAAATTGTACCATCGCAATTATGCACTAAGGATTTAATGGATCATCGCTTTTGCATAAAATCTTCCAGTCATGTTAATTAAATCAACAATTTATTAACGGATTCAACACACCGATAATGACACACCGCAAGAAACAAAGTGCCGCGGTGCATTATCGGAGGTTCATCATACGCGAGTTTGACCTGTATTCCCGCGATCGTAGCATGACAATTCATTCGTGCTGCAAACTCGCGCAACACCGGACGCGACAGACAAAAAAAAAACAAAAAGATAAATCGACGTAGTCGGCATATATTCAGTCGTTAACATCAGGTTACATCGTTAGTAAGATATCTCCGTACAAAGTCTGTATGTTTCCTGCAAAAAAAAATGGCAACGGTCAGTGGGCGAAACGCAGGAAAAAAAAATACGTTGGCGCGATATGCACGATCGGCGTAACCGACGAGAATACAGAACGTCAGTGGACACTTATTCGCCGTAGTAATTCGTGGACTCGCCGCTTGGACTTTGGAGTATCGAAGTCACGTCGTCCCGATGATGCGCAAAAAAAACCACTCTACGACTCAGCCCGCGCATCGTATCGTTGTCATTATTTATTAACGAAACAATCTACCGCTCGAGGCCGTTTACTCGTCACTCGCGGGACAACGATTTTCACATACATATATGCGTATCAGTACTTTTTTTCATTTCATATAAATATCATTTATATTTTCAAACATTTTTTTTCGTTTACCATCTTTCGGCAGGTTCTTTATAACGTTGACGGCCGCGTCAAACTTTTCCTCGGTAGTCATGACGCGTTCTCGGCGACACCTCTCTTTCTCCCCACCTCGGCTCTCGCCTTTCTTCCCCTTCTCGGTTCTACACGGCGAGTCGAGAACGTTTCTTTCTGCTCGACGATATCGTCTCGTTCAGCCTTCGTTGCTTCGCACTCGACGATATTGACAACGAATAAGGATAATGTAAACAGCTTCCCCTGTCGTTCAGTCGATCGTCGGAAAAATTGACGAGAAATATTATTGCGAACAGAGTGAGGAGCGACGATAAGCAAAGGGGATTTTCGGTGCGCCTTTCAGTGCGACCGACAACACAATGTAAACGCGCACGATCACCGCGATCACTCCGGACTCGCTTCTCGACTGACACGCACTCGCCTGCTGTTCCAATGGCTATTACGATTCTCTCCGTCTCGCTCTGCTGTTTACCTAACTTCTCAATTCTACTCTATGCCCCCCACTCCTCCAGCCGGTAAGATTTCACGCCCACATACCGCACGTTCCGTCCGTACCGTCCGTACTACGCATACTTTGGTCGCGAGTGTGTTGGTCGAACGGAATGGGAACACGAGCGTGTTGGTGCGGCGAGAGAGCCTCGCGAATGGCTACCGATAGGAAAGTCTACCGCGTTTCGACGTTGAGTGGCTGTCGGACTCGACAGAACTCGCTACACATACGCGGTATCATGCTGAGTAGAAAAAGAGAATGTAAAATAAAATGAATACGCGAAGCGAGTTAGCAGGGCAGAACGCATGCGCGGCTCTCGACCGCCGCGCCACCGTTCGACACTGCATACACGGTATTTAAATTGGAATTTTCCGAGATGGCTTTCGATTGTTGTTACTGAAGTTTCAAGGGGTGAGAAGTACAGTGGAATTTCTTTAATGAACCTTACACATATTCTATAGATAGGGCGAGAAAGATCTTTTTTTTTCTTTTTTTTATTGTATTTGGTTTGTATTTGAGAGTTTGGGGACGTTTGAATTTTCCCGCGCGCAGAGTGACGTGGGTGGTCGAGCAGACAGGCGGCAAACGTCGGGAACCTTCTCGTTCGTCTGTTCGCCTGGTACCGAAACATCACTTTCGACCCTTTCCGTTATCGGTTTCGTGTCGCGCCCCGCGTATATTTTTTACGACACCTCATTTGCTTATCGAGGCCATTTCGTTCGGCTTTCCATCGGTCTCCCCTGAACAAGGCGTTCTCTCACGTGGCGAGAACGGATAGAAAACGCAACACTTTTGCTTTCGAGCGTATCGAAAGCATCCTTCCAGAATCGTGTCTGTAATTTTCATTCTCACCGTTGCATTTCCGACCCTTTCGAGCGTACCGCTCTCTTTCCCGCGGTTGCGCTCGTGTGGCCTCGATATATCTTGATTAATCGCGCTTATGCACCTCTTCGGCGCGCATGCTTCCCGGATAGCGGTTCGTGGATTTCGTCCCTTTCGGACGCAACCCGAAGTCCGTGAAAACGGACGATTCAACCACCCGAGAAGATACGGAGACGAACGAGGAAAAAGAAGATATTGATAAGAGTTAGTGTTGTTGCCCCAAAAATTACCGGTCTTATTACCGTAGAAAAATCCTCGTTTCACCTCAAGAAAGAAATGTTTAAAGGACTAAAATCATGCATTTGGACTTTAAAAATATTTAGCTTAGACCAATCGTTTCGTAATGATTGGACGTCTCATTAGACGGTTTGACAGACGATTGTTTAATTGCATTTATCAAAGGAATATAAAAAAGCCTCGATGTTCGCTGAATATATTTGAATTACTGCAACTGGGTTTACACAATACACATTAATTTTTATCCTAACTATTATACATTAATTAAATTTTATTGTATCATTTTCGCATAACAACGTCCAGTTCGGTGCATTGCATTTACTATCTTTTTTTTCACAGTCCGGTCATTTGTCCGTGGTTTATAGTTGACCGTAACTCTCGCACCCGCCATTGCCGAGAATTTAAAACGACGCAGTCGAACCTCCTTCGTGCTCATGTTCGCCGTATACGAAATCCCGTATTTCGACACAATTCTGTCATCTGAAACGTCAAAATGGAGGGAGCGGGTGGATTGTCGGAGGTTTCGTTGTGGTATACCCCGTTGACCGAGGCTGCAGTCGAGTCTCCAAATCGACACGAAGGAGTCACACAATCGATAAATTCCATCTGATAATGAAGAGGTGCAGCACCGCGATGTCGCGCATAGTTATAGGTTATGTACTCGCACGTCACGTGGTCCGTCGGCCATATTGTTCCGATCGAGTTGACTCTGTCGCGTTCATGCTTTCCTGATACCAAATCGACCATTTTTGAGCCATCCCGCCACCGTAGCGATCGGCGCCTCATTGGTCCAGTCAAATTACCGGAGGGGGAAGCACATGTTGATCGTTGACGTACGAAAAAAATTGTTCTCGACGCGAGTACAAGTTAGTGCAAGGCTAAACGTTTAACTCGAGAGCGCACGTACGAAATAGGCGCAATAAAATTATCAATTCCCAGCTTTACTTTTGTTACAAATTTTTTCGAACGTTCTCGTCTATGCGTAAAAGCCTATTAAATATGGCGTGTAAAATTATTTGGAAATTTGTTTCTCGCTGAGAATGGGACACCATATTATTATTATATATTTTTTTACATCAAAAAAGTAATTCTACAAGTAATAAACGAAATAAAGTTTTTGTCATTTCTTTCAATTATTAAACGACATCTTCGTTTTTATTATTCGTACAAGAGCCATCCATCGTATATATCACCCATTTAATTACAATATGCCCGCGGTTTACACTAATAAAATTGCGCGTTAGTATGTACAGTAGAAATACACGTTTACGTAACCGTTTTTATCTCTCCTCCCTTCACCACCCCTCATGCTGCAGTTCTCTCGGCCTTGGACACATTCTTTTTGTTTTTCTCGCTCACCGCAGGGGTGTGAGAGGAAACGACGGGTTCCCTCGCAGTCTTTGTCACAGTAAAAATTCCTTTCGCAGTCTATGATTTTATTATATATATATATATATCCTTAGAGCCGAAGCGAACGGGCTTTTCGCAATTAATTATCGATCGTACGCGGTCAGGCGGATCGCTTTCGATGCAATAGATGAGAGTAAATTTTTGAAAAACTTGAAAAAATAAATACACAAGATTGCTGTGTTTTTGCTCAATTTTCGTAAAATTGATTGTTATACAAAAGAAAATTGTACGTTGCAAAACAACGATGTATAAAACGAAACTATACTCACAGAAAATTCACATCGGCTTCAGCGTCGTTTAGTAAATAAAAACGAACGAAATCTAAAATAAAATTTTTTGTTGACTTTCGATAATTTCATAACGCGATTCGTGTCGATGACAGAAAAAGAAAAATTATGGGAATTCCATCAGCTTACTGCAATAGTCGCAGTGATCACAATTTCATTACAAAAAATTCGCGTGCGATCGCGTCAATCGTCGAGGTCAGTAAAAATCGGAATCCGAACTGTGCTGTGAATCAGCGCCACCTCCACCGCCGGATCTACCGTTCAAATAGACCTCGGATGTTTGCTGTATGGACGGCGATTGTTGAGCTGTTTCCCCGTTGTTTCCTGTAATTAAATAAAGGTTAAGTCCACTGCACTATTGCAACGTGGATTTAATGTTTACTTGTAGAACGTAATTAAAAAAACAAATCACAAATTTTACCGTGAGCGGCAAGTATCGTCGCGAGGCACCGTGCGACCGCCGGATTAGGTGCGCACGCGAGTGCTGGAGTGAGGCCCTCGGAATCCGCCGCTACGACGCTGGCCCCAAGTTGGAGAAGCCTTCTGGTGATCTACGGCACGATAAAAATATGAGGTGACGATTCTTTCGTCTTTTTCATCGATATATATATTTTTTTAATTTATAATATCCACCGTCACGAGTCCGTTGCTGGCCGCTAAATGAAGCGGTGTCCGCTGCTGCTTGTTGACCATATTTATTATCTGCGCCCTGTAATTATGAGCTTTCTGGGGATTGTCGCTCGAACTTCCGAGAGTCTCGATATGATCGAGAAGTAGGGAAGCGGCGGTGGAATGTCTTCTCTGGCAGGCCAGATGCAGGGCGGTATTGTTCGACGAATCGATCGCTCGGACATCGGCTTTCCACTCGAGCAACAGTTCTGATAAAGGGAAAAATTTGAGAAAGCAATAAAAATCGTATTGATGAATAACAATCGAATTTGTTCGCTGGAGTCGCAAATTAGTATTAATAAAATACGGAAGAAAAGCAAAATCACACCGATCGAGTTCGTTTGGCCGGTAATAGCAGCGTGGAGCAGTGGAGTCCGTCCAGCATAGTCCTGAGCTTCGAGGCCCGCGAGTTCCGGGCCCACGGCGGTTATGATCAATCTGGCGCACTCGACGGAACCCGCGGCCGCGGCGACGTGCAAAGGCAATCGTCCTCTCGGCGTATCCCGGGGAGCGGCGACCGCCTGACCGCCGAATTTGTTTATTAACAATTCGAGACAATGCGCGGAGCCCTGGTGAACTGCACAGTGCACGGCTGAGAAGGGATTGCCTGAAATATATTTAAGTTTTTTATAGAAAAGAAAACATGTCAAAAAAGAAAAAGAATATAAAGATAATAAACGCTAATCGATAAAATTACCTTCCAGCGATTCCACCACGTTTTGCTCGAGCAAGTACTCGACACAGTTTGAATTACCGTTGTAACAGGCCCAATGTAGGACCGTGCATCCCTGATCGTCTTTTAAAGTAGCCGCGCTCGGATCGGCATTCACCAGAGCCGCTAATGCCTTCAATCTTAAATAATACATAAAAATATGCATATATGTAAAATTTTGGAAAAAAAGTGTTTATTAAATTATTATAGAAATGCTTGGACCTTAATAAAATCACTCTGATCGGTATTCACAAAAAATGTATGTATGTAAAAAATTGGCAAAAAAGGTAGGTAATTGTTAAAAAAAATGTATGGATCGTAAAAAAAATTTACCTTCCGCAGGCCGCAGCTAAGTGCAGCGGAGTCTTGCCGTTCGAATCCTGAGCGCCGACTTGAGCGCCGTTTTCGAGAAGCAACTCGACCAACGGATGATCCCTCTCGTGAATGACCGAACGAAATAAGGGGGTGTGTTTGTTGATATCCGGTATGTTACAGTCAGCCTTCCACTTGAGCAAGACCCTCGCGCACTCCTGATGACTGTTTGCAACCGCCAGTGCAAGTGATGTGCGTTGTTTAGCGTCGCAACGATCGACGACCGAGCGATCCTCGGCGTTTTTCAGAAGTAGCTTCAGGCACTCGTTGTGACCCATCGCGGCGGCACAATGGACGGGAGTTCGTCTCGTCAGGTTGTCCTTTTTCATCGATAAAAAAAAAATAATAATGATTATTCATTATTAATAATATCACATGCCGGAAGACAAAAAGCAAACAGGAATTCTCACAAATAAAAAATAACCAACAACAGTTATGATTCATTTAATGATGATTTTCTTCGTCCGCGAAGACATAGTTCTTACGTCGTGTAGATATCCGCCCCCCCCCCCCCCCTGAATAAACGACTCTGTAATCGTTTATGAAATTCGTAAACCGATATGCTCATAATGTAGTTATTTTTCTTACCTGTACGTAGACGAAAGCCGCACAGCGTAAGAGCAGTCTGACGCATGGCTCGTGGCCTCGATATGAGGCGAGATCCAGAGGTGTTTTCCCCGTGTCTTCCCTAACGTTAGTGCTCGGTGAGAGCGGCAGTAAGAGCTTTAAAATTTTTTCGTGTCCATGGTAAGCCTTTGAGATATAAATTATGAGGATTAGAAGTAAAAAAATAATGAGGTTAATCAAAATAAATCGCAGTTTGCCAAAAGAATTTAGAAATATGATTAAGAAATTGAACTTTGCTGAAAAAATATTATCGATCGTAAATAATTTTTTTTTATACTCGGAGCATCTTACGGCTAAATGAAGAGGCGTGATCGCAGGTGTTGGCGGATCCTGTTTTGTGGATGACACGGCTGGCGCCGTTATCGCGTGAATCGCCGAGTTGCCGAGCACGGTATCGTGCAGAAGAGTCTCAAGAACAGGCTCGTTGCCTCCGGCAACTGCGTAGTGAACCGACGTGAATCCTCGCTTATCACGGATCTGCGGATCTGCACGATGAGCCAGTAGATACTTTACGCACCTGTAAAGAATAAAGTAAATTAATAAATGCAAAGAAAAAAAATATATCACAAGAAATCTATAAGAATGTAATTTTTTGGATTTTGTCTATGAAGAAACTCACTGGCCACCGTCGTCGGCGTAATTTGGCGCTGCGGCGGCGAGGTGAAGCGACGTCGCGCCGTTGATGTCCTGAGCGTTCGGATCGCTTCCGTAACCCACCAGAGTAAATACGCATAAGTAACGTCCTTGACTCGCTGCGTAATGCAGCGCCAATCGGTTGTCATTGTCGGAAAGTCGAAAATTCGCACCGCTCGATAACAAAAGATCGAGACAATCTACGGAACCCTGAAATGGATTTTTATTATTATTTCAGTCAACTTAGGTGAATCGTTCCTAAAAGGCAAAAGTTTACAGTATAGATTTCGTTTAATCGAGCAATAATTTGTTACGTTAAATGCAGCGGAATGAAGTGGAGTCCTCCCACCGATGTCGCGAGAGTCGATTTTACGGCTATCGACCTGCAACAACTTCCGGCACACTTCTATGTGTCCGGCCAGGCAGCTGAGATGAAGAGGCGTGCGTTGCTCGGCGTTTCTCGCGGCTGGCGAGGCACCGCACTCCAGAAGCGTCGTCGTAAGGCATTCCTGGCCGAACCTGGACAAATATATACATTATCACACAGAGTTTCGGAGCGAAACTAAAAAAAAGGAGAAATCCGTAAATAAATTTATCAATCAATCAATCGATTTCTTACCAAGCTGCAACGTGCAGAGCGGTATTTCCGTTTTTGTCCCTGGTGTCTGGCGATGCACCGGCGTCGAGCAAACTTTTCGACCGAGTGAAACGACCGTGTATAGCGGTCATGTGTAAGGGCGTTCTGCTATCCTCGGACTGGACGTTTATGCACGCTCCGGCGCGCAAAAGCGACTCGAGACAGTCGACGCCCTGACTACTCGCTGCAGCGACGTGAAGAGGCGTTTGACCTCGGTAATTCGCAGCCTCTGAACAAAAAAATCGTTAAATCAAACTTAACTTTGTCATGATTAAATTTTTTGTATATTAAATATTTAAAAAAAAATTTTCTTCGGGGAACGTATGTTTACCGATATTAGCACTGTGTCGAATAAGTTCTGCTACCGCTTCGACATGACCGTTCAAACACGCTATGTGCAACGGTGTATTGCCGTAAACATTTTTCGCTTCTATGTCCGCACCGGCCTCGATCAACATTCGCACGCAGTCAACCCGACCCGCCGCCACTGCCGCGTGAAGCGGCGTGTACAAATCGCGGTCCTGCGAAAGAGAAATGCGAAATTTATTCACGAACACGTATATTTTTCAATCTCAGCAACACATGAAATTAATTTTTTTTCATTTCTTAATTTTTTAGGTCCATTTTTTTTTTTTGCACAATTGTAAATTTGTTTTACTTTGACATCGACGTCAGCCTCTTTGTCCATGAGCATTTTGAGGACGGCATCGTGACCCATGTACGCCGCGAAGTGCAAAGCTCGACGATCCTTTTTGTCACGTGCGTCGACGACGCAACCGGGTTGCGACAGCAGTAGTTCCGTCATTTCCAAATGACCGTTGTACGCGGCGTGGTGGAGACTTGTTCTTCCGCCCCTGTACCAATTGTTATTATTGTTTTTCTTTCAGCAGTCTTTAACACTTTCCTTATATTTTTTTGCCATTATTAGTACTGATTTTTCGTAGTTGCTGTTATCGCTAGAATTTGAGACTTTTGTGCTCGAGACTTTTAAATAGTCTAAATCGTCGACAAAGGTGAGTTTTTGCGTACGTATGTGTCCTTGTGGATGATCACAGTCCTTCAAAATCGCAATAATTTACGACCAACTTGCGTCAGAGAATGGAAATTCGGTACACAAAGTAAAGTGGTCGCTTCCCTTCAGATTAATAACAGTTTCGTCAAAATTGATGACTGATTTGAGATTTTATTATATTTTAAATACTGAAAGAAACGGCGTTATTCATTATTTCATTATTTCGGCATAATTCATTATTTTCTATTTTCAGCAACGTTCTGAAACCTCCATAACAATATAATATCGTGACTGCTGGATTTTGGCATTGAATATTGCGGATTAAATTACCTGTCGGTGACGTTTATGTTGAAAAGCCACGGAATCATGTACTCCGCGCATTGTACAGCGTTGTTCGCGGCAGCGATGTGCAAAGGGCTCTGCCAGTTCCGATCCCTCACGTCGACGTGAGCTCCGTACTTGAACAAAACTTCGAGAGCCCGATGGTTGCAAGAGCGGCAAGCTCTGTGAACCGGAGTGAGCCATTCCTTATCCTTGCTGTTGACCTCGGCTCCGCACAGCAATAGTGTTTCTATTATCGTAGGGTCGCCTCTGCAAAAATAACAATGAAAATGTGAACACATAAAAAAATAAAACAGTAGATACTATGTAAAATTGATAATACGGGCACCTGTAAGCAGCAGCATGTAGCAATGTTCTCTGCTCCGAGTCTTGCCAGTTAACGTCAGCCAGGTCAGTGACCAAGTTGCGAACTTCCTCCACGCTTCCTTTGAATATCGCTTGGAGCAGAGGTGGCTGAAATATATATAAACCAGTGTTAGTCAAGAGTAATACTGGAAAGATAAAACACATACAAATTTTTGAACAGATTGAATAAACAAAAGTGAGAATGGAAATTGCCGTGAACTATGGTTGCGTTTTGAAATATATTGAATGCTCAGCTATGTGTTCTCTTATTTCTGACAACCCACCACTAGTGAGTTTTCAAGGAACTAGTGGTTTGTGTAATATTTCCTGCAGGATACATTTAGCGTGTTTTGACAATAAAAGATCATTTGCCTGAGTAGATTCATATTCAAAAGTAGAACCTGAACGGACAGCAAATTGGAATACAAATATGTGTATTTCAACTATGTATACATGCAAATTCATCCAAAATATTTATGGATTCAGTTTAGCGGAGCAGACCTGCATTAATGAATGGATTTTTACAAATTCCATAGATTCGCTCAGCTATGTATTTGTCTTTGTGACTATCGCCAGTATATTTTTAATAATATTGTAACGGTACATCCCACTCTTTGCACAGTATACATTTGATGTGTCTCGATGACTAGATAACATTTTTTGAAGTAAATTTGTATAAAAACTAAACCCTTAAACGAAGAACAGACTGGAATATTAGAAAATCAACTTGATATACATACAAAGTACATCTCGCGTATTCAAAGATCTAGCAGTACAGAGCAGATTCGTAGTGGAGAACGCACCTGAGTATATACAAATTTCACCGAACGGAGCAGAACCGCACACGTTCGCGTTCGCTCGACGACGAAACTTGATCTGTATAAAAAAAATGTGTTCGATCGAACAAAGAAAAAGAAAAATAAACAACTAAAGCCGTCCGAATAAGAATTGATCGAAAAATATTAAAAAAAAAAGGAGTCGAAAAATAATAATAATTAACGCAACACTTAGGTTAGCCGAACCTAACCTAGAAAAAAAAATGGTATCAAGACGATCCTTCGAAGGCCACCTCAAACGTGGAGAAACGTTGAGGTTAGAAATGAGGAGAAACAAAAAAACATTAATTGAATTTCTTACCTCGTCGGTGATTTCCCTGACGTTCATCTTTTATCGTGGTCCGCGATTACCGGGACAGGCATTTAAAACACGAATTGATATTCGAACTCGGCCGAAGGTGCGGTTTGGCATGGGACAAGTAAGATCGCTGTCAGGCGGCGTGTTGCGGCATACTCGACCGTCACGGCGGGCCCGGCATGTTTTACTCAGCTATATTGTCGGCGTGAACAAATTCTGTTAATTTTTTTTGTCGTTCAAAAAAATTCTTTTGATTAATGTCTCTGGAGTATTTATTATCGCGAGGGTCGAGAGCCCGAAGGATCGTCGAGCGGAAACAGCATCGATTGAGATGCGGTTTTCGACCCAACAGAATTTCTCGAGCCTTTTAATTCGCAAGGACAATATGCAAATATATCATGGAAATCCGGAGACAAAGGATGTGCATCGGCTTCGCTCGACTTAACTTGCCCCTTCTGTATTTATAGACGTGAATGGCACAAGGTAAGCACCTCCCGCCCCCTTCTGTCCCGTCGACCGCAGCTCGTACCGTCTTCGCTTCAAGACGGGAGTAACGCATACAGCAGAACCTCGATTCTACAAACTAATCGAGACGAGGTCCAGTTCGGATAGAATCTCGAAAGTTCGAGTAATCGAACGACACATTTTTTTACGGCATTGAAACATTGTCCGTCGCAGTATTGAATTGTACATCCGCAAATGCATTGCTCCTTCCGAAGACGTTGCGGTCTCTGAATCGCATTCATTACAGATCTTGTTTACCGACTGAGTAATTTCACATGTTCTTATGAGAATAACTGAAATGTGTTTTCAGCGTCCTCAGCAGGCGAAATGCCACAGTCGGTAATAAAAATGTAGTTAACTTTTTTTGTCTGTGTGGTGAAAGGAAAGGTGATGTCAAAGATCGCTTTTATTTCTAGCAGGTCTGTCGATGCATTGCTTTAGGAATAAAAATAATTGTTCACTTTCCCGGGCGTAATTTGTGCTATGCAAAACACAGGCTCTATAACTTAATGAAATTTCGTTACATGGAAATATCTTCAGGACTATGAAGAGACGACTAGAGGGACCGGTAATACAGATATTACATCCATATTTATATTCGTAAAAGTCGAATGATACATTGTTGCGATACAGTCTGTATAACTAACGTATGCTCTTAAATATAATAATCTCGAATAGAAAGATAAAGGTATTTCATTAAACGAAAAAGACCCATTGCTATTGGTTTTTACAATCATTTTGGAACAAAAAATTTTCGGAAGTCGCTGTCTTGATTTGGACATATTTAAAGTTGGGCACAAGGAAAAAAACACCACTCGAGACTGCTCGGTCCGTAACCATAACTGTGATTCGAATTTTTTTGGTCAACCACCTGACAATCCTACGGAGTCACATAATGTCTACAATCAACATACCAACAGTATCAGAACAATACAGATTACAGTTTTTTGGTCAACAACTGAGCGCTGGACCAGTGAGCAGGATGACGATCTGAATCTGAGACATATTCTATGTAACGCTTGGTTACTCTGTGTAGTTTCGACAATTTCAGTCGGCCAAAATTCATTATCTAGTTGGAATTGTATGTGTGTTGTCATCATGTTCGAGACAAGGTCAGTGACCTTTTCATCATCGATACATAATCTACTTCGTATAAGTAAGCATGCGTAATATCTTTTCACCAGTCAGCGTCGGACCGCGACAACTTGACGCCACACACATTACTTTCAACTTAGAAATCCCATTTTCGCGGTGCAGCCTCTTCGTTTTCGTTTGTCGTAATGTCGATTCTTTTAATGTACATTCAAAATATCGCCATCGTAAAAAAAATCAAATTTCTAACGGTAGGTAACTAATGACTGGTTTACCCATGGAGGACTTTCATTACATAAAACATTTTGAACAAGCAATTCATCATCGTTTCATCGTTATTGTTAAAAACTTTCGCTCAATGTTTCATTATAAAAACTAACTGCCAAGGTTTTTCATGTGTTTCTCAGTCGTCGATTCTGTATTTTTTGTCTTTGCTTTTATTTTGACTCATAATCATTGTCGAACCGATCATCGTGACCCCAAACTTTGCTACCGGTATTTTGCTTGGCCGCCCAAACCTGCTCGTCGGTTAACTTTTCCTTGTGACCCCGGGGTGATCTTTTGTCGTTTTTGTGCTCCTTCGGAGTCTCACTGGCGCCGGAACCTCGAATTGCTCGAGGCAGTGGTGCTGAACCTCCTCCATTAGGTCCACGATTTTTCTTCTGCACCTGCGGCAGTGGTAATTCGTTTCTCGTTGGTTCGTGAGATATCGATGTTATGGCGTTATTTTCGTTCTTTGGTAATCCCATTCCTTTCGTCAAAATTTCATATAAATAAGACTCCGAGTTGAACTGGCTTCCAGTTCTAAATTGGGAATCGCTCTCCTGCGCGTGACTGCTTCCTGTGATGATAAAAAAAAAGATTGATATTAATTATTGATATTTGTCGTAACGGTGAAGGGAGTAAAAAAAATGTATAACTCACCGAGAACCGATGCATAGAATGCTTGAAGATCACCGGTCAGTGGCTCGTAGTTTTGATTAGCAAAGTCGATTATCAGTAACAACAGTGCTCGTGTACGCGCACTCACATTACGTTTAACAAGATTCGTTCGAGCTTTATAAATTATCTCGTCGAGTCCTACAGGGTCCACCTGATTTGGGCTCTTGCCACCGGACGTAAGTGCTGCGTCAATAGTCTTGCTATGTAAATAAATCTTAAAAGAAATTAATAAAATTCATTAACCAAAATTGCCTTAATATCGTGTGTAATTTCATTCATTTGTCAGTACACGTCGAATGCGTTGGCGGTATTAGGTTCAGTAGTAAATAGTTTTTCATCCAACAACTTTTTATGGACGGAAAAAAGTAAACAACGCTAGTCAAATCGTTTGAATGAGCTCACCTGAATCGCAACGGTTTCCGCATCATCCTCGGTCGGGTTATCAAGTAGTAGGCTGCAGCAATTTAGAAGCGCCTGGCCTGTATGGATAATTAGCTTCCTATACCCGGTATTTTCGATTATGACTCCAATCATCGACGATACTTTCGACAAGTGCGAAGGATTTTGCTTGCACAATTCTTCCCTTTCTTCATTCGTCGTGAATATGAAACATTGAACCAACAAATAAATTAATTTAAACTTGGATTTTGTAAATATCGTTTCACCATCTTTGTTTGCTCATAGAGGAAACAGAAATTAAAAGAAAAAAATCTAAATTTTAATATGAACTTATTACGAATATTTTTGTAAAAATATTCGTCAAATGTAATACCACATGTTGTGCAGTAATTCGTCTATTCACTTTCCAAGTATGCGCTCATGCTTTCATGTTTACTTGAATCGGGGCATTTTTCGTTATAAATGTACGAGAATGAGAGATCACAGTTTTTAATGAACTTAAAACCGCTTAAAGTCGTAAATTTGGCATAAATTTTCATAAAATAATGGACCCAGCAGACAAAGTTAATCACTGTTCTTGAGTATCAAACTTCAATTATTTGCCTCAAACCTTTCACGAGCTATAGTGATTTTAGATAATCCGAATTAATTACCCGCACATGCGCGCGTTCCGACGCCAGCTACAATTTACATTTCTTGACTTTAAGCTATTTTAAGTACTATAACACCAAAACCTCAAAACTGTTTTTTTCTTGCTGTGAAAATACTAACTCTCATAATAGCTTTGTGTCTTCCCGAAAAGAAATTTCTTCATGTTTGCAGCAAACAGCGTTTCAGTTGTTAGCTTACACAAATTCTTCGCGGTGAAGAGCTTCATGAGATTAACGCCGACACAACGGTCCTCCAGAGCAAATGGCCAAAGTTTCTCGACGACTTCTCTGTAAAAAAATATTGTGTATATTAAATTTATTAACGCTCGGAGGTCGCAATTTTTGCGAATGAAATAAATTATAAAAAAAAAAGGAAGAGTCGTTGATGCGCACATACTCTGGACCATGGGTCTTCCCAATATACTCAATAAACTTTACTACATCTCTGGCTTTATCGATGGAAGACAAGTCGTCGAGTTGCAGATCGTATATTCTATCGACGAGTTCATCGAGTTCCGACGATTTTGGCGACGACGGCTGGCCTGGCCTGCGAAGCACGTTCTCCCGTTCCGTTGGACGCGCCCAGCCTCTCCCTCTGCCGATCGACGTCATCCTAAAATCGATGGAAAAGAAAAAATTTTATTTTTCGATATCAACTTATGTCTTTTCTATTTAATTTTTACATGAGAGTATAAAATAGTTTCTACAGTTCGGCACAGCGGAATTACCGAAAACTTATTGCGAATCAAAATTTTGACTGGAAGTTTCGTGACTCAAGCCCTAAGATCTTTGATCAATCAAAAAAAGTTCACAGTTATCAAATGAAGGGAGCAGGGAAAGTTACAGAGCTTTAGAGTAATTCTAAAAATTTCCATTGATCAACCATGAAGAATTTTTTTTTTTCACACGACTTTTTTATATTTTTCACGTGAAATTCAGCTCAAATTTGACTATTTCAAAAAATATTTTCTGAATAAAGCGGAGTAAAAGGCTTAAGATATAAGCGATGATTGTAATTTTCAACAAAAGGTGGCAGGAGTATTCAGATAAAAAAAAAATTTGATACATTTTGAGCATTTCCTGGAGAAATTTCCGATAAATTTTCCGTGCCTTTCAGATAAAATTTCAGATATATTGAAATAAACATTTTCATCAGGGAAAGAAGAATAACATCTATAAATACTCATTTTTTTCTCTTTAACTTCATTTACATATGAATGTATGAAACAGATCTAATCAACTTATCAAATTCGTGAGAAAACTCGTAAAAACTTAATTTTTCAGTTTATTTTAAAGCGGTAATTTCCGAGACTCATCATAGCGAATCGGCTAAGCAAATATTTCGGTCAATGGAAGAAAAATAAAAATTGAATTTTTTTATGACAACTTTTTTCTCATTTATTTCATTTAAATTTATGAATATAAAACAGTAGCAGTAGTTAAAGACATTTATTTAATAAGGCCTAATAATAGGCTATTGACCAAAGTTTTTCAGCCTGTATAAAATAATAATCTCAATTGAAAATTTTATTTCAAGTCACATACTGTTGGCTCGAATCACCGATTACTCACCTATATGTCAGACATTGCTCATTTATCATCAAGTAAACAAATAAACAATACCCATATATACATATAAAATTCATATATGTAAATACAAAATAGTTCGAATTCATTCGCCGAATATTGTGAAAACTTACTTTTTTAGGTTATGTACAGCGGAATTATTCGAAACTTATTGCGAATCGACGTTCTTGACTGAAATACGTCAGACTTTAATTAAAAAGTCGATTAATATCGAAGCGCCAGATAAGAAAAATAACGGACTTACCTATTTAGGGTACCTAACACTGTGAGTTGAACTCCGATACTTTCCTTACGCCGTGTTCGCGGTAAACGCAGCTGTTACTTTTGTCCGCTTCAAAACTATTCGGACATACTCGTAGAACGACACTCGGAGCAATAGAACTGGCCACTAGACTGTACCGGCGAAAAGTACTTTTGAACTAAAACCTCCACGATATTAGCCCTTTTTTTTAAAATACATAGCTGATGTCTGTTGCGACTCCTAAATGCCACACTGATTGATGTGACGTAAGAATTCCGGTGACAAAAATGCCGGATGGCGATTTCACTTCCAACCTGACGTCGACTGTTCTGGCGGCTCGCATTCCTGTTGCCAAAGTAAAATTACCGTTAGTCTTGTTTAGAGACCGTCAATTGACCGCTACCTTGCGTTTACACGCGGGCTCCGCATTTCGATAGTCGGTAATTTAATAAATCCGCAGTGTAATTAGTCGATACTAAAAATGGTATTGTTCAAATTATCTGCAAATCGTATACTTGTTTTTTTTACTGCTAGGATTTCGTAAGTAGTAAGGTTTTTTTAAAGGATTTCCAATAGAACGTTTCATGAAATTTCTGAACGAATGACACAGGTTTTGAATTTTCGAATTCTCTGACCCGATGAGTGTAATGTCAGTGGCTAAAAGTTGTAGACCCCAGAGAAGGATATAGACATCTTTCTCTCTTACAATCTGAATCACCCCAAATTCAACAATTCGAAATAAAAATTTGCCTGGGAAGATAATTTGTCCACGAATAAAATACGAGTGCACAATATAAGTACTATCTTGTTCATCCCTTTAAGTATCTTGGGTACATCGACATTTACATATATTGATAAATTATTCACAATAGGCCTAATCATACTTCCGTCTCACATTTATCATAATTGATAAAACAAGAGAAAAAGAACCTTATAGACGGAAGAAAAAAAGAGACAAGGTGATCGGATTAAATACGTTTGATTTACATGTAAATATCTTTTGTTTTAATTCTCTCTCGTATTATCACGGCTGCCACCGCAGGGCTCTGCATAGTTCAACATTACATTTCATTTCATAACAAACTTCCTCTCTCATTGTGCACTTTATAAAATAAGAAACATTGTCAGAGCTCCGCGGCGCATTTTTATCGGTACTGCCTTAGTCACGAAAAAAAAATTATGAAACACCTTCGACAAATTTGTAAAACGAGACGATGCACGAAATTTGAAAGTTGTGCTCAGTAAACGATTAAAAAAATAAATGTTCAATGATTGGTGACATTTCGTTGACACCGTAATATTGTTTTACACAAATCGAAATTTAAATCTACGAATTTAGATTTTAAAAAATATATATTAAATTCGTGTACAGCAGTATCGATAAATTTGAAATCGTTTATATCCCGTTCTAAAATTCGTCGCATTATCTCTCTTATCATTTCTCTTTAATCCAGGTACGTTATACGAGGACGAGCTGCTGCCGCAGCAAGCAAGCGCCTGCGCTATGAGACATCGATTTTTTTTATATCTAGAGTACACTTTTACACAGCATTGCCATAAGGCAGATTTTCATTTTCTTCATCACTCTTATCGGTAATAATATATTCATGCCGCGTTGCGAAGTACTGGGAATGTGTTCCTGATTATCTCTCTATGCTGCGATATAATAACAATAAGTATACAAAAAATAGAGAACGAGCTTCCGTAAAAAGAAACTATGCGAAATATTCGACAATCTTTATACAACAATAATAAATATCTTCTTTTTTCATTCCATACGACAGTAGGCAAGTGGATTCTAATACCTGATAAGAATGATATCGGCTTTATGAATATGAGAAAAAAAAATTTAAGGAACATTGCGCCGTATATGAATAATTTTTTTTTCAAAAAAAAATTGCCAAATACAATTTTTTATCGCCTTGAAAACAAGACTTCATTCGCCGAGGGTCATTGAAAGTTTACTTTAAACAATGATTCAATGGTTAATGTGCCGCAAAACGATTATAAGAGAATTAAAAAAAATTATAATTTATTTTTTTCGGGGTTACCCTGGAAAAAAATTGATCTGTTCAGAGTTCGCCATTAAGTTCTAACTCGATCGGGATCTCTTTATCATTCGTATCCTTCTCATTTATGCATCTTAAATTAAGTGTGATCTTGGACTCTAATTGCATTTTCATTTACGTACTCTAAGCAGAATACTTTCAAAATACTTTACCGGTCGAATCGACGGTGGTTTTGTAGTCATGCACAAAATTTTTCGGAACCTCGTATTTCTATCATCGCGCGATGTATTATTTGTCCACTGTGCAGCGTTCACGTTTGTTTTGTTAATAATTCTTGTTGTTGCTTTTTTTCTTATCCTAATTCCCATGTTTAAGGACGTTTTACTACTCTGCTTCGTTTCATCGCATTGAACAGTGAAAAAAGAAAAATATTCTACAATAGCCGATAAAATATTCGGTGAAAGCAAGTAGTTAATTATTTTGTATATCTATATATTTTTTTTCGGTACGGTTGTTGGAGTCGACCGTAATCAAAATCAGTACGCAAAATATTTCAACGCGTTGTTTTAAATAAGGCGACGCAATGCCGCAACGCGATCTTCATGGAACATCTTAAATTCCCTCCGCAACGTATTGTACTACGATATGCTATTCAAGAGTTAAGAGGGCTGCTGAACCTTCTTGATCTACGACGGAACGAGGTGATTCCGTATAAGTACATCATCAATGTACTATGATGTGCATGAAATTTTTCATGACTGTAATACTACATAAGTGCAATGGCGTACAGTTGAATTTCGGTTGAAATATTCCAATAAAATTGAGAAAATTAAATGTTACATATTGTCGTGAAAACAAATATGGTAGCTAAACATTTCAACAGCATCTATGTTGACAATGAAAAATATTCTGTAATTCATATAAGTAAAACAGGATTACAGGCCGATTCGCTTGTACGTCGTTAATGAACATTCAACTGCACGCCGAAGGGTTTATGTCAATATTCTAGCCGCGCACTATTCGAAGCATACGCGAAGCATATCAATAATTATAATTTGAAACTAAAAAATCGTCCAGTTCCGTCGCCCAAAAAAGGTAAGTAAGGAGCCAAGAATGGGTCCAGCATACTCGGAATTTCAGACTTTTCTGTGTGACGATAATCATTTTTACTTTGGAATTTCTGTACCTACTACGCCTAATCCTTCTTGCTATCCTCAATATTGAAACCTATGGTAACGCTGCCCTTGAAACTGCTCGCCAGTGTCAAGATCGGTTCGTCCTGCGTAATGTCAACGGGCGCTGTGGCCGAGGATGGAGGAGGACTGATTGCGATCAATTTCCAATTCTCCAGATCTTCGCAAGACATCGTCGAGAAGGAGCCCATGTTTTTGCCGGAGGCTTGGCACGAGTACTCGATATCGGTTTTGTGACAGACGTTCTGTGGCGTCGACACACTCTGGGATCGCGCTATGGTTTTACCTCTGCGGCCAGCTCGGGAGTGGATTGATGAAAAGCCGCCTCTCAATTTTTTCGAATCCTGCGCGACGCCCTCACCGGCAATCGAGGCGGTAGATCGAGACTTGTCGTGAATGGATGGTGAAGTACCTTTTACACGATGAAGGGAAGGATTTGAACTTGACAATGAAACCGTTCCGGCCGCGGCTACGGCTTCCTTTATCCTGACGTCCTCGTCCGTAATTTCCATGCTCTCGACCCGAAATCTGAATTAATAGAAAGTCGATATTATTTATCGTTAATTCCTTTACATATGCATAAATATATCAAAGCAGTTGTGGATAATAGAAGAGAATTTGCGAACTGCGAAATCGATTCCATACGATTTGACAACCGCAATTCCGAACTTATAGCTTGTTACCGTACCTTATATAAAGCCATTATACAAGCTACGGTAACATGAATTATTGCATAAATTGTTCGAGCAATTGAAGTTACCTTCCGATTTTCTTGTAACTACTGCCAGGTTTAACGAGATTCGACGAACTCTCTCTGCTCTGCTCAAATATGCACTTGACGTCACGTTTTTGTTCCTCCTGCGTCTGTCGCAATGTGAGCGTATGCTCTTCGTCCTCGTCCACAGCGGAGTCCTGGGAAATCTCATCGCGGGTCGCGCGTTCTCGCAAATTCCCAAAGTCACCACCGCTCTTTCGTATCAGACCGTCCTCGTTGCTGTAGTAATCTGTGTACGAAATACTGCCGCGACTCTCGCCCCTTGAGTCCTGATCGATCGACATGCAGAAGTCGTTGAAATCGATATCCGGACGAGGGTTCGTGGAAAATTTTGGACCAGCTGCGCTTGGTTGAGTGCTTAAAAAAATAGGAAATTACACATCGAGTCGTCACAATAGTCAGTCAGGGCAAGTTGAACTCTCCTGACGATACACCGTGAGCGACGGTAATTTTTATATTCTTTCTGAAGTACTTTATTTTTTAGAATTCGTACCCGTCGATGCTGACGAGACTCATGGACATGCTGCACTCGCCGGCGGACGTCGGAGCTGGCGAAGAAGGCTCTGAAGACAGGAAAGACTGCGGCTCGCTGCTCCATCCTGTACCTGTCGGATAAAAACAAAAGACAATTTAATGTACTTCGAGAATTGTCGCAGAAATGCTATCGCGAATATTTTAACTGTTTTATCTTCAACATCATGATATATTATGTTTCACGTTGAACTTACTATTTGGACTGACCGGCGAGAGTTGATTTCGAAGATCGCTGGCTTCGGCTTCTTGCCCAGGTTTGTAATGAACCGGCACCGGAGCGATGTATCTGTTACATAATTAGGATTGGCCAAAAGACGATTAAAAGCAAAGAAGCGAGAAAGAAAATACTTTTTCATTTATAAATTTCCAAGACAATAGAAAAAATGAAAATTTGCCGAAAAAGTAAATATAAAAACTTATTATCAAAGATTATCGCTTATTAAAGTAGCAGATTTTATCAGATTTTTTGCTTAAGAATCGGGATAAAAAGTAGGGAGGACAGAGTTTGAGCGTAGTTAAATCCGTAAGAACCGAGAACGAACGAAAATTAAAAATAGGGGTCAATACTCACATAGGTATTTTAGTTAATTTCTTACGGTACCTGACAGCTTCCAGGTCGGAAGAGTGGTACTCGCGGTTGATACCACCGATGCTGAGATTCGGAACGGCCGACCCACCGTGAACGCTGCCACCAGGCGATGGGAATTTCGGTGGTGAGGAGGCCGGCGTTCGAAACAGCGGAGCACTGGTCATCATGTCGAGAAAAGAGTCGAGTTGCCTCAGCGACAGGGCATTGTGAAGAGTCTCGAGTGGTCGTATGGGTGGAACACCGCCGAATCCTTCAATCGCTGGGAAAATAAATGAGTATTAATTATTGTGGGTAAGACAGGTATCTGTCACAACGCACCTCCACCAGATTGATATCTCTGTAAGTAACAAAAACTGTAATTTAATTTTTCTAAATGTCGTTGAACATTGTTGTAATTCACCGAATTATCAGCGTTCTTCAAACTATCGAACGTAGCTCACAATAATTTTTGTGTAGCCCAAAAGGTTTTTGATAAAAGAAAATTTCTGGAATCCATCACAGTTTTCGTTATCGACATAGTACAAAAATACTCAGACGGTACCGAAAAAATAACTGATTTAATCTTTTTCGAGGTCGTTAAACATCACCAAAAATCACTGAACTAGCAGCGTTTTCTAGAGAACCAGACGTAGATCATAACTTCTCTTCACCCCAAAAAGATTAACAACAGTGAAATAGAAAAAAAATCGATTACAGTTTTTGCTACCGACAGAGAAAAATAAAATACTAAAACTCACCGGCTACAGCCGACGCGTGGGGTGGTACCATGTCCTTGAGATTTGGAGCGCTCGATGATCCGCTGATGACAGCGGTGCTGAAGAGGCTGTTAGCCGAGCCGGTCAATTTCTTGCTGACGTTGTATCCCAACAGCTTGAAATAACTCATCTGTCCGGAGATACTGTGACGGTGGCGCCTTGCTGTGCAGGTAGGGTCAGGTTGTTGAATGATCGAAGGTCGCGTGTCTGGGGACGAGAAGGATCGTTGCGTTTGGAGTCTGGGATGCGAGGATGATGGCGATGATGATGATGACAGTGTTACTGCATGTGTTTTGTGTCTTTGATGTTTTAATATTGTGTTCGACGAATCAAAGTAAACGATTGACTTTGTGTTGGGTTTTCGTGTTCTCTGTATACAGTGCGGCATTACAGTTTTTTCACAAACTTTGTCGTCGCTTCTATTGCAATCAAGGCAATCGCAGAAGCAACAGGGAGTCGGATCGTCGGATGGTGTGGCTAATGTGCTCTTGGTAATGTTTCCGGTGCATTGGCAATAGCGTGCGCATTCGGCGTGCAGTGAAATCAAAGAATTCCCAGAGTCGAAACTACGAGCGAAGAGATAGTTCCAAGCTAGATCCGCAGGAATTTCTGGACAAGAAAGTTGCCTGAGCAAAGACAGATCGAACTTTCTGGTACTCGTGGTTTCTATTTTTTTATCTGCGGAATTATAGTTCGCGATCTCGGAAGGACGGTTGGGCTGGCGAATGGCGATTTTAATAATCTTCTTTGTCTCGGATGTGGGCGGAGAGATGTTTGTCTCAAGGGACAATTGCTTGGAGAAGAAACGGTGCGGAGTGCGTTGCGCTTGCGTCGGTTCGGCTGCGATTTCGGGACAGGAAAACTGCCTGGACAGTGAAGAAACCGACTTTATTTTCAGGCCTCGTATCGAAGCTTGATCAGTCTGTTGGATCTCATTTAGACACTGACCGGATGAGCCTGGATTACGGGTCGGGACGGAAAGACAAGAAACAATGGGGTACCAAAATGGCGGATTTGATTCAGGGCTACCGCGTTGGGATTCCTGGGGTGTTTTACCGTCCACTTGGATGGCCGTGGTTGACTCTTCAAGGTGCTCCGACTGAACCGGTGTTTCTACGGTGAAAACCGCGGATCCGTCCAGCGGATTTGAAACACCAACTGGAAGGCCAACGACCCCAAAATCGGTCGTTCCTGAGACGGTACCGGTAGCGCTTGATTCTTGAAGATCAAAGCAACTGGACTCGGTGTTTTCACCAAGTTTAGGTGAATCGCCGACAGTAAGAAGACCTGCAGTCCTCGGGTCAATTCCGGATGCGAGTCGAATCAGAGGAGGACTCGAGAAAACGTGACCCTGAAGCTTGCAAGGGTTTCTCAAAGACGAACCAAGGTTTTGAGGGGTCGACCGACGTCTCTCCAAGAATTTACAATTTCCCATTGACTTCTGGTGGCAAGCCAGGGAAGCAACGAATGGGTTTTCATTGCAGATTCGATGAGACCGGCAAATTTCAGCGGAAGAGTCGCGATGATTATCATTTCCGGTACGGTACAAGTCGTCAAGGCAGGACAAGGATCTGCGAAATGAGTGATCGAAGGTTTGGCCGTTGAGGACTTCACTCGAATACATCGAGTTGGGTGACGCCGATCTCGACACCCTTCTAGAAGCTTCAGCGTTCTCCATCGACATTTTGTAGCAGGAACAGTTGATAGATTTGTGGGACAAAGACCGATCGAAGTAAGCTTGGAAGTTGGATCTTTCGGATGGCGAAAGATTGACGCTCTGCTTGATGAGAGTGGAAACGTTGCAGTTGTAACAGAGGCAAGTTTGAGGGGACGGCGAGAGGGAGCGGAAGCGTCTGGCGAAGATGCGTTCCTGGCATCCGAGGAGTTCTTCATCGTCACCGGCAAGAAATTCGCGGTGCGGATCGCTAGTAGGAATGTTGAGGGAGCTTCGACGATGAGGTCCGAGTCTATCGTTGTGCTTCGACTCTACCGATTTTTTCCCTCGGTGCCCGATCTCGGAGGCTTTGTTCCCGGGGAAGTCGAGATCGTTGCGATTATGGAGGTGAGGATGAGAGGGCAAGCTGGTGGAGTATGCGATCACGTGATCCGGGCGGAGAGACATCGATCGCGAACGGGTGGAAGCCGATCGGTCGCGGTAATCTTGTGACCTGGACCTTTGAGTTGGATTCTTCTTGACGAGGATGGAAACGTTGCAGTCGTAGCAGAGGAAGTTTTGAGGGGAAGGGAAGCGTCTGGGAAAGGCGCGATTCTGTGGCCCGACGAGTTCGTCATCGGTAGAGGGAACGGTGAGGGAGCTTTGACGCTGAAGGGGTTGCGGACTGGAAGGCTCCACCGATCTTCTTCCCCGGTTCCCGATCTCGGAGGCTTTGCTCCCGGGGAAGATCGGTTCGTTCCAATGATGCGGGTACAGATTGGAGGGCAGACTGGTGGAGTAGCCGGATGGTCTTTCGGTCGAGCCATCCGGGAGCAGGGACACGGATCGCGACCGATCGAACACCGATTTTGGGATGTTCCTTTCGGTCACCGTCAAAGATGCTCTCCGGATGGTTTCCTCCGGATGTAAACTCGCGATCCGGCAAGTCTGCGACACCGATCTGATAATATTTGTCGGGCGGATTGTCGGCGGAAAAGAAGATGCCTCGTGAGATCTCTCGATCGCGGGGCGGATCGGTAACTCGTCCAGGGCTTCCGGGAGGATCGACGTTTCGCGAACATCAGGATCGAGGATCGATCGGCCTCGGATCGGTGAACCCGAGTTCGTTGACTCGAAGTTCAGGCTTACCGATCTCTCGGCCATCGGGCGAAGAGGATGACCGGTCGCTCCGGGGGAAATTCGGTAACGCTGGCAGGGGAATCTTTGGTGATCGGACGCTTCGTGCGGACACCGGACGACTTTCTGGAGGCGAGGGGAAGACTCACCGCATGTGGCGTCAACGGTAGGCAGGGCTAGGGCCGATTTCGAGCGAACGTAACGCTTCGTATCGCTCGTGCGCAGGGCCAGTGATGGCGTCAATTTACAGGAGTCCAGAATGGGCGGCGCGCAGCAGCATCGACGTGGCGACGCGACTCTTTCGTCGGCAGGATCGAACGAAACGGTACGCGACGGTGACTCAACGCTCGGTGCCAATGACTTGTGCAGGGTTACCAGGGGACCGGAACTCTCGAGGATCGTCACTATAGCGGGAGCTGGGAGCTCCGGGGAGCTCACGGAGTGCGGCAACGAGACGGGGATTCCCAGGCAGCTCGGCGATCGTGTCACGAGATTTGTCCGCGGAGACGAGTCTTCGGCTGGTAACTGGGGTTCCAGTCTGGAAACCGCCGGGACCTTGCTCGATGAAGACGTTTCTAAATTGCACCACCGATCCTCCGGGTGAGGTTCCTCGCCTCGGTTTCCACCAAGGTTGGACACCACCTTGGATTCTCCCGGTTCCTTCGCCGAACCGGCGACTTCGGTACCGGTCGAGCGGAATTTCTCTGGCTCGTCAAGACGCTCGTATTCTCGGTCGTCGATTGGACTTCCCTCCAGGAGTTGCGTCCCACCGAAGTCCCAAAACTCTCGGTCGGTTCTCGATGCGATCTCCGCCATAATGATTTTTCTCTCCCGGCTCGAAGAGAAATCGGCGGTTCGATGTTTGGGAGCAACCGGAAGCTGCGTGCAGGGTTCGATCGACTCCATCAGCGAAGTCGACAGATCCGGGGAACTCGAGTAAGTCGAAAGACCGGCAGAGGTTGCCAGCCGGCTCGGCGAATATCTGTGTGGGATCGATCGGGGCGAATGACTCCCGACGAGGTTGTCGACTCGCTCGTAAAACATGTCGTCCAGCTCGCGACGACGCTGAGCCTGGTCGCCTGAGTCAATGGTGAGTTTTTTCGTGACCGATTTTTCGTTTTTTTTTTTCGCGACAGTTGTTTAGACGATTGCGTCGGAGTTACAGATGATTCGTGATGGGGATTGGGAATTTTATGAAAAAATAAAATAAATAAAAAGAAAGAAAAAAAGAGAAAGAAAGAAAATGTATATAATCATAAAAAAGCACCCGTAACCGAAAGAGGGGTTTTGGCAGGAAATTCGCGGATTCTAAACATTATTTTTTCATCGGGTTTTTTTTCATTTACACATTTTTTAATTTAGATCACTCTGTGGAAAAACGGAGGTTTCACGCATTTAAATTTTGAGCAAGAGACTTCTTTTTTCCCACCTTGTGAAATAAGATTTTGTGCGATACTCCCGTGTAAAAGATTTTTTTAATTTGTGTGATTGCACCACCTGCTTCAGCTTCTGCTGCAATCTCACGTACATCGAAAAAAGTTTTTTCACACTAGTATCGTAATGTTCTATTTCAGAGAAACGGAGTCAACATTTTTATATGAGTTTTTTCAAATTATTTTGAGCATTCATAAACGAAAAAACGAACGAATTTCGCACCAAGCCCGTGAAACAGCAGATAATAAGAAAGAGCAAGTAAGGATAGATAGAACGAAACGGTAGTGCAAACCTTTGTAGAAGTGAGAGGAAGCGATCATTTAATAGTAACGCTGTCGTCCTAGAGTACCCTTCGACTTTCACGTCATCACAACAACGAAGAAATCGAATCAAACACACTCACGCACCTTAGCCATGCAAAGCGTAAAACGCTTAGCGATAAAGCTGTAGATAAAAAATAAAAAATAAAAAATTAGAGATTCAGACTTTTTGTATGGCCGACGGAAAAACACGTGATCAAGAAATTATGAACAATGTCAATTTGGTAAGTGAACATTGAATTGTTGGGTGCTTGATGACTGACAAAGCAAATAAAAATTAGAGAGATTCATATCGTTGTTGCCAATAAAAGAAGTTAACCCGGCTGAACTCGGCAAAAAGATCGGTTTTAATGTTTGTTCATTTTTTATTTTGTATTTAACTACGGTAAACAAGAATTGAAAAATGTTCCTGATGCAAGTAAAAGACGTTAATAAAGATTTGTTCCAAACTTCTTCACTTTTTCACTTTAACAAGCTATCGTTGTTAAGAATAAGAATAAACCGATTAGAACACGACAAAGAATTCGTGTCGAATATTTTTTTCTTCAGCTCATTAAAATTACATTATTGGCATCGATATGTATATGTGTATGTATGTGTGGATGAGCGTGTAAAGCTGCAGATAATTGCAGAATGAACGTTTCGATTTGGGATATTGTGATCGACGGGAGAAAGGAGCGTTTTAGCGGCTGAGTGGATCACAAGATTTAACCGAGCTCGTGGCTCGGTCAGGAGACATTTATAATATTTTTTGTGGTCCAGCCAGTCGCCTCTCACGAGTTAGTTGGCCTCCACTCGCACAACTATCGCTGACCAAAGAGTTATTTCAAACACACTGTCACGCTGTACTCGAACTTACGTTGTTTCGTTCTGTTACATAATTCTTCATAATTAGTGCAGTAAAACGTTCGCACCATTTCCGTAAGGATTACTGACGGTAATAGAGTACAGAGGAAAATATTTGCCAGTCGTAAGCACCGGAATTGGAAAAAAAAAGTGAAAAAACAATTTTTTTCTTTCGTCTATAGTCGAGTGAGATATTCCGATAGAAACTTTTTGGAGTGCACAGCAACGCAAAAAGCGAAAATTGAAAGAAAAAAAAGATAATTAAAAAATATATGTAAAAAAAGATCAAGTTTGTTTTCTCTTAAACTAAAATCAGAGTGGATATTCTACTGAAAGATTGTTTTAAATGCTCGGCAACGTGGAGAGCAAATATTTTAGAATCATAATTAAAAAAAAATGAAACATCAATATTTAAATATGACGCGCGATGCTTCGACAAAATGAAAACGTTAAATAATAGAAGCGTTTTAACGGCTGAACTTTAGAGTCTGTGCGATACAGTCGATCATAGACCGTTCGTCACGCAGTAATGCCGCCTTTGTACGCGCGGTTTCGTCGAACGACGGTAAAGTACGCGCGTTGACGTACCTTCTTTGTTGACTGCGTCCAGGCTCTGATACTGCAGCTTGTCTGCAGCTACAAAGAAACACACAAGGACACATTGCGCCAGAGGAAAAAAAAAATAGAAAAATAAAAATAATTATATATCGGTAGATAGTAAAGTCCGAATTGCCTAACGCTCATGGCTGCAATGCCCTCGATCTACTCGAATGAAATTTCTGATAGAAGAAGCTAGGGTTTTACAATTTTATCGCCGTTTTTCGTCTCTGCCGATTCGCCATCTACATTTAGTCAACAAGTATCTAGCGCCATCTAAGCTTGCTTAACTTTGTCCAGGTGGATTCCAAAAAATCCTCAGGCTGTATAATAATGCGGAGCATCGAAAATCGCGCGCTTCCCTCCATTGTAGGGTAGTAGCATAATGCACTAGTTATATGCTTGTCTTGTTAAATAAACAAAAACCCTACCCACCATCTTCATCGCTAACGGTATGCGGAATGAAAATTTTCGTCGTGAAGTATACTGGGGAGACGGTCATCGAGCCTAAATTCTCTTGCTTGATTTCCTCGCACGCTAATCCCCAAAAACGATCGACAAAAAAACAAAACCATCAACACGAGCGTAATTAACTTTCGTATCCCACGGCCATTAATAATTTTAAAAAATAGTAACAACGATCTATTAATGGAGACATGCATAAAAACCATTCCCAGAAATTAAAAGAAAAACCAACGTGCTTTTGACGGACACTCGAAAATGAAATCCCCAACTGTTGTCGATAGTCCGCGGTTTTTCACGACATATTGAACCCAATAATATTTACCGTTAACTCTTCGAGACTTTTCCAAAAAGCAGGATCGAGTTCTCGTTCAGTTTTTTTTAAGGTTGTCAGTGATACTCACTTTTGTCGGGTTCATCCTGCCTTTGATGATCGTAACTGCGGGCGCGGGGCTCGCAGATGCTGCTCGCCTCTCTCTCACGTCGTTGTCGCTGACTTGCGGCTAATTGACTGCCAAGTCTTGCGGCCTCGTGACCCGCGACTGTTCTCGCACTGCGAGATAGACAATCGGTTTATAGAAATTATTATCCATATCAAAGAAAAAAACAATTCTACCGTCGTTTTTACCTGATAGGAATCGGAGCCGAGCCTTGAAGAAATCCGCTGTCGTACGGCTCGTCCATCATGTTCGGATCGAGATCCATCATGTCGATGGCACGGCTCGTCGTCGGACTGTCGAGAGTTGAATCCGCCGTTTCTTCCGTGTCAATCAACGGCGGTGATGAATCCTTGAAATATTTATTGTTAATTAGAGACGTCTTAAATGAAATCGGTCATCGAGAATCTGCAGAAATTAAATTTGGAATAATGTTTCTCAAGGGCATCGAAGGTTTAGAATATTTGTAAATCTCGAATTTTTCAGAACTATGTAAGAAGCATGGTAAAAATCTTCACTTTGTTATGAGTAATATAAAGTCTTTTCATAATCAAAAATGGGCGAGGGTTTCAGTCTCGCAATCCTCCCGGGTCCCCTTGACTTACGGATTGCTGTTGAGGACTTATCGCGTCGTCTTCGAGTACCCCCAGCTCGATGTCCTCTTCCTCGATTCGTGTACTGCACTGCGACGTGGTTTCCTAAAGGAATGAATTCAAGTTTTTACAACCAAAAAACGAAGTTCTTTTTTGTCGGGTTTCGGGGGTTTAAGGGGAAATGTTAATGGGTAGAAATCCGGCTTATGGCCTAGGCCCGCGGTAATGCTCTGCTGCAACAATGCTCCCTATACTTTAACATAATAATAGTCAGGTTTTAAGCGATCAAGAGTAGGGAAGAGAATTGCAAATTGAGACAAAATTACTGGGATAGAAACTAATTTTACCGACCATTTGTGGGTAACAAATTTTACCCCAGCAATACGTCTAGATTTCCTGCAGCATTTTATTCCACTGTTCGATGCGAAGAATTATTGTAAAATTACGTTTCACCCCACGGTTCGATCCACTTTACGGTTTGCCCTATTGCTCTGCCCTACACAAACTCACCAAATTGTGACTTGACTCGTTGCGAGAGTGAGGACGGAATCCCGGTCCCGGTGGTAAATTTTTCTGCACGCAACAATTAACGCCAGGACTAAAGTGCAACTCGACGTGAAAGCGTTCCTCGCTGCTGGGATCTTTCGTCGGGTCCTCGTACAGCATTACGACTATTTGAGACATGTAATTCAGTTCGGATACCATGCTGACGTATTCCATGGCTCGTCTCCACTGTTCATCCTTAACGACCTTTAAAAAAAACAACAACAAAGTATCAACTTCGAGCACGCAAGAGCATTTGGTAGTTTGCTTTTTCAATTTCTTTACGCAGTTGCATATGTTTTGCATGATACTTACATCAAGCAAACCCCCGTATCGCAAAACAGTTAGCAACGAGTGAACATGGCTCTCGCTGGTGAAGTACAAACGCGTACGTACGTGCCTTCCGGGACTCGAAACGCCATGAGAATACCTGCAAAAAATGGAAAGTGACATGTACTTGTTTCTAAAACCACTTTTTATCAAGCCAGCAAACCACTGCTATTTTTTAGTTAAACATTTTCAAAAATATTTTTATTTAATTTTTCGTAGAGTTTCCGTCCCTACCTAGGATTCAATCGGTTTACTGTTTCTTCACCGGACTCCTCGATGTTTCTCTGAAGATCCGCGCGAATTTTCTTCAAAAGAGGCGTACAAATTCCTTGGCCGATCGTTAGTTTTTCTTGCACCGTTAATCCATACTCCTGAAATGGAATAAGCCACAAATAAAATAACAATCACCATAAAAGACATTGAGATTAATACTTAGAAAAAAATTTAAAAAAAAACACTGTTTACTTGTGGTATAACGATGTCGGCGAGATATTTAGCATAAATATACAATTCCTCAGCGTGATCGAACTGCAAAGTGTGATTGTTATGCTGAAGATCGTACTTTATGCAGTCGTAAATATCTGGGATCTTCGATATATCGAAGCGTTTGTTCTTTGTGCAAAAGTCCTTCTCGATTTTTCCCCATCTTCGTCCCATAAGCTCCCATGTTTCGCCGTGATAGAGAATTGCGTCTGAGAATTGAATAAGAACGTTACTGTTAACTTGCCTTTGAAAAAAATCTTTTTGATCTTTTTGAACTCTTAAAAAACTGTTTTTTATTTTTTTTTTACCTTTTCGTGCGATAAAGTTTGCCAATTACCTTTAGTTTTCACATCGTCCTTCTTGATCCTAACGATGTCCATGAGTTTCTGTATGAGCGCCTGGACGTGTTGACAACATTTGACGGGATTCTTAACGAAGTCCAATGCATCGTTTATACTGAGGGCGTTTCCAGGGTTTATTTGTTCACGATCCTCTCGTGTAAATTCTCGATCTTGTTGTAGGAGCTCGTGCAGACGGGTTTTTACCCTGAAAGATGCAATAACGGTTATACGTAAGCCAATCGTGGCCCTTGATGATGGAAGCAGTTCTTGATAGAAAGAGAATTCTTGTCGAGTAGAAAAATGCCATTCGCATAGTTTCCGAGAACTCTATTTCATAACTACTTGTGATATTATAATAGCTGTACAATATCAAACTGTTCAATAAATATATTATATCGTGCAATGTTCACTCACATATTTTGATATTTGCTGCTATCGCAGTCATTGTCCAGGAGACCATTAGTGTTTGCGCTCTTTACCATTTGGACTAGAATCGGCGTGAGCTCACCCTCGAGTGCCAAGAGACCTTTTGCGAACGCTGCTGCGGTCATTTGAACTCTGCCTTCGTCGCTCGCGTAGATCTTCAAATCGTGACGAAACGTTGAGTGCAGCCTTAGTAGACCGAGACCCTGGGCTCCAGCGTACTCACCTGCGTATTAGTTTCAATAAGTTGTGTCAAAAATATAAGAAAATTTAATTTTTATCTTCTTAGTCACAAGCCTCGTACATCTTTGATCGATCGGATTTTATTTTTCAGCTTTTGTTAAAGTTAATTTTCGGATTTTACAATTATTTTTTAAGTTCAGATTAAATCCTGAAATTTGGAAAATTTAGTTACAGTTCTTTGAGGTGTAGTTTCGTGCTGGCAAATTGGTTTATTTTACTTGCGACCAACTGAGTAACAGACATTGCCATATATAGTTTTTGAAATTGTTTTATTAATGGTAACATTGGGTGTAATAAATATTTACGTCTATCTAACTGGGAAGACCAGGGCGGTGTTAATCTCTAAGGATAACTGAACTTTCAAGCCCTCTACAGTCTAAAGTGAAACCATGCCACAGAAAAAGCCTTTATTGAACTACAACAACGTTAAATAAATTAAGTAAAAAATGTAAAAATTGCAGAAATAAAAATCATCGTAAAACCGTATTTAAGGATTATTTTGATATACCTTTAATACCTAAGGAACATTTTTCCGATTCCGAATATGTTTGAAATGTGAAATCTTTCAGGGCAATTTTTTTCTTTTCTTTATAGTATTTTTTCATAATATATCTTTTTTAGTATGGTCCAAGGAATGAAATTAAAAGCGGTAAAAAAAAATATATATTACTTTGTAGTCCGTGCCCGTAGTAAATCGACCCCGATTAAATCGCACATCGATCGAACACGATTAAGAACTACTAATAAAAAATAAAGAAAGAAAGTATAGAACAGCTACTGAACAAGCTTTGGATTCAGAATATTATCAAGTTACCGTGGCTTGGTAACATCTCTGAGTCATCCTCTGAAAATAATATTGGAAAAAACAGTATTTGTGAGTTAACGTTCTGTTTCTTTCACTCTTTCTTTTGCTGTACTATTATGTGCAAAAATCGGATGTTTTTTAATACTTTACATGTGCGTGTTTCTGTGAGGTGTTTCTATCTAATTTGATTAATTCTTTGTTATTTTTGTGAAATGTGTTGGGATGTGTTTTCTAGTCGTTTTTTTTTACTTTTTCAATTCGTTCTATTTGAGACAATAAGTGAGCATGAAAGGTGATGCAAAAAAATTAGAACGAAGTCAAAAACGATCGTTCGTAAAAAAATTGCATTTACAGTTAACTGAACAAGTTTTTCCAACGCCACGGGATAATAAATTGATGCAATTTTTATCTCGTTGCGACTTCTGATTTCCACTCGACAACATTAATGCATTAAGGTGTTACAGAAAATTTGCGATATCAATTAGAGAAGATGCAATGAAAAAAAAATAAAAGAAATGATTCTCAGGATAAAGAAACAATTGTAATTAATGACGATTATAAATGACGAACGATATTCATATAAGTGATAGCAAACGATAAAAACAAGCGTAAGAGCATATGATACGAACCACTAAGGTGTCTACCTTGACCACCGGGATACATGCAGCGGAATATACGACCCAATTCCTCGGCTTGTATCCGGCCAGCCGGTGTCAATTCACCGCCCCACTTTAGTATCAAAACTAACGACGGTTCACCCAAACGATCTGAAACAAAGATATTTTTTTTTAACAACGAACATGTGCATATTTATGATTGTGATTTTCGGTGTCGGAATTTTTGGTCGCGAATTTACAAAATTAATCTAACGTTTTAAAAATAGCAAAAATTAAAAAGTGTTCAGTTTAATAAAATATACTAGGGTCAATACAATTGGCGAAGTCTGCGATGGTCTAAGATTTTTTAAATATTTTTTTTATGATTCAATGTTAAGAAGGCGGTATAAAGAATTTTTTTTCGAATAGCAATAATTTTTCCAATTTCGTTCCCTCATCAGAGATACGCTACATATCATTTGATAAAATACAATACCATTTTTGATTTCTGGTAAAATTAAGTTGAAATCAGATGAGCGATAAAAAAATGCATAACTAAATACAATTGAATAACAATAATCCTAAACGTTCTTTGATATAAACGTCTTACAGACAAAAAATCAAATCCATAAAACGTATGTTTACCAAAAAAAAATCACGAAACATGCATGCTCTTTGTCTATGTACTGTGAAGTGAACTTTTAAGGCCACATGAAATTAAAACAAGTATCTACCTCTAAAAAAAAAATTGCGTCATAAGGATATTCAGTTAGAGATGTTGAAAACGAACTTTTTTTCGTATCATGAACGATATAAAAATATCTAACGGCGAATGATTAATTCCAGAGTGATTTATGGACTTCGTTAATATAATAATGTAATGATAAAAAAACGAGGCATACTGTGAGTGTTACCATCATCGGAGGAACTCCCTCTCGGTCGACCGCGAGGCTGATATTTCATCTGTACTTTACGGTTTATCCCCGAAAAGTGTCCGTACCTGAAAAAAATACAACAATAAAATACCTTACCTAAGATAAGCATAACACATTAACTATACAATAACAATTGTTTAAATGTCCCGCTTCGCTCGATATAAGAAAAAAAATGGAAACTCATGATAATAAAAGTCTTGGTTGAAACAACATAACTCACATTTCCAAAACGCTTTTCAGCTGCTCCAATTTTCCTTGTTTTTCTTCGAGCTCCGGACCAGCGGCTCTGTGCTGAATTTCGGTCAACAGACTTCTTGCCGTGTCCAAAATTTCTTGCAATTGCTTCGGCCTCTTAAGTTTAACGTGCCCGTGCTTGTAGCCGTCATACTTGGCGAATATCTCGAAGAACCTTCAGACAATAATCGACACGTTAGGTTTACCATTCTTCATTATAATTTTTTGCTTCGAAAATATACGGAATGGAAAGATGAACATGGAAATTGATCGTATTATTATTCATTTATTTATTCAATTGTTATTCATTGGTCAACTTACTTCGGATGACGAACTTCTACCTTCATCTTCTGCTTGGGAGTTCTGTCACCGTGCCGGATAACGGCAACGACGCAACGAAGCTCCATCCTGAGGAATCGCCAAAATTTTGCAATCAGTTATTAGATACGAAACAATGATTTTTTTTTTGTAAAAAAATGATTTACAGTCAATGATAATGAAAAAAAGATAACTAATTGATAAGCAATGTCTAAACGAAATAGATGTAAAAAAGTAAAGTTAAGAAAAACAAGGATGTTTTTTTCAAGGTGGGATTAAACGAGAAAAGTATACGTGTGTGTTTTTTCTTATGAAAAAATAAACATTTTGCTGTAATTTTATTAATAATACATCGGCGTGCTTTCATGCTTCAGGATTTTAAGGTAAAAATATTCACGAGTGATGGGCATTGTTCACTCTAGATAACAGTCGATTTTTTTTGTGCTTTGTTTCGTCTTCGTCGTTTTCTTACATTTTACCGAAGGTAGTCGGCACGATCGGCGGATCGTCCAGTTGAAAGGGCACGCTCCAAGGAATGTGTAAAGTTGGCGCGAGCTCGCGAAGTATCATGTTACCCAATATCTTCGCACAGTCGTCATAGTACTTGTTCGAATTTTTAACGAAACTGAATCCATTCACGTCACAAACAAAGGATTTGCCGTTAGCTCTGGAAAAATTATGGACATCAATATTATATATTAGATTAAACATTTTTATGCCAATAAATGAAAACAATAAGTTCAAAATTTACGAAAATATTCGTTTCAACTGTTACAAGATCCTTAAAACTATTAATCTAAGGTTTGTGAAAATTGTTACCCATCTCAACAATAAAACTCGTACATTTAAACAAGTGCACACAAGTAACAATGTTTTTTGTTTCCTTTATCATGAAAAATAAAAATCGCGGATTATATTTTGCGGGGCAGAGGTATGAAACGGCCGAAAAAATACTCGACCCCGAACTGCAGCCTCCAATCGACTGGGGTATTAATTCTCGAAGCGACTTTTAACGAACCTTGAAAGCAGCTCGCGAGTAACTGTGGCGGCTGCCAAGCAACTCGATACGTTTATTCTAGAATAACACTGATAAACGTGAGCGTTGCAGCCCGTCTCGTTCGCATGTAGATGAACGAGACTGGTCGATGCATTCGATCGCGTGCAATAGAAATATCAAACTGCGCATCGACGGGATTATTCCAAACTTGCCAAAATCCACGTAACAATTTATTAGAATAATATATTTTTGCAAAAAAATAATTTCTTCTCCTTTTAACGAAGTATTTGATCTATACACTTAAATCTATCCATCGATAAATTAAATGTATAATAACAATAATAAATGTATTCTAATTTTTCTTTCTTGCAGGCGAAGACTCACTTTAGTAAAAAAAATTGTTTTAATACAACTTTATCACCATCTATGCGCGGTGTGGATTTTCTCGAATTTTCGTTCATTTTTTCCTTACCTCAAAAGATCAAATCCGCACACGGTTTGCTTGAATGCCAAGCAAACTTTTCGACTGATAAGCTTTTCGGCGTTGCTGAGTATGACAGGATAACGAATTTCTTTGCCCTCGGAGTCACGTTCAACCTTCCCATCGAGGGCGGGACTTTTCCGCGCCTCGGCGTGTGCATAATCGGGTCCGACAGTGTAAACCTTAACGTCCGTACCGTCGGTCGGCATGAAATCTTCGTAAATGTACGATCCGGTTTTTCTTACCCTCGACTCGGGCGAATAAACGCTACTTCGGCTTCCTATCTGAATTAGGCATAAAATTTTAACGAATACAAATTTTAAAGCAATCCGTAACTATCACTTTCGGTAAACTAATCTTTATTGTACGCAAGTTTTTGTCGCAATTTGCGAATTATTCGATAATGGAAATAAAAATCATAATTACAAGGTAAATAACTTGAAATCAAAATAACTTTGCGTTGATCACGAAATAAAAATAACTTTCTTGTAAACGTGAAATCTCTATAACTTTACGCTGCGAATTACACTCGGAATTATTATTTGCGATTCATATAAGAGTTCCAAAATCTATCTTAATTGAATGCAAAGAATGATTTTGCATTTGTACTTAAAAATTTTTTGTTCCGTTCTTGAATAATATTGCGCTTACTCCGGTCATCGGAATGATCTCAAGGCGGTCATCGGTTGCCCAAGATTTTCCACTGAGTATCCCGTAATCTCCTGAACTGTAAAAAAAAACAATGGAATGCCTCTTTCGTACCTTTCGAAATAGTCTCTGACTACCACCACCAGCAGAGGTAGGATAGTAGATGTATATATTGTGATCCTCCGCGGAGACGGGCTTCTCGACGAACGGTTTATTGAACGTCACACCATTAACTTCCACGTGATCCTCAGACTCGACGAGCTCGTGATCTGAAATGGATTCTTAGTTCTTCGCATGTCAAAAATTGAACATTCAACACAGAAGTAAAGCGATTAATTTAGGCTCTATGGCAGTTGGATCACAGGATTGTCGCGCACAAGTGCTATTCTTTGCGGAGGCAAAAAGACAGGGTCGGTGAATGATAAAAAAAAGTTGTCGGATCGAGATAATTGTCATTGTGGCGTTACGCCATAGAAAATGGTCACAAAACTATGCATATATTAAGATTATGGTGAAATAACAAGTTCAAATCAGGAACTCTGCAAAGGAACTTTAACAAATTGACGCCCAACCGAAAATAGAGATACACAAAAACACGATTGAATGAAAAAAATCGTAAATGTTATTAAATCGTTATGAAATCGTTATTCCGTTCCTGCCTTCTTACTGTTCTTGTGTTAGACAAATATATCGTTGGAAGGATAGCTAAAATCGTGGTATCTGTTCCAAACACTATTTTGCGATTGGAGGTCATTCAACCAAATTTATCCACGTATTTATTGCGAGTAGATTGATGTTTCGAGAAAAAAACAAATTAGTCACCGACTAGTTGATCTGCTTTTGTCGGCAGAAATAGGTCAACGGTTTCAGAAAAAATTGTTACAGACCGAAACTGTTTCTGTTTGTCGTCTGCTTAATGGTCACAACATGATGCTTGGAAAAATATTGCTGAACGACTTTTTTTTTTATAAAGATTACAACCGCACTTTATTTCAATTGAAAGGACACACGAACAATTTTCAGCTTCGAATGGTAGAATAAAAGCGGCTGTTTACCGTTTTTAGAATTTTAATGCAAAGCGGTAAAACAAACTTACGTTTGGGATCCGCTGAGTCTCGGTCCAATACGGCGTAGCGTGGTATTTCAATGCCCTCGCTGTCCAATATTGCGTACACTTTTCGTCTGTCCTGTTTTTTTGTAAAGAAACGAACAAAATTTTTAGAATTTAGGGTTTTCTCAAAAAGGAAATTCGGTTAACTTAAAATTTACAATCACCGAAACTATATATTCATAATTTAAAAGCGCGAATGAATGCAAACGATATCGAAAAATTGATCGTATAGGGTATCAAAACTTTTCTCGTTGATCCGTTATTTTCTTTTCATCTTACCTGAATATCATACTGCATCGGAAGATTGTTGATGATAAATGGATTTCGAAGATTCGCATAGTGAATTGCCTTGTCGAGGGGGAAGCCTTTGCTGTGAAAACTTATCAGGCAATCGACAATCGGCCAATCTTCAACCGGCTCCTAAAAAAAAAAACATGTTGAATTTTTTTTGTTGCACCCTTATTAATATTTTAAAGTTATTTTATGTATATTTTTAATGTCGAATATTTTACGAAATTTTACTGAAATATATGAAAATAATATTTAGAAATATTCTATTAAAATATTGCAATGGAACCTTTCTTAAATATTTTTGAAACCCACTTGATCTCGGAAGACTTCTGTGAAATAGTAATAGAAACGTTGAAATATTATAAATTTCATGTTTCACCGAAATATTTCAACGATTGTTTTCGTATTTATGCCGGATTGTATAGTTATACAATTAGACTGTTAATGAAATCCTTGACACTTTGGTTAGATGTTGAAAAAATATTACACAAATACTTTTAAACATTGATAAGATATTTGTAATACTTAAAAAATATTTCCGTGCAATGTGGCTTTACAGAAGTCATTTTCGGCCAATTATTACTTTAAGCATAATGCTAGTGAGTCGATGAATTACCTTGAGGATAACTTCCTCAGGAAAAACGAGTATCTTTATGTACTCGAATTCTTCGAGCCTGGTAAGTATTTCTTTCATGGGTTTGCTTTGCGATTTCTTGGCCATCGCGCATACTCCCACCAGGACCTGCTTTCCCTCGCCCTCGAGGTCACTTCCTCCCATGCACCCATCCTCGTTGTCGCACTCGTCCGACAGTTCGCCCTGGAGACAAAAAAAGTTAAGAACGAATTCAGTTAAATATATAACACTAAAAATGTTTCACACGAAAAAATCACATTATCGTCAGATTCCATATTAGAAAAGATTATATAATAAATGTTTGTGTAGGAAAATTTCTTGAGTCTTATGAGGGCTGCTGATAAATTAAGTGAGATCGTTTCCTGTATCAAAATTAAAAGATTGAATGATGGACTTTCTTGGAATTCCGAGAAGTTTCTTAATTAACCGTGCAACACTGGTCAGTTCGCTCTGGCAAAAAAAAAGGAGGAAAAAATGTATGCGATATGTTACATACAAATTTTACCATATATAAATAGAGACAATTACCGGCTAGTTATTATTATTTTTTAATCATGTAAAAAATATTTCAATTAAACAACTTTTTGGATCTTTGAAATCGGGCATCAAGAGTGCCAATGGCAGCTGCTGATAAATAAAGTGGGATCGTCGTCTGTATCAAAATCATTGCTCGTAGATTGAATGATTGATGTTCTTGGAATTCCAGCAAACATACAACACATTTTACAATTGAGCGAGCACCAATGAAACACGTTTCGCTAATTAATACGACGTTGTTTTACAGGACTGGGTGCATGTGGGTTTAGAACAAATTTTACGACGTCTTATCGAGGGTCGTATATATCAAAATATATAAATCGACAAGCAACCTATAGTTTATGTTGACATGGTGAATGAGTTAAGAGTGAAACTTCCGGCGTAATTAGCCTGTCGCCGCAAGTATCTGTTTTTCAGCGTCTAGAAGGCTATTCACACTTAGTTTCGATACCAACAACTTCGGTCTTGAAAAGCAGACGCCCAAATTAACGTCACACGATTCGTCGTTCTTCGTTGCCAGCGCTGAACGACAAGTTTGCAGCGGCGTTCCCGAACTGGCCGCACTCGAATGACTATAATTTCTAAGCCAACGTCTCAATGATTTTCTCGCTGAAATAGAAAGACGGAAAATTCCTTAATGGACCAGTGAACTTTCCTTCCCAATGCAGTGCACTAGAAATTAAAGTTGAACAAAATTATTTATAAAAAATATTCAGACCATAGCGAGTAAAATGAATAAAAACATTAAAAAATTAAGTATTTAATGCTTTTAAAGAATTTATATATTTTACATAGATTAACAGGTTCCTTTTTTAAAATATCGTAGACGTCATCTTACGTTTAAATATTGTGACAATGTTTGAAAAAATGCAGACATTGGCGTGAAAAAATTACGGATTCGTTTCACTTGTTGGTTTAAAAAAATTTCTCCATTCCAAACGGATTATCATGTTCCATTTGAAAAATTTTATCTCCTTTATCTTCACTCAAAACTTTCGTGAAGATATCTGCAACGGCTGTCGAGATATCGTGAGCGGACGACCGAGAGATTTGGTTTTGAGAAAATCATTATGAAAGCTCGCACTATGAATTTCGTTGCTTTGCACACATTTGTGAAAAGGAAACGATTTATGACGAGTCTCTCATATGACGGGCAACGCGTCATTCCGGGATGTATATATTACTCGAGTGGGAGCATCAATTGTGTGGGATAAAATTGCGACGCGAGAAGTGAATTACGAATAGGTGATTCCACAATACAATCTTGCGAGCAACGTGTAAACGACCGATTTGGATATTTTTATCCCGTTGAACAACCGCGATAAATAGTTTTTTTTTAACGGTAGTTAATAAATTAACTTCTAAGAAAATTCATTTAATGATGAGACGAGAATAAACCGTTTGAGACAAAGCAAGAAGGCTGATCAGCAGCTACTTTAGTTTCAGGAATTACCGAATTAAATTTTATTTCGAGACTATCGAGACAATTATTAATCTTACATAGCACTCGTCGCAGCAGCACTCATCTAGGTCCTCAATATCCGAAATGTCCTCGATATTGGCCGGACTCGAACCATGATTTCGATGACGCCACTTCCTCAAACGCCACCAATCTTTCCACCAACTCCACTCCAAAGCCATTATAGTGTCTCAGTCGAGCGAATGTCTTCATGTCGCGAAATCGCGACGCTGCTTTTTCATTAAAAAATGTCCCACGGTGGACAATTCGATGCTATTCCGAAAGTGAAAATTTTTTTTCTATCCCCAGTGCGACGATTTTTTCCAATGATTTTACGTCTTTGGTGAGTCACTTCGAAGGTAAAAGTTTGAGTTTTATTCTTCGCCGCCATAAATTTTAACTTGCGGTCAGATCGTAAATTTCCGGTGCTGTTGTCAATGGTTCATTGGTATCCGCGTTACCGCGCAAGTTTCTTATCCACGAGGCTAATCAGCGTGTGCGCGAGGAACACACGCGGCCACCGAGCGGTCCTCGACTCTGGTAAAAATCTTAACGGAGCCCTGGAATTTTAACTATTATTATTTTGTTAATTTTTTTTTAAGATCACGGTAAATTAGCAAAAATCGCTGATAACGTTCACGATATTATTGAACGATGATTTTGAATTTGCATTGAATTTACATCTCGACATCAGAGATTATATATTTATATATTGTGACAAAATTCAATGTAATAAAATTGTGATTTTTGTCGAGTGAAAACTTTTTTCGGTTTGTTTTTGATAATCTGGAAATATTACCGAACGACATAACGATTGTGCGCGGCAAACGCGGAGACTGAATGGTAGCTAGCTTAGTCCAAAGTGGAAATGACAATGAATAAAGATCATGTCAGCCGAGAGTCAAAGCGATTCGTTGGGGTGGCAGGAAAAATGTTGAATTTTTATAATGCGCGGCACGAGGTAGATTGTTTATGTGCTCGAAACTCTCGAACGATTTCTCATCGCTAAAATCGTGAAATAATTGTAATCGGATATCGAAAAGAAAAATCACTTTACTTTTTACCATTTCGCATTTTTGATCCCCGCTATAGCTTCAAACTTCTACAAATTTTTAACATTAATAGAAGAATTTTATTTAAAAAATAATAAGAAAAATGGTATTTATATCAATCAATTGAAACAGATTATGTTTTAAAAAAATGAGAAAAATTGAATGCCTTTCAAACGTCGAATGATCGAAATTTTGTGAATTTGATAAGAAAAAAATTATTTAATTAGTGAAGATTTATAATCGCAGAAAAATGTTACTCTATGGAAGCACAAGACGTCGGTAAAACTCTTTGTGTACGTAGTACAACGTTCGTTAATGTAACGAGCTCATGTCGCGTCGAGGCTGCAGCAGCGACTACCGCAGTTCGTCGAAGATTATTCTCGTTTGGACCGGCTCGTATCGAAGCGAACGGCAAAGTGTATTTAATGTTGAACGCAAGCGCCGCGGCGCACTTTAATTTCGATAAACTAGAAATCACTCGTATCGTGGATATTCCTCGTCATTGTCATTGTACTCGACACATTGCCTCGGAATAGCCCCGCCTTCCCAACAACTTTTGTATATCTCAATGATGGATCATTATCAGGAAACATTCTTATTTTTACATTTTCATATCAATAATTAAATCCGGGTGCAGGAAAAAAAAAATCTTAACCCATCAATTTTTCGATGCCATTTCTATATCTATAATGCACTGTTCAATATTGGAATTGCGTTGAAAAATTGCCAATACAATTTAAAAAAAAAAACATTTTTTCACAATATAGAAGTTGGAGTCTCTGCTATGAAATAATTGAATAATTAAAAGTTACGGAAGAATAGTATTCGATTTATGACAGTCTTGTTGCTTATGAAAATAGAAACTGCATTGTTTTTGCAGTCTACATTGCTGGGAAATAACGAGTGTGGGAGTGGTCTGTGGGTGGCTCGGATGATAAGTCCAGCAGTATTGAAAATCAGCTGTTCCACAGGACTGTGTTCACGATCTAGTTTCATCGACGCTGATAATTTCCTCAATATTGCTACAACAAATTTATCGCGTTTGCTGTTATCAAATGTCATATTTACTATTGGATTTACAGAGTTTCATCCGCCGATAAATTTCTGTAACGAAATAAATTAAGTTAAAATATCTGCCGGAGTGACTGACCAATATCTTGGGATAAATGCGATATCGAATTTATATAAAAGTTTATTTAATGATCTTTAATCAAACCAAACCCTTAACGCACAATAATAAACTATCTCCGTATAAACGAAATGTGTAATTGTTCTCATGAATATTAAAAGTGCATCATACAACGTCCAAAAAGTTAGTTTGATTTGGTGGTTTTATTCGTTCATACGGGATTTCGGTTCTTAGTCGATCGGCGCATAGTCCGCTTAAATGTACCAGTGTGCAAAACACATATCGAGGCCGAGGTCGCACGGAAGTTTTGGCAATCGTTTGCACCCGATGAAGAAAACTCTTTGGTGACTTTTTTTCGTTTGCCGTTCACGAATTCGATACTTTTGGCTGAAAGCTGAAGGATACGAAAAATAAAATAAAAATCGTCTCCGCAAAAAAATGGGTCGGAGGTGGGGACTACGAATGTTTCATGAAAGGCGATGGGTGTAAATCGAGCAACACGAAGGAGCGAATACGAGAGAGAATTTCATTTCCATCGTGTCGGTAAAATTGAACTTCAAAGACGCCAAAAGTATCGACTGGTCGAGCCAACCGTGCAATCACAGCATTGGCAATGAAAATAAAAATAAACAATTGAAAAAATTCTGGCCAATGAAATCATTTGTACAGTCAAGAATCTCTCAATAGTTACGATTTACAGCGCCAATATGGCAATTGGAATTGGTCTATTGCGAGATAGACTGGCACAGAATTAGTGTCTCTATTCAGAGATAAATTGACGGACTTATCTGATTATCTCGGTACAAAGACTTTTTTTTATCAATGCCCTTTATGTAATAGAGAAAAATGGCGAAAAACATTTATTTACATCTGGCTAACAATTTCAGAAAATTTTATTTCATTTTTTATGTAAATCGAGATTAAACTCATTTTACTCCTATCCGATAAGAATATTTTAATGGATATTCGATATTTGATATGAATCTTCATAAAGTGGTCCAACTTGCCCGGAAGGGTCGTTTCGAAAGAGAAGAGTGCTTGTTTCTTATTGTTCGGTCTCAATTTGCTATATCTTGGCAATATCTTATTAAAATTTAAGCTCGACTCGTATGACGTACCATGAGCAATGACGCCCGATACGGACTGAGACATCCGCACGTAAGTATCTCCTCGAAATTCATGTTGTACCCCTTGTCGTCTGTGTCGTCGCATACGTTGTTAATCATTGTTTATTCAGTATTCACTAACGGCATCGACAATGAACTCTTCGATCACGCGATAATCTATCGTTGACTTAGTTCCTTTGTTTTACGCACACCACTGTTATATCGTAACCATAATAATGCAGAGACCAAAGTTCCACATTTTGCTTATCATCCGCGCATTCCGTCGATTAGCAAATTCCCACTAGCGTCTCGCGTCATTGGCACCATCGCGAATTTATTATATCCACAAGCCAATTTCTCGTCTCGTCAATAAAAAAAATTCCAAATTTTTGGAATATTCTTGCTTTACAGTTGCAAATGCGCTGGAAACGATATTTTTTTTTATTGGTTTAAACTCAAATGCAGTCGTAGAGATTTAATTTTACGCTCGGTACGATTTGTCGCTCACTGTTTAAATCGTCGTCCCAACAGTGTATTATTTTTTTTAATATATATATTTTATACTCCTTGCAGAAATTTACTTTTTAGAGATACGAATTGCTTCCGTATTTTCTACTGATAGATATGCTGCATAAGAATAATGCATACTGAGCAATAAATATTTTCGGAGCGGCTAGAACGGTGTTATCGCTGTTAGAAGGGGCGAAAAGCTAATGTGTGTAGTGTCCACGTTAACGCTTTATCAGCGTGAGATGAATCATTTTTTTTTTTTTTCGTCACGAATAGTACCAATAGTGATACTGTCGGTATGTCGGGGTGACGCCATACAGTAGCTAAGAAGTGGGATCAGGCGGTCGAGAAGTGGTAATCTATTATCACAATCCACTCAATAATAAAGTACAAGACCACTCGACACTCTCATAACCATTCTCATAGGCACCTCACGGACACTCATGGACGCCCAAGAACATTCGGGGACACTCATGGTCACCCATTTTTTAAGTGTCCATAAGAGGTTTAGACATTTTTTTTTTATGTATAAAATTCGTCGATCAGATGTCATACCGGAACTAGGTCATTTCGGATTTAAAATCTGATTTTTCGATTCTTAATTGGATCGTATCAGAATTTTTTTCTGAATAGGGGAGAAGTAGTATTGGAAATATTTTACTTCCACTATGACGTCATAGTCGGAGGACTGACGTCTTACCGGATTTTTTGAGATTTGAAATTCGTCGAGAAGTCGAGAGCACGTTTCTATTTTACCGACGGAGGACTGCCGGTCTCATTGGTGATTAACAAACTCAATTTTAAGGGGATCCACTCAGGTGAAAAACATCTAATTTGAATCTCGGAAATCTGTCTCTCGCTACTCCACCAAAAAATGTGATAATACTGGATAAAATTAGTTTTTCAAATACTTGTAACATATTAATTTTTTTTTCCGCATATCTTTATACACGAATATTTTGATAAGGGAAGGGACAAACAATATTTAAATTCTATGAGTGAGGTCTAACTTTGATTAAAAAAAAAACACTCTGGGATTTACTCTCTGAGTATTCACCATCATTTGCCAGTAAGGCTCGGCTTGATCGTTGCACTCTGTGACACAGAATTTCGGAACGCTCGTCGAACTGCCGGACATCGACGAGCTTCGTGACACTTGACTCGCGGCCGGTGTCACCGTCCTGTCCATCCCTTTGCTAAAATTAATAAACACCGATTTTTTTTTTTCTCAAAAAATAATTTCTAAGTAGAAAGAATTTAGCACAGAGCGTTTTTTTGGAATGTTTATATTTAACTCTGTCGGTTATAGTTTTCCTTTTCTTACGTACGTGGAAGTTTTCCGTTCAACTGCCTCAACCTCTTTACTCCGAGAAAATATCGATATCTTGAAAAACCAATTCCAGACGAAAAGAACAAATCGACAGTATTTCCACCAGATCGGAGCCATTCCAATTGGTCGAAGGCGAAATCGTCTCACAAAGTCTCGTCAGTTATCATCGCGAAAAGCGTTCTCGATCGAAACTCACTTTTCCTTTACATTTCCGTCACTTAATTATTTTTGTGGGCGCGAGAAGACATGATAAAAAAGATAAATAAAAACGATGCAACGACTGATTTGTTTTGCGAAGACCCGGTTCGATGGACCGGTCGCGGGAGACTTCGAAGTTATAAATAAAGAAGCGGATACACAATGGAACGATGGTTTAAGAAAGGAACGCGGACCCGTTACGGATCGAGAAAGTCCGTCTTGTCAGACGCCGCGCGCGGTGCGCAACGTTTTTTCGCTATACGGTATACAACGATAAATTTACAGAAGATAAATTTAGACGGATGTGGCAACGTCCTTGATACGTGTCTCTCTGACGTCTCACACTAAACTTGGCCGCAGACCGTCGAGAGACGGACTTTCGCCGGGGCAGAAAAAAAAAATTGCCTGGAGAAATAGTGCAATGGACTTGGATTTAAAAATATATATATGTATTTTTTCCACAAAAAAATTGTCCATCCATCACTACCTGACTGTGCCCGATGTGAGTTGTGGTTTTCCACCAGAATACGCTTTTCTTTTTTTGCGGACGAGCAAAAATCGTCCGTGGGTAAAATAGTTTCCTACCGTGGGTAATTCGCATTATTAACGATCGTGCATAATTGCCGACTGAAATAATAGCCGAACATTTTCCGATCCTAGCTTCATTAATGTAACACTGTAGATGACATGGTTTTTGGTCCAATATGTAAAAAAAATTAATCTTAGATCAAACAGTCTCTTAAAAGATTTTTTCTTACATTTTAAATACCTATGTTTCTCATCGTTTAAACTTACTCTTTTCGATGAACGGTAGAGCGAAGAAGATCCCGGATCTACGAGGTTCGGTTGTCCTGCGCTTATGTCGCCTACGTAAAATATCGGTCTGCTCGTGCTCCGAAGATCCTGAAAATATTATAACAGCAGGTTAATAAACTTCTATAAAATAAAATATAATAATTAACTCATTTAAATGAATATAAATAATGATGATCAACGATTAACTACGTTTCACATGAATAGACGCATATTCGCGAAGAAAATAAGGAGAGTTGATGGTAGTACGCAGTAAAAAATAATATCGTAATAATATCAAAGTAAAATCAGAATAAAAAATTTCATAAAAATAAATTTGTCAAATGTGGGAAAATCTCGTTTGTTCGATTTTGAATTTACAAACCTGCCCTTTTATTTCGACTGTCATTAACAGTTGTAGTTTGCACTCTTATTTGTTGGAAAATTAACGTGTAACAAATCATGGATGTTTGGATCAATCTCTATCAATTGTTACGGAAAAGTTGACATGGATGTTCCAACGTAAAGAATATTCATGATGTTAAAAAAAAAAGAAACTTCTACCTGATAGCCATGTTCCAGTTCAGTATAAGACATGTCAGAGCGGCTCTCATTGAGAAAGAAAAAGCTGTGCTGTTTCGTGAAGAATAAATCCGACGACTCTGCGCCTTCACCACCTTTGCCTGAAATACCAAATATGTATTAGGAATATTTACCATAATCCAGAAATTTTATCTGAAATGATAATTTTCCTTGTTATCTGCTCTAGTACATCCTTCGAGTCATTCCGTATAATCCCTACTTGTAATTAATTTTCACATGCTGATAGTGTATTTTTTATGTACGGCACTGTTTTCCCCTTGATCCACATATTCGTACGAGACTAATATAACATGATAGCTACATATATATACTTAGAGTTATCATAAATTTATTGTATCAGCAATGAATTTCTTTTAATACTTTTTTTTAAATCAAATTTTCAAAAACCTCTTTATAATCCTTCCAAGAAAGAAATGTTTACCTGTAATGGTGTTTTTTGATAACTAGACAGTTTTGCCCTTGATCTATGTATTTCTACTGCCTGCATTAATGTTAATCCTTCTAGCACCGAATGACACAAAAACCTTCGCGATGTTCCGGTACGAAAAACATTCGAAATTTAAGATGAACCCTTCACCGATTAATTTTTGCCTTAAAACAATGTCATTCGCGTTGGAAAAAAATACAATGCACGATTCGAGCGGTTAGGCCTGCCGTGCCGACTAACGTACGTACCGCAGTGTGTAAGTCAAATATGAACGTTCGCTCAAAGAGATATCTGAACAAATTTGTATAATGTTTAGTCACCAAAGTGTCCGCCGATCGTGGACGATGAACGACCGCAAATATAGGATATACCGCAGTGTATTTAGCATTACGGTATGCTACACGATAGAGCTATAGGAAACATATAACGATTAAATGCAGTAACGATTATACGATGTACTAACCTCAATATCGCGAACTTCGTATTTTAGTTTTTTTTTCTTTTCAAATTTAATTTTTAAACACACGGACGGTTTAGACGAGAGATATTCGATTGAAAGGATGTATATGACTGAAAAAGCCGGCACATGCGAAAATTTTTTGAATTCGTTGACAGTACACTTGTCAATTTTCCGACATCTTGCGTGAGTGTGCTCAAAGAGTCGAGGTATGGTAGCGAATGGTAATTTCACTCGGGAATACAGGCATCGAGCCTGCATCGCAGCGCCATTCTCCGTCGCGTGGCCGTCCAGGCAACTGTTTTGCCGAAGCGAATTAAAATTTCCCGCCATTTTTTTTCTCTCGTCGGAAGAATCAAATATTATCTGCAGGGATAAGTTTTGCATCGATAAAATTTCGAACATATCGTAACTCATCAATGATGTAAAGCCGGTTCTACTGAAATGGCGTAATTACACTTCAGAAATCAATTTCCATTGAAAGTTAAAGCATAATTTTAGATATGAATTCAACATTGTAAACTAATGCGATATTTGTTCTGACGCAGAAATTTGCTACATGTAAATTATAGTTTATAAGTCTTTCTACGAAGGTTCGTATGATCGCCGCGCTCATCCAATTCGCGTTAGACACGGATAGAAGTTTAATGCCCACGCTCTCCCCGTTCTCGCGTCTGACGAGACACGGAGGGGGCGCTCAGAGCCAGATACACAGACCGTGTAAACGATGGCAAAAGAGCAAAGGGGATCCTCGGTGACACACTCTTGATCTGTTATTGTGCATCGCATAATTCTTAATCGCTTTCGATTCTGTATGACCTACTTGCTCTACGGCCAGTTATACTCGGTTAGCCGACGGCTCGCACCCCTGCACGTGTCACTCGCCTTTCATCCTATCATATTCTTTCCATGCGAGCGGTTCTTGTCGACTTCAGAAAAAAAAGTGCCTTCACATTTACCATTCAAGGACACTTAAATCAACTTACCAGAAATTATAAATCAGATAATTCGCAATTGGATAAAAACATTCCATTCAATTGAAATCTTCGATAAAATAAGAGATAAAAAAAAAATACTTGTTTTCATTCACTGCCTTGTAATAGTAAATTTAAGGGTAAGGTTAAAAATATAATGGAACCTTCGTCGAAACTGATTGGGTAACGAAAAAAGGGGAACTAACAGGAACTAATAGAATGTAATGAATGCAAAATAAGAGCGAAGGTCTCGTTTTTGTGAATTTTCGACGAAATTGGAGGTATTTTCCAACTTTCGTTGCTAAAAAGGATGAGACATTTGAGACAAATGACCAGAAAGCATATATAAATTAGTCCGAAATTCGATACCCAAATCGCGTTTTCTGTCAAATTTCTATCTGATAGCTAGACAGGTAAATAAAAAATGAGAAACCTATAAAAAAAAAGTTAACCTATAAAAAAAAAATGTTCTCATTACCGCCACGTTTCAGATTCTCCAAGTGCGAACGAGTAAAAAGAAAAACTCTCGAAAGTTGCAAGCTTTGCGTTGTCAATGTCAATTTGAGGGTAAACTACCAAAAAAAGTCGACCCTTCATCAAGATTAATCGGGTAACAAAAAAAAGAAGGAATATCACGAAAAACTGAATATAAAAAGCGAGAAAAAAAAAGGACGAATAGCAGGGTAGAATGTTCGTCGAAATAGAGAATTCGTCCAACACTCGTCGCTAATAGGGATGAAGATGACATAACCGGGGATAAACAGCGGATCGAAGGGGAGTATACGAGGCGCACGTGTGCCAGTATTTGGATCATGTTCATTCTTCGTCGCTTCGGTGCATCCCAATGGAATAAATCTGGGCCGGGCGTCACCCTTCGAAAAGTCGCCGCAACGGGGTCACGCCTTGTTAGTTGTTCTGGGCCGCTTTGTGAAAATTGTCCGATTATGGAATGAGAGAGAGTACAGCGTCGAGAGAAAAATTGCGACCCCTCATTTATCCCCCCGATCGGTCTCCGCATTCGAGGAAAACCTGTCGACGGATTTGGGGGTTATACTCACGATTACTGTGCGTAGAATAACGGTACGTCATTGATCCGATCGTATCGAAAAAGATAAGTCGTGTTTACTTGTGTTAAAATATCGAACATGAGATTGATAAGACTTATACCAAATTTCTTCACCGTACGGTAGTTGAAGCCGTATTTTGAACCACTATGATTTTTTTAGCGAAGAGCTTTCGATTTAGACTTTTTCGTTACTACAACATGAGTGCGCATGCGCAGTCATGTAGCAATTGTGAAAACCGTTAAATCGAAAGCACTTGAATCGAATGAAACGACCGGGAATGCCGAGTACGTAGAGATTCCACTAAAAAAGAGTGTTTTATCTATCGGTAAAAAATATGACGAAATTTAAGACAAATCCTGTTTAATTTTTATCGAAGTTTGTATAATCTCAAAAATTTTAAGTGAAAAATTGTGGCTGAAGATCGACGAAATATCGTTTTGTTCGAAAATATCTGTTAACTTTTGCTAAAAATTAATAAAACCATCTGAACGAAATTCATTTGACGCAGAAGGATTTTTATGTAGTGTGAATAAATTTACGAGTTCGTTGAATTTTCTTGGTGAACCTGTAGGAGATTTGGTGCGAGTGCCGACGGTTCGAGCATTGATCCGTGGCGTCAGCTTGCAGTTAGGTCTGTACCGAATATAACTGTGTATATATATATATATACATACATTGCGTACATATATCTGTACCAGATTATACGTAGATGTTCCATACAACTGCGTACAGCGTTAGGCAAGATCTACCAAAAAATCTGCCACGACTCGTCATTCGTTCAAATAAAGTAGCAGCGCATAAAATTTTAATAACTTAAAGTAAGCGTACCGTTCTATTTTCTCCAAAATAAAACAAAATGGCTCCCTCCCATCGCGAACATTTTTTATACCGCCAAAGAAGAATTATCATGCGATATATGCAACCTTAAAAGAGATAAAATAAATAATAGATCAGTCTAAAAAAGGAGGATAAAAATAGCACGTGAGGCAGAGACACGCACGTCGATTATACGTATCGTATATATTAATAATTTTGCGCAGCCCCCTCTGCTGACACTTGCCGGGGAAATACAGTGTGGCGCGATTCGACTCGACGAAATTGCGAGAGAAATTGCGGTGACTCCGAGCCCCATCCGTTCATCCCTCGACCGCGTCTCTCCGACTGTTCGAAAACAGAAGGGCGTTCTATGATAGAGACGGAATAACTCAGGCAGATAGAAGAATCACAGTAAAGTGAAAAGGGGCCACGAGTCAGTTACCTAATATGCGTTTAATTAATTTTCTACACGTCGAGGCATTCGTCTCGCTTTGGCGACACTTACACGGCAACAATATGTTCCACACGTGTATCCACGACTGTTTTCATGTCCGATACTCACACGCACACGCACACGCTCACGCACACGTTCACGCACACGTTCACGCACACGTTCACGCACACGTTCACGCACACGTTCACGCGCACGTTCACGCGCACGTTCACGCACACGTTCACGCACACGTTCACGCACACGTTCACGCACACGTTCACGCACACGCTCACGCACACGTTCACGCACACGCTCACGCACACGTTCACGCACACGTTCACGCACACGTTCACGCACACGTTCACGCACACGTTCACGCACACGTTCACGCACACACTCACGCACACGTTCACGCACACACTCACGCACACACTCACGCACACGTTCACGCACACACTCACGCACATGTTCACGCACACGCTCACGCGACGTTCACGCACACGTTCACGCACACGCTCACGCACACACTCGCGCACACGCTCACGCACACGTTCACGCACACGTTCACGTCAATTTAATTTTTTCAACTATCAAAATGTTTAAGTATTCGGATCAAGAGTTTGAACGAATATGTAAAAACGATTTTTAAAAAATTCTGAACTCTGTGTTTCTCGCCAGATATTTAATCGTCGCATCGAACTAGGGAGTAAGATAATTCGATGTAAACACGCTGCAGTTGTCCTTGTCGTCTTCGATTTTTCCATGTGACGTGGACGTCGTCACGTTTATAAAGTTGAATGCGATAGTGTTCATTACAAGGTCAGAATTATAAACGGTCGGGTAATAGTTGCCGGTGAAATTAACGTTTGCTTCGGGGCACCGTTCGCAATTTGTGTGAAAGTCGTTTCATAGAATGTATATGTTACAGGGAGACTGATCGTTATCCGACGGCTTCGAAACGCCCCATTGGCGTCGCATCGATTTACGAGATGTTAGATTACGAAGATCGCTGCGCGTCCGCTGCGAACTTCCAACAGTGATCAACGTGAAACGGTGTTTTTTTTCTATTAAGGTTTGAGCATTGAGTGAAAAAAAAATCTAACGCGAAAAGTGAGCATAATGAGAGGCGAAGTTATATTAACTGAGCCTGAGGCTTTCAGTCACGCACAGAACGAACTATCGTGTGACTTTACACAAGAATGTCCGTAAGCATTTCCGCGAAAATTCGATTCCGTCTTCTACCGTTCATCTTCTTTGCATCGTCTAATTTTTTTCGGCAGTCGTAGCAAAGCCATGCGGACAACTGAGATTTCGGCTGTCGCCGTGGTTCTCATCGCGGGGATCTGTCAAACGGAAATTGTCCTTCCGACCTCGAGGGCAGACGAATCAACCAGAAGAGTCGTCGACGACTTGGTAAGTTTTCTGTTTCAGTCACTGGAAAGGACGTTGTTCATTGGGACAAAATATTTTCTTTTTTATTTCAAAAATATATCTGAAAGGTTCTGGAGTATTTAAAAGTTTTCAGATCTTACAAAATATTTCTTGAAATATATGGAAATCGTGTCTTGATTTTTAATTCATTTGAATCTTTCATAAATTTGATGCGTACTAATCCCTTATTTAAATATTCTTAAAAATACCGTTTTCGAACACACGAGTAAATTACATTTGCAAGTCGGTTCAAATTCCGAACTCTCTTATATATAAAAAAAATGAAAGGATAAAAACTGAAGGAAAAATAATAATAATTCAACGGGATTCCAGGTAAAAATTGTGACATCCTGCTTCAAGAGCCGGATTACCGCTGTAGGCCTCGCTGGACATTTGCCCGACATTCTCATAAAAAGACTGTCGGTTCAACATTCAATTCCTACAGTATTGATGGACAATAGTCGTGTCAAAAATAACACGGAAGTTCATCTGGTGCCCAAAGAATTTCAATACAAACTGCAGGTCTTCATAGTAGGAGCCTCTTCTTGGAATCAACTCACGGAAACCATCAATAGAGGCATCCGATCTTCAATTTTCTGGAACAATATGGCTTCGTTTATTATCCTCGATAAATCTCCCAGATGCAGGAATATTATCGATTACTTGGTGATAGCCTGGCTATACGAAATACTCAATGCAAAAGTCATGTGTTTGTATCGTAGAGGATGGATTTATAATTTCAATCCTTTTACGAGACAGGCACCAGTTTCATGGGTACCGGTCCATGTTTTCGCAGGAAAAAATAATCATCCTGTTACTGTATTCGAGTGGGCGTATCTGAATAACGATATAAAATGCGTAGACTTAGATTTTGTCAAGACAAAAAATCTCGGTGGTTACAAAATAATCGTAGATGGTCATCCAAAAACCTTAGAGTTTACGGATGAGAAGTTTGTGAGAACGAGTCAGGAATGGGCTCGTACGAAAAGAACTCTCTACACAATTTATCGTGCTGTAAATGCAATTCCGAAATTCACGGGTCGAATAAGGAACTTTACTTTGTCCGATACAGAAATGAACATGCGTTACTCTTTGGGTCATCGGTCGGGTCGATTCGCTTATCCATACCAACAGTTTGGAGTAGTTCTTGTTTCTAAATTCAAAGGTCATAAATCTCAATTGGAAAAAATTATGTCTATCACCGATATTTATACGAGAATCGGTATGATTATCGTTTACTTTGTAACTCTGATTTTTTTCAAGTTTTTCGTGCAACAGACCTTTTTGACGGCGATACTTAATCTTGTTCGTATGACTTGCGATACTTGTTTTACACATATAACCGATAACACCGCACAGAGAATATATCTAACCGGTCTATTTTTTTTTGTCGTAATAATGCAGATTATTTATCAAGGCGATTTAGCATCTCTGTTGACTAACAAAATTCCGTATAAAAATATTAATTCAATTGAAGACCTCGTCAATGAGGATTATATAATTTATGGTGAACCTGCTTTTAATTCTTTGATGAAGGGTTCCGGACTTGAGAAAAGATTCATTAATGTTTCCAATCCTGCCGACTGTATTAAACCTGTGCTGGATCACTCGTCAGCAGTTTGTTTATATTTTGGTGATGGCTACATAATGGATGTGGCGAAACAATTTGACTTGCATTTGAGTAAGGAATTCGTCGCTCAATTCGCTATGGCTTTCGGAATCAAACGTTTTTGGTATTTCGAGGAACAAATTAATATAATACTTGGAAAAATGATGGAGGCTGATATTTTTGAGCCCTGGCATATGAAATGTAGTCCATTCACATTAAACGACTTTCAGATTGATAAAGAAGTTTTGGAGAATACGGACTATAAAATAATAGAATTGAAAGAAATAGTATTTGCATTTGTTATTCTCGGTATCGGACTACTGTGCGCTACTGTTACTTTCGTCGTCGAACTAACAATTCATCGATGCAATTCCCGATCGAAAAAACAAATCTGAAAGAAAATCAAACATATGGAAGGTGCGAAAAAGAATGTTCGTGCATAATAGTCATTCCAAAATTTGATTGAACAAAGTACCGAAACAAACAATTACTTCACGAATAATATTTTCCGCTTATTTTGAATCCGCATGAATTTTTTTCAGAATTCGATAGAAGAAAAATTATATTTATTTGGAAAAAATGATAAATCGAAAAAAGTTGATGGACAATTTGTTTTGAAATTTTTATTTTTCAACAATTCGTCAATTACATTTTGAATGTATTATTGTATATAAAAACAATCTTTTCAGTACGTTTTTCGTGCTGAAAAAAATATGCTCGTCATTTTCAGGAATTCTTAATAATAAAAGTCGGAATAAATGAAGAAAAAATTCAAGGGGCCGTTTAACATTAGTAGATCGTTTTTTAATTATTTTTGTTGCCTTGTAACAATGTATCGTCGTGAAGCCAATGATCAACGTAGAGTGCTGTGCACTATTGTAATGCATCCTGTATTTACAGACAATAAAAAAATCATAAAGATATGATTTTCATATGATAATTCGATACGGATTGTATTTCACTTTAATCGGCAAAAGGATTTTCAGAGTGTGCAGGTCGCGTGTCGCAATATGTTCCGTCACTGTCGTATTTGAATCTACATTTTGGAGCACGCGACTGACCGGTCGCTCGACAATGATGATCATCGTATTAAAAATTAATAAAATTATCGGAGTACTCGCCCACTCCGAAAAACCATAAATGGTTGAAACTCAAAAAAAAAAAAAAAAAAAAAAATGGAAAAAAGAAAAATATTTAATTGAGAGATAAAAAAAATTCTTGAAAAAAATGGACCTTTTTTTAAAGAGGGCTTATGACAGTATCAGCCATTCTGCGTATGATTATTCTTCATTTCAAGCCCCAGAATAAATTGTGGAATTTTCAAATTTTTCAGGCTATCGAATCGCGTCTAAAAATAATTTAATAATTTCATATTGATTTTTTATCACGACCTCAAATTTGCACCTCGAGCAGCAATGTTCAATTTTATTTTTTTTTGGATCTCGAATAGTTTATAACAGTGATTGAAACAGATATAGAAAGACTTACCCCATTTTGCCCCAAGTGTTCATCAACCCCCACTCAACCCTATGGAAACTCCAAGCGCGCCGCCCGCCGGATAAGCTCACCCAATGCCAAGGGCTGCGAGGGTGTCTTATCAAAAACATTTCAGCCAATGGAAACGCCCTGCCTTCACACATGTACCGAGAACCTCGAATTTGTGCGCATGAGCCTCGATTATTTCTCCAATGCAATTTACCCGGATAGGCGTGGTCTCAAGACAAATCGCATCCAAAATTTTCCACGGATTCCGAGATTCTTCATAATCCGAAGATTCATTCGATAACAAGATTCGTCGGAAGGTAGTTCAGAATTTTTCTGGAAAAAAAATGTTTACGGGATTAATTTTACAATTAAATTAAATACTCAACGACGGGAAAAAAAAAAAATTATTTTCAACGTCATTGAACACCGGAATTCCATAAAAGTGGCGAATAATCTCAGTTAATGGTCAACGTGTCTGAGCGATAACATTTTTTTTGTTATTTTATATTTTGTGGAAAAGCGATCAAAAAATTATTTTTGTGAAGTGCGAGTGCGACATATTTTGGGAATTTTTTTTTTTTTCAATTCGCAGATTATTCTGTGTTTCGGAGTAATTGAAATGAAATTTGAAGATAATTGTATGGGGAATTAGAAAAATATCGGGGTGGGAAATCGGAGCGGTGAATGTTACATTGGTTTTTTTTTTTTTTTTAATAGGCGATTGCTTCAGAAATGTCGCAGTACGTCGGAAGCGATCTCGGTACTTATCCCATGTGGGATAGTTCGGTTTTGTATCAAGCACCACCGCCCAGTCATCCTCACGTCAACGATCATGGATTATACCGGCAACCCTGTGCATTGCTTCACCAAAGGTACGATTTTTCTACAATTAAAAATGAATTTATGAAAATCGTGCGTACGATTTTTTTTTTATTCATTCTTTGCAACTGCTCTCCATCTGCTATCTGTAGCTTCTTCTCAAAGGTTTTCGTGATTGACATTTTTGCACAGCTTCACTACTGTCGTTTATCTTCCTCGTGAAGGAAGTTTTGTCGTTGAAATAAATAAATCGCATTTACATTTCCTAATTTTCGAACCTGTAATTTTGAAGAAAAAATAAATCATGAAAATTAAGCTCTCGCATAGCTTCTTTGTGTGAGAAGAAGAAAACTTCTCTCAGCTGTGGCCACAAAGCAAATGAAATGAAACACCCCAAATTTTGTCATCAAGAATCGCCACAAGAATTTTTGGACCATGAATCCTATAGCGAAAAAAAAAAATCATTGGTTCATATCATAAATTATTATTCACTACTTACTGAGCTGCAATCATACACACACTGCTTTTTAGTAAAAAAAAAAAATTGTCACGACCCTTGAATAAATAATTAAATAGATTGCAATGTGAGATTCGAACCATTTTTTTCTGATACGCTGGCTGTATTCCTGAGGTCCTGTAGAAATATTTTCGAAAAATCTGTAAACTCTGAGGTTCGAATTTTTTTTTTCCGGAGTTTGATTAACGATCGTTACTCCATCATTGTAATTTATTGTCAAGTTAATATTTCCCTCCTTTCTTCACATTTCCAATTTTTCTTCACCTTTCCTAAATTTAAAAACCAGTAATCAGAATAGATTGTTAATAAAATTAAAAAAAAAAAAACTCACAGTCGATACACACCGAACGGTCGATTGCCCGGTCAGCCAACTTCTTCTTCGAAGAAACCGAGACGAAGAGTCGCCTCGGTATCGCAGCGTCGAGCTGCGAACATCCGCGAGAGACGAAGAATGTTCAATCTCAATGAGGCTTTCGACAAGCTTCGCAAAAAAGTGAGTACCGAAATTTTCTTAAAAAATTATTGAATTGTCGAGATTTTTTATTCGGTCTTATCGAATTAATTTTTTTTTTTTTTTACATTTTTTCAGGTCCCAACATTCGCTTATGAAAAAAGACTGTCGCGTATCGAGACTCTACGTTTGGCGATAACTTACATAGCCTTCATGGGCGAACTACTCGGGATCGAGTCGAACAGCCCGAAACCCGATTATATTCCACGCGATTATTACTTGCCGAATTGAAGATAAATGAAGATCATTTTTATAAATGTTTCTCTGACACAATAGTCGGAAATGAAAAATCAAATAATCCATCGTCTTCCAAACTTGATGACCGACAACGGTCATCGAGTCGCGTCGCTTTAATTTTTTCTTCTTTTCTGACGAAATTCGAAAAAATTCAATACGAAGACAATTTAAAAAAAAATTTTTAAAGGCGCAAAGAAAAGTTAATCGTTTATGATAATTAGTTCGTTTTCACGAGTACGGTTAAAATTTATGAAAATCTCGAACTTTTTTGTGATTCGACAGACCATATTGGCACGTTTTTTTTTTCTGAATTGCACGTGCTTCAGATAGACAAGCACCATGAAAAAAAAACCGAATGTAGCGTTTTTCCGACTGGGAGGATATTCTCATTATGATAACTCGAAGCTTTCCATCACAGGATGCTCTGATGTGTTGGAATAATTTTTTTTTTCGGATTGAACTTCCTATCAAATCATAGAGTATCGATTGCAGTGCTCTCCTAAAGTGTCTAACTTTCGATTGATTAATCGAATTTTTAATTTAATTAAATTAAACCGTCATCATGTCTTCCAGTAATATATATATATATATATATATATATATATATATACATATATGGCAATAGTATAATATAGTAATCAAGTCGTAAAGGCATGTATAGTATCTATGTCGACTCTTTTTTTAATGCCTTTGTAATTGATTTTCATTCATTCGTTGAAAAAAATGTTATCTCACGACAAAAATATCACTGACGACTGATGTGTTAAGAACTCTTTGATGCTAGTCTTTGTTTGTGATAGAAACAGCTGGGGTACCTTATCTTAGAAATTATTCTATTTCATAAAACGACATGGCCCTCCAAAATTGTGTGACTATGTATAATTACGTCCATATTGTTAGATTAATGGACATGCGTACTTAAGTTATTGATGTAATTGTCGATTAATAAATACGGTACTGATCGATTGAAGAACACGATTGGTTCGATTTCTTTCTTTCGGTATCAATCATCTGTTTGCAAACGAAAATTCATCGCAGGGATCACGTGCTGAAAGGACGAGCGTACCGATCGCATTTTGTGGAGGAAAACAGTTCAGGACCAACCTCGTGTGTGACCGATTCAGCAAATCGCCCCATTACAGATTATGAAGTCCTGGCATTTTTTTAAGCATTTAGAATTGAAATCATGTTGCATTGCAGTGAAATATACACAACTGTATAGATTTTATAGTTGCGCCGCCAGGCGGCCTTATCACAATTCGTACATATAGTTTCGTCTCCTGTCCCGGCTCTATGCGCTCCATGACACTGAATAATCCAAAACAAACAATGTCCATAAGATTGAATCGATTGGAAAAAATAAGTCGCGATATCTATCGACTGGAGGCCGAAAAGGACCCGCAGGTGTCCTCGAAGACATTTCACGGAGTGAATTTTTCAAAATTTGCATTCGACGATGCCGGGGAGCGTCTCGTCGCGACAGACAGTCGAGGTTATGTTTACCGGCTCGAGCTGCGAGGAAACGACGAAGTGTTTTACGAGAAACTTTGTAAACTCGAACTTTCGACATGTGTAGCGTTCAATCCGCTCGATCCATCCGAAATTCTTCTCGCCTCAGCGGCCAATAACAACATTGGGATTCATCGTCTCACCACACAAGACCCTTCGCTCTATTTAGCTCGTCTGTCCGGTCACCGTTACGCAGTTTCCCACATGAGCTTTCACCGAGACTACTGCTTGAGCGTATCGGTTAAAGAAGCGATAATATGGGACTTGCGAACCTTGACCAAGTCTCACCGGCTTCGTCTCCTCTCGCCCGGTGCTAATCTGAAGAAGTCAACTTTCTCGCCGTCTGGTCAGATCGCAGCTCTGTACTTAAGCGACGATTTGCAGATCTGGCCCTTTGAAAACTTTGACAATGAGTCAAGAGTCTGCCTTCGAGATTTTGGTGTTCGAAATGTGAAAGATTTCGTGTTTACTCAAGACTCCAGAGTTGTAGTCTTCTGCGCTTCGAGGGGAGGAATATTGGCACTTGATACGTCGCATTTTGAACTTGTTGCCAGACTGGATACATCTCAAAGTGCTACGATAACCAAACGGCTTGCTGTATTCCCTCGACCGTTGGATGCCGGAGCAAACAGCATTTTTGCTGTTCACAGTGCTGATGGTTCCCTACAATTTATGAATCTTAGTTCTGGAACAATCATTCAAACACGCCAATGTTCTTGGAATGGAATCAGAAACTTTGGGATCTCCAAACAAGGCAGATGGTTGGCCTGCGTGGAGGTAGAGGGGAACCTCATCCTGTGTCGCACGGACAGCATATTTCTGGGTGAAGGGCGGGTCACAAAAAATACGGCAGTGCTGAGCAGAGGTCGAACGGCTCATCGAGCAAATCAGCATCTGCAAAGCATTGGAACGGATGTCAGAGAAGAACTTGGACTTTGCCGATTGCTGCCGATTCTGAAGGAGTTTGGTGAATATCCTGACAAGCATAGAGTTCTTATATGGAAGACTATTATGAAACTTCCAACGAACAGAGATGCATGTGCTGGTCTGACAGAAAAGGCTTCGAGAGAAGCTTTCATAAGGGATATGCTCAAGGAGTATCCTCTAGCGGACAGATTGAAAGCTTCGCTTTTGGGTACAACAGTCGAAAGACTCGTTCGATGGTGTCCTCTGCTCGAACAGTGCCAGTTCCTGCCTGCCCTCGTCTTTCCTTTTCTCATAGTTTTTCAGGTATTTCAATTTATTTTGTACTGTTAATAAAAAATAAAAATTCTTCATTGATTTATCTTTGATAAAAAATTATGGAGTTTGATGCTAATGTTAGCGAAATTCAATCAAATAACAATGATGATGGTTCATTAACAATGATATTATTATATTTTAGTATGACACCGAGTTAACACAATTTGCAGATTGTCCTCACTGAAGATCGTTAATCTCTGTGCAGAAAGATCGTCTACTGGCGCTGGAGGCTTCGATAACAATACTCTCAAACTTTTGCCAAAGATGGTTCGAGTATCATCCTCTTCCACCGCTTAACGTACTCGGCATTGTGGAGAATGTTCTTCTCGAATCGGATCCCACCCTCTTAACTTGTTTTTGCGAGCGCGGTATCACCTCAACCGACTACGCTTGGCCACTTCTTCGCACCACCCTCAGCGAAGTACTCGCCGCCAACGAGTGGCTGACACTCTGGGACAATCTTCTCACAAATCAACGACCATCTCTGCTGATCATGTGCGTCGTCGCTTACAGTATCTGCTCGCGCGAGACGATAATCTCGCTGCTCCGAAAACCGGACGATTTTCGATGCTTCTACGGCAAACAGGGCAACGTCAGCATTAAGGAACTGCTTAGAGTTGCGCGTCGACTCGATTCAAACACACCTGAGCGCATTCATCCTAAACGCTATCTCAGGTAAGAGATTAAGAGAATGCGTGACTAGTTTTTAACTCCTTACCTTGTTTACCGACGGAACTGATCAACTTCTTAGTTTCAATTTATTTTGCGTGCAATCGAATTTACTGGCGGTATTACAGTCCGGATAAATTGGAAATCGCTTTGCTCTATCGGTACAAAGGAAGGTCCAGCAGCCTTTTAATTGCTTCGGATTCTTATTTTTGTGAAAAATCTTAATCCTTGTCAGCTTCAATCGTGATTTTTCAATGATCAGGGACAATTTCGTTACACTGCCGAAAGATGGACCTTATCCGCCGTTTCTGATGCACGAGTATCCAAGATTTCTCACCGATCAACAATCTGATCTTGTGCAATTACGAGCACTCAAGGAAGAAGAAAAGATACTACGAGAATATCGTCAAAGGGCGATTAAAATTGCGGAGGAAAAACGTCTACGTAGCGAGTCGGAGAAGTTTGTCAAAGAGATCCAGCGAATCAGAATGATGGGTGAGTTTAGTTTGTGTTATCTTTTATTTTCATTGAAACTGTCACAGGATTGCGATGCTCTATTTTGTTTTTTTTTGTTATCACAGAATTACGAAAATGTTACGAGGAACAGCTCAGAACAACGAAATTTAACGTTGATACTGCTCGCGAAGAGATTCAACGATGTCCTTCCATTTACGAAGAGACTGCATCGAGATCGATGGATCATTACAGATCCGTGGAGATGGAGGCCACTGGAGAGAGCATTAGAAGAAACAGATCGATTACGACAAGCAGTCGGAGTCGTTCGAACCAGTGCGAAGAACTTCACAAACAAGTTCGAAAACTCGAAAGCGAAGTGCAGCAATTTCTCGGAGTTTTACGAGCAAAACCTTCCGTCGATTTCGGGTGATGGCTATAATCTCCGCAAAAAAAAATGTACGCGATATCATCAATTCTTTTCCACGTCGCAGAAAATTCCTTTGCGATTTTTAAGAGGCAGAAAACCGCGGTCGGCATTATGTACAAAAGAAAAATGTTACTTTCACTCTGAGTGGAACATTGAATTGCTTAGAGTACTCAATTAAGCCACGTTAATTCCATTATCGACGCGAAGTTACTTGGAAATTGAGCTACAAAACCGGATGGAAAAATTGAAAAGATTACGGTTTTTGTAAGGTATAAATATTGGTACAAATTGTATAAATCTTTGATATTTTCTACATTTTGTAAAATTTCACATGGAATGTATTAGAAAAATGTAATGAGCTCGTAAAAAAATATTTACTATCGCGTAACAATTAGCCGATCGCCATAAACAATGAGATAATTTTTATAACTTAGCTCGTTCCGTCTTTTTTATAAATATATATAATAAAAATTCTTATTTTCTACGGCTCAATGGTGCTCTATTAAAAACCGAAATAAAAATTCAACAATGTTCGAACCCGTTTAAAAGGTTTCGAACGAATTCGGGCAAGCTCCATTCGGATCTGTTTCAATATTAGGAATTTTTGGTATCAAATCTTTTTGGTTCTGAAGTTCACAAATTTGTAACCCTCGTACCATTGCTGTATTTAAGACAGCTGTTAATTATTAAAAAAAAATAATTTAAAAAAAAACGTAGGTCAATCGTATTTGATGAAGGAGTGAACGGGAATGCTGATTTTGTCGCGGCCCTTCAGCGCGATGAGTTCCATCACGACCAAACACTCGACGATAATTGCGCCCGTGCCCTGCAACAGCTTTACAGCTGCTTCCATACTTCCTGTAAAAAAAAGAAAATCAAAATAATCTGTAATTTGAGGTGACGCTGAACCTTTTTTCAACTCGTTACTTAACGTTTTACCGACGAAAGCAAACGATTTCTTAGTTTCAACTTAGAATTGTTAATACATGCCACCCATATACCTCAAATCGTGCAGGACTATAATATTGACATGAAATCGTGAAATATATCATAGCATGTCAAGTATGTAAAGCCCATTTAACGAAATCGACTCGTTCCGTCGGTAAAACAGGAAGGTCCAGGAGTCCTCTCAAGCAACATAACTTCTCGACGAACTCCAAGTTTTTAAAACATGCGAGGTCATTGACCTCTTATCGATCGTAGTACCAACCTCCGGTCGCCAATAAGTCGTCGACTATCAGCACTTTGGTTCCCTCCCTCATGCTCTCTGTTTGAATTTCGAATGTCGCCTGAAAATTACAAAACGTGAGAAAAAGCGTTGATTTGTATTCTTTTTAAATACGGTTCAATATAAATAAAAATGTTTTTTGAATTTTTTTCTTTCATCGTAAAAATGACGGTAATTTCGTAGCGGAGGAACCAGTTGAGAGTTTGTACCTCGCCGTACTCCAACGTGTAACTTTGTCGCGAGACTTGACCCGGCAATTTCCCCTTCTTCCTTATCGGCAGAAAGGGCTTGCCAAGTTCAACGCTGATAAGGGGCCCAAGAAGAAACCCACGTGAGTCCAGTCCGACGATTGTGTCCACCTCGAGAAAAAGCACGTGTTCGACCAGCAAATCCTTCAGAGCTCTCATTGCTGTTACGCTTTGAAATATGCCAAATATGTCCCTATTTTTTCATGAGGACAAATACAGACAATTCATTAGTATAGATATTTTAATGTGACCGTCTAAAACCAAAATCAGAGAGACATTAAATTACGATCGATCTATCACATTACATCGATGATTTTTACTTTGTCTTATACGTGACCAAACAGCACGAACAATTTTTTTGTTAAACTTCTATTTCTATAAAAAAATGACGTTATACTCACCGATAAATTATTCCTTCCTTGGGAAAATTCGGATATGTTCTGACCGCCTTCTCGACGACCTTAAGTTTCTCACTTTTTTCCATTATTCAAAGATTATATTTATTATAAATTGTTTTTTTTTTCCTCGGCTATCGAAATAAAGATTATTTTGTCTTTCGAGATTAAAAATTGGATTGACAATAAATTGTTTTGAAAAATATATATTTATCGTAATTATTTAGTCCCTATAAAATATGTTGGTTGTTATTGAGTGATCAGAGTATTGCGACACGGTGTGCTATCCGACATGCCAGATAAAAATTAATTTGCACACGAACCTCGGAATCGTCTGTCGTGATGCGAGGCTGGAGAATCTACGAGTAAATTCGGGTCGACTCGCATGAATGCGACGCAGAAGTTCGTGCTCCACGATCACAGATAGCGCAGTGACAATTTAAATAATTCGATTTACTTTTCGATTTTCTTGTAAAAAAACCAATCTCGATCGATTCCAATGAAGTTTCGAAATTTTATCTTCCATTATTTTATTTTGTATATATATTTTTATGAAACATTCGGAAAAACTATTTACATCCATGACTATTGACCACTACGCAATACTACCTCTTCCTATCGCAATAAAGGCTTCGTTCGAGTTTTGTAATTTTTATTATTGGTCAGCTCACAATCAGCCGTATTACAGTAATTTTTTATGTAATCTTAGTTCGGAGCGTGATGTTTTAAACTCTATCCCTTATTCTTCTTCGATACCTTTAACTTTCCAATCCTCCTAAAGCTCGAAAATAGAATTCGTCGAAATCAATCATTAATAATGATAACACTAAATCTAGGGGCGATTTAAAAGTCGAATGTAATGCGTTAAAAGATCCGCTTATCACGTATTAAAACCTGGTTTTTTTTCACAATCGAAAAATTTTATCGGCAAATTAAATCATTTTTTTTTCTGTTTTATTTGTTACTCCGAAAAATGCGAATATCAATCAGAACAGAAAGAACTTCACAGTTTTTTTTTCTCCACAATTATCCTCTGTTCTCTGTGCCTTGCGTACACTTTCATTTTGCTCCTCCTACTCCTGACACCCCCTCAAGCCGCAAATAACGTGGAATTTTTTTGCCATAATTGGCATTTTTAAATACTTCCTATCTCGATTTTCCAAAAAGCGAAACGAGAAGGGTGCGAGCGAACTTCGCGTCGTGCAACAAATAAGCAAAATCGCTAAGACGAGAGACAAATTAATTTAAAAAAAAAGTTGTCAATACAATACCAATGTATCAACGCAAAAATACTCAATTATGTTTTTTCGTCGATCTACGTTACGCAGAGTCGTCGTTTGCGCTTTGCCATGGAATTGATCAAGCAGCGAAGTAAGAAAATATCGAGAAATATTTACATTTCATTTTCAGCAACGATTCGAACGATCCATCATATTCGATATGTCGGAAAGAAAATTTGTCGAACTTTTTTTTTCATTCCCTAATGGCATCTTGGATACTGCAATCCTACAACATCAAATTTTTATTTACGAACTCAATTTAATCCTCAAATAATGATTTTTCTCTTCTTCTCATTCTTTCTCTGCATATCGCAAATTTCGTCGGTCACAAATCCATCGATTTTTTTTTATTTTTAATCCCTGGATGTTTTCGTTAGTTTCGTCGACTCGCTGATTTTTCTTAAAGATTTCTCGGCTGTTTATTCATTTTGTTTTTGAAATATCTTTCTTGACTTCTTTTGACTGCCTTTATTATTAGTAATTATCCTCATGGGGTTGTGTTTTGTTAATCTTTCCGTATTCTTCTGCGTGCGATGGTCTCGTGAGCTTGCTCTAATGCCCGTACACGTTCTCGTCGCTGTAGGCTATGTACAGGAAGCAATCCTCCTCATGGTGTTCCTGAAAAAAATGTGAATTTCAGTATTCTCCTCCGCATATCCTGCATACATCTTTTTGTTACGTATAGATTCATAACTTTTGCACCGTTGTTGTAGAAATTTTATGATTTTATAATTTTTTTAAAAACATGTTCGTAATGTTCCAAAACATCGTAAATCACGTGTTTAAAAATAAAATGTCTGTGTGACTAAATATTATACTCTATATACTAAAATAAAATGAATTGACCGTGAAAAGTGGTCTTAAAAAAAATCGCCGCAGTCTCTTGGAAGCGTCTGAGCGACGGACTATTTTTGTCGTTATTTCGATGAGCGGGAACAGCAAGGTTCTCATGTTCCGTCGTACGGTCGTCTAATTTGAGACGGAACTTGCGTAGGCATCGTTAGCCAAGATCGTGCGAAATGCGAAGCAGGTGGTAAAACTTTTTTTTATCGGCATTCATGACCAAGAATAAAATATCGCCGGGACGACAATAGATCGCGTCTCACTGTCAAGGTGGATCGAGCGAATGATTCGCCGCTCTTACCGGACGTTATGCTTATCATTCCGTCGATGATAATTTTGTTTTTCTTTCTTCGTTTTCTTTTCCAGCTCGGTCGGAATCTATTTTTATGCATAATATAGATTATGCCGGGTACCTGATAGAGGGAACCCATCGTCGCGCTCGTCGGTGGTATGATATTGTTGACGAAGAAGAAGAGCGCATCCTCGGGACGCAGATGGATTCGCTTTCGAATTAGGAAGTAAAATTGTCCGACGGTGAGGTCCGACGGTACGAGGTACTTTTGCTTGTCGAGATTGCTTATCTTTGCCTTTGGTGCTTTTTCGACGATCACCTGAAACAAGAAACAAAGAAGGAGCGTTTCAATAATAAATTCGATATTACAAACTATAAATATTATCGACAGACGGTAAAACAGTTTTTTCGACGATGGGGACATTTACGTGCAAAATCAAGATTATTTTTTTGACGAATTTAAAAGAAACGGTGTATGCGATTTTCTTGATTTGACATGAATCAACTAAAATTAAAAATAAATTTAAAAAAAAACAGTTGCAGCGACTAATTTGAAATTCGAGTCGATCTATTATCGAGTACATTTTTTTTGTACAGTAATACTATTTTTGCAAAAAAAAAAAAACTCATGCAATGACGAGATAAGAACGGTCATACGATTTCCTAACTCGATTTCACGCAAAATTATGTGAGATTAAGATAAAACAAAAATGAGTTTCAACGATTAATTCGAAATTTGCGGCAGTATATTACCAAGAGTAATTTTTTTTTCTACGGTAGTGCTATTTATGTGCAAGCCGAGAAGCTCATTTTTTAAAGAGATAAGAACAAGCACTGTGTGCAATTCGCTATCTCGGTTTAACCGATAACCACAAAAAAATTGCTTCCCACGTTATCGACATTTTGCACAACAAATATTTGCTCAAAGCCAAGAGAAGTGAGTTTATTTATTTTATTTTTAAATGATGCCGAGACCATTGACTTTATTAAATCCCAACCTGGAGACCGAGCATCGACCGTGCGTTCGAAGGTTTTACGCGGTTCGTTTTATGTAGCTCTTGCAGCAAGAGAGAAAAAGAAAGAAACACACGCAACTAGCGCCATAGAATTCGATCGCGTCCGCAAATGTCTCGCTCGGAAGCCTTCGTCAGATGTTTTCGGTCAAGAAAAAAATAAGGCTGGCGCTGCATGTTCCGTCGTGCCTTATTACACCCCACTTTGAATATCTTCGAGTGTTCGTAACTAACGCAAACATTAGATTTGCCGAATGTAAACTTTCACACACGTTTTTGAACAGACGAACAATTTTTTTGGCATAAAACGAGCATAATTTTTTTTATCGTAAATATTCTAACTCGAGATTCAAATAATTAATTATTATTAAATACAAAAAAAATTCTGCTGCTGTACATCTGATGCCATGAAATTTAAAAAAATTGCGTCTCGAGATCTCGTTATAGAACGTTGTAGATATCATTTTTCAAATACATATACATGTATGTATTTTTTTTTTTTAATCCGTACATAAGCATATATACATATTTAAATCTTATGAAAATGTCGCGTCATCTTTAGGCCGAAAATTTTTCCAGGTTTTTCGATGAGCGTTGAGAAAACAATAATAAGCCACGCGACAATACAATTAAAATAACACAATTGTCCCGAATACGAAAATGATAGTCTTGCGGGCATTTTTTTTCGTCTTTGTTTCTATATATATATATATACATTTTTTTAAGCTTATAATAACATCACGTCAGCTTCAGATTGCTATTGTCTAAAGTTTTTTGTCGTCGGTCGACGGAATCATAAGTGCGTCGCATACGCGATGCTTCGATACTCGTTAGGACACTTGAGAAAGATCTTTGACAGGATACTAAAATAATGATAGGCAAGATCGAAAACAAGATTACAGTCGATACGTAAACTAAAATTACGGAACATCGGAATCGAAACTCGGCGAATCGTTGCTCATCTCCTTTGTTCGGTGATTTCCGTCGATTTACGTAACGTCGCAGTAGCCGAACAAACACTCTATATAGCCGTCTCGCTCGCCACCAACGAGTTTAGCTTTCCCGTCGATCTTTCTGTCAATATATTTTTGTCGATGTTTTGTTCCGCTAACCCGTTGAAAAAAATGTTAAAATATCCATCGACTTTACGTCTGACATTCCAACAACGAGATACGTACACAACGTCGGCTGACATTTTTTTTTTTTTACGATATTTATCACAACTTCTCTCGGCCGTGAATTCACTCCGTACGAGCGCGAGGATGACGAATGATAAATGTACTCACTGGTACTCGGTCGGGATACTTTCGTCGTATTTTCTCGCCCTCCGCCTTTCGCTTCTCGAACGGATGTTCCTCTTTGTATAGAAACTTCATGTTATTCTTCTTCTCCTAACGCGGACTCGAACGCTGCGCGAGTCGTTCAACCGCGACGAAGATCAATCGTCGCACTCTTCTACGAATAATAATAATTGTTTGAATGTAAACGGTAGATTTTCCTCGCTCGTCCTTGTGTCCAAGAGACTTCTGCGCTTCGACTGTCGAACCTGCCCGAAGTTCGCTACACGGCCGCCTCGATGTTTTTGCGCGATCGTTAATCTCGTTTATTCTTACTTCCTTTTTATTTTTTTCTCAATTCGTCTGCGCGTGCGAAAAAACCAAAAGGATTGGATTTATCGTGAACTTTTTTTTCACTAGCTCTAAAGGATTGACAACAATTTATTTTGGTAAAACACTGCGTCGTCAAGATGGCTGGAGTCGGCTGTTCGATAGGACGATAGTACACTAACTTCACGTCTCGAACAAGTCAGCTCGATCGCGTCTGTCACAACATACAAGCTCCCTCCTTGCGTCAACAGTCATGCGCACTTGGTGCATTCGATATTCCGAACAGCTCCCACCAACGGGACACCGCGGATTCGTCATCGACGTAACGTCACACAGATATCTTTTTTTTAACTCGAGTTGTTATTTAATATATGGAGGTCGAACGTTCATTTGGATTTTACGGGAATATTGGGGAATCAATGTTTGCAACGCAAACTCGTTTTTGAGCTAATGGAGAAAAAACTCCATCCGTGTTTTTGACTAATTGATAATATTAATTAGAATAGAATCAATAACGTTAATTTATAAAAATTATTTAATTAGTATCGAAGAATTTTTGTAGTGAGATTATGCGCACGTTAACAATGATCCGGAAATGTTTCGATATCGCAAGAACCGGCATTCGGATCAATTGCGCTATTTTCTTTGACATTCTTTACTTGTTACTTTAGGCCAAAGGAAATTAGGTTTTGGTGGAAATTGGGAACATGATTGAAAACTTAATTTGCTTTTATGGGAAACATCAACTGACTTGAAGGAAATATGGAAAGCGATTCTGTTCTACCGACCGCGGTAGTTCAGACACGCCAAACCTTCGAAAGATTATAATTATACAGATTAAATAATTTGAAGAGTCTCCAAATGCGTTTATGTCTAAACCCAAACTTTAATGGGATTGTGGAGCTTAAAAATGGTATCAAATAAGAACGGAATATTAGAACAGTTGCGACGACATTTATTGATACACACAGTTTGCACACATGCTCTCAATACAATGTTCATCGAGATGGTAAAATCGCCGTATTTATGAAAAAGAAAACACTGGTTTTTATTCCGCGTCGTCTTCGTCATCGTCTTCCTGACTCGTAATCTGGAAGTACCTTAATTCGTAGGTGTCCTTGTCCTTGGAGACAACTCTGAGCCAGTCACGCAACTTGTTCTTTTTCAAGTACTTCTTCGTCAGGTACTTGAGGTATCTGAAAAATTCCGGTTTTCCGTTTTAGTGCAAATATCGGTTGCAATGTTTCTTTTTGTTTCTTAGCGACGAAAATTTGACAAACAAAAATCTTGAAGTTTTAAGTTTTCGAGTTATAAGAGACAAAACCACACTCACCGCTTAGAAAAGTCAACATCGCTGTTGACAGACAGTTTCATCTTGTTGCGCTCCAAGGTGACATTGTTACCGAAGTTTCCTGTCTTGCCGTTAACCTTAATACGCTCCTGCAGGTACTTTTCCTATGCGAAAAAATTTGATAAATGTCTATTGAATAAGATTGTCTTATTACTACCAGAAATATTTTAAATACTAGAAAGTTATTTTGTGCATGATGGCTGTTTTTCTCTAGAAAAAAATTATTAGATTCCTGATCAATAAAAAATTTTCCCCAACAAGAACTATTATTGACTTCAATTTTTTTGTAATTAACAAAATTAATGACAATGCCTTATTATTGTCTTGATGTTTAATGCTATTTTTAAGGTTACATAGACGAAGCGAGAATTACGGTTTTATGTGGATTTTATCACAAAAAAAACTAGCGAACGATTCACAATGAACAAAGCAAGTCATGTTTAGAAAAACAACTTACGAAGCTAGCAACATCCATAATGTTGTCCTCGACTGGGTGAGTGCAGTCGATGGTGAATTTCAGGGAAACCTTCTTCTTCTGGCCTTTGCCGCGAAGGTGTTGCTTCTTGCCCGCCGGGCCTTTGGTTTTTTTGGCTAGGACCTGCGGACAATTCGATTCGTTAACAAGAAAGAACAGTTGTTGGAATAATTATTGGGCACACAAATTCGTTATATCGGTGAAAACAAGTCACCCGCCATGCGGCACGATCACGAGACATCACAATAATCCGTTATCATCTTTCACATCGTCGAACCAACAAACGAAAAAACTATTCGTGGCGATTAACAACGAAACCAAGTTCAGCGTAGCGACAAGATTTTTCCCGAATTTTATAAACTTTCAAGGTAGTTTTCGATTATTTCGGAGATTAGGAACTTACCGGAGCCATGTTTACGTGTCGCGGATGAACGAAAGAAATGGACGCTATGAGGCGCTGGTCTCGACGAGTTGTGCCGGCGGAGGGCGCTGCAGTTGAGGATACGAAAATGGCGCGAAAATTGAACTCGAGATACGAAAAACATATTTTCCATTCCATCATCGATTCATTGACTGTCTTCTATATAAAAAATAGAGAATAATACCTCAATAACGAAAAATAAATTATCATGTCATAATAAAATATGTAATCCATGTACCGTAAACTATGATTGAAATACTGCCTATATATGTAAGAGGTCAACGCGTTAATCAAATAAATAAATAAGGCAATTCATTTATTCAGTTCTTTAAACAAGCGACAAACAAATCAAATTTGGCAATCGAATTAAATTGTTCTCCTTTATTATTAATTATGTAAATTGAGATCCGTGCAACATAACGCCAACATAACCTCGCCAACGACGATCGCCAGCATTCCAAACTAGTAGGATTTCGGTGAAATTTTGGAACGTTTTTCGCGGCCGGTAATTCGTGATTTATCAATATTAAGAGACAAGATGTGTGTTCGAGACTTATGCTTGTAGTAACAAGCTACGATATATTTTAGATAACAATAATATTTCCTATTCCTAAATACCGCATCTTCTCGTAATTTCATCGAAGATCTAACCATCGTATTTGAGAAAAGGATAAATCCTGTAATTTATATAAATGAATAATTGATTCTGTGTCGAGAAAATTTCGACCGGTACTGTACTTTTTAAGTTAGTTGCAGATCCGCAGTTGAAACACGCTGAATTAAATTTGAATACCATGACAAACCGACTGGCTTGGTTAGTAACGCCGAAAGGCAGGACCTTCTCGTTTGGATGTATGTGCACGGCTTCCGTTGTAGCCTTCGCAGTTAATTTCATCCCGGAGACTTTCGCCCTTTCCAAGTATAAAGAGATTGTCTGTCTATACGAGTAAGTATTTGCTTCTTAGAAATAATTTTTAGGACTAAATTATATCTTCTTTTCCCATTCAACAGTGATAAGATCACAAGGAAATTTTTCAATTGCTTCCTCATGAGTCCTCTTCGAGGAAGCAATTAATAAACATCCTGTGTATTTTTTTTTTTTAGTTTCTCCCGTCATTTTAAGTTGCATAATTTAGATTGTTACAGAAACTCAAAAAATCACGTTTTGAAAAATGGCTGAATATATGAGTGTGTCCATAATTCAAATGGAACGAATAACTAACTTTTTTTCTGTTGTCCATGTAACATTAACAATGTCGAAAGTAACTCTACAACTCGCTAACTCATAGCAGCATCTTAGTATTGATGTCACTTTCATTGTTTTCCAAGGTGTCAATCTGCATATGCTAAGAATATTTAAAAAAGTTAAAAGATCACATGTAGTTTTAAGTCGCTGCAATGGTTCAAAATTTAGAAATCTAAATGCAATTACTTTTCTTTACTGATAGAGTTCCTTCACTAGGAGGCAAAACAATGATGGAAAATGCTTTTTTTAATTAAATGTTATACTCAGAAATGCATTACACTTTAAAAAAACTTATTTATTTTTTCTTCATCAACAATACTCCCTCCACGAGTAGGTGAAATAAACATCAGACATATTTTTTTAAAAGTAATTTGTACCTACAAGTACATTACTCAACAAAGTTTCCGGAGAAAATCTTTGTCTTCACCTTTTCTCGTTTGTTGAAATTTGCAGATCATCACAGCCGGTAGTTCTGGCTGAGAGCGTGATGAAGCGTTGGAACAAAGTTCTGGGGGATCTACGTTATCCGAAGCAAGAGATAAAGTATCTTGATCCGTTCCCTGTATTCGGTTTTGATCTCTTTCGAGCCGGCACGGTGTGTAGTCGTTGGGGAGCAATAATCGGTATCCCAATAAACTTCACATATACAGACACTAAAACAATTAACCCAGAGTCCATTCTGGTGAACAACGAACAGGTAAATTGGAATCGCGAGGATGCCAAAACTTTATTGGATTCTCTCGTATTGACTGAAGATGCTCAATGCTATGGCATAGCTCGTGAGCTTCTGATGGCAAAGCACAACATGCCTACGATACGTTCGTGTCTCGCAGCTTTCATGGTTTCGTCGTCATACCTTCTCGGACGTGGCATAAATGAAAAATTAAACCTGCTTGCTCAACCGCGAGGCACGAGGATGGTTTTTTACACCATTGTACTAGCTTTTTCCTATGGGATATGGGCCATACAGACGGACATCGGCAACGTGTTCTTTGAGAGAGAGGCTGACATGACCATTGCTCAATTGGGCGATAACTACAAGAAAGGAGCCATAGAATTTTATGAAAAGCAGATGAAGAGAAACATTGCACTAAGAACGTTGCTTGGCCCTTCTGGCGAAGACGTCTACACATCCACTGGCACCGAAAAATTTCTCTTGAGACAACCGACGATCTCGATTGACGAAAGAAAAGATTTTTTCGTCGATTCGCTCAACCCCAAAAAGCCGCCGGCAGAGGCGGATGGCGCTAAGCAAGCTGCCGCCGAGGTGGCATAAATTCGTAACAAATGGTTCCTTCTTTTACAATGACGAACACTGATTTTTTTTCGGAGCTGAATTTTTGATCGAGACGCGTTTATTGTTAATTCGGAGCAAAATAGTTGAATCTTCCTTATTTTTTTTAATTTTCGATAAACACGGAAAATTCCCATCGTGTAAAAAATGTTTCGTCACGCATCAATAGCAAATAAAATTACGATGTTTGTATAAAGAGTGTAGTTGAATAGACAACTATAGATCGTAGCTTTGATTTATAATAAGATTTTCAATTAAAATTGTACACATCTATTATAATAATAATAATTGTAGTGATAATTATAATGATAATTGGTATATTATATTATGTATATCTATAGATAATATAATTACAGCATTATGTACACTGGCTGCTTCGGCTCGATCAACTCAACGGCCCGCTGAGTTAATCGACGAATGTCGAATTGTCCACGCTAAACGAGGCACCAAACGTGATTACGTACCTATGATCGAGAATCGATGGATTCCGCGTCACTAATCCCTAAAAAAGAACCTAAGCCCAGAAAGAAAGTAATATATTCCCAGCGGAAAAATGAAATGCACCTATTTTGATTTTCCAAGATTTTCGACGTACGCAGAAAGCAACGTTACTAGCTATCGTGATTTTTACTGCCTTTGCGGTATATGAATAAATAAATAAAAATTAGTGACGCTATCATATCTTCCTCTTTGTAATGATATTTCTTTTTTATTACAAAAGTTTTATCGAGTCATTAAAAACTGAACCGGTCAATAAATACGATGGAGATCGCTATTAATACGATGAAAACGATAAGAATGTACTAAGTTTTGCTGGCATCCGGTAAGCGCAGTGTGTTTCCAATTGGCAGTTTCAGAATTTACACGACTATCGTACACGTTACGATCCAATGCAGTCCCAAGCTAACGGATACGATTAGATGCAAGCTAGTCTCGTTATTAGATTTTTCGTGAATTAGTGATCGCTTTTATCACGTACGAAGCTTCTGCTCGAACTTCTTCGTCCCATAGTATTTATCGTATGCGAAATCTAGCGCGCCGAACTGAAAAAAAATATCACAATCAATCCTTCACAACTAGACAAAACCGAACAAGAAAATTAGTTTCACAAAAAATGATCGATCTCACCATCTTTCTGAATTGGCGATCGCGTCTCTCAGTACAAAATTTCTGCTCGAAGTTTTTCGTGTAGCAGTGTTTATCTTATGCGAGGCCTAGCGAGCCAAGCTGAAAAAAAAAAGAAAAAAATGTCATTAAGGAGGTGCCCGACTTTCCTGTTTTACTAATGGAATGTGGTAATTTCGTAGAAATTACTTTAAATCATTGATGTTCTACAATATGTTAAAAAATGTTTATGAATACTAATACTAGCTATAAGCGTTTTGGCGGCCACTTGTAATTTAGCTAAAAATACCGAAGAAATGAGAAAATTGATTATTTCGGATTGTCACGAGAACCAACATTTCAGCAGAATGTAGGTAAGGCGTTAAAAAGGAATTCAGTATGCCCTTAATCTTTCATCCGAATTACCCGAAATGAAATTACGAATCGTAAAAATTGATTTTTCTCAAGATTTTGTTCGTCTCACCAGCGTCAGCTTGTCTTCCTCCTTTTTAAGTATCCTGGTAGTCTGTTCCTGATCGAATTTAACAACCGCAGCAATAACGCGAGCGAGCACGACGGTCTCGCGACCCATCATGTATTCGTACAGGATGTTTCTGAGATACTCGATCTCCGTGGAATCCTCGAGGGTGTCTTGACGAAGTTTTACGAGTTTCCGGAGCTCCGCCAGTTCTCGCCTCTGCGACACCATCGTCTGCTGCAAACTGTGGAGCGATCCGGTGTTTGATTGCACCGCTGCTATCGCCACTCTCGAAGTACTCTCTAGTTCCTGTTGGACATCGAAAGATACTTCAGAAAAGTTTTGTCGTCGAAAAAAATGAATCAACCGACACCGATTTAATATAGTCGCAGGTTCGAATGTACTGATTAAAATACCTCTCATTAGATTAAAAAAAACAACAGATATCAAGGTTTATGATCGAAAACCAACAAAAAATAAAAACCGGGAAATAATTTACCTCGGATGAGTCGTCTTTTTTCTCGTCGTTCTGTAATAAAATGAAAATGAAATAAAAAATAAAATGAAAATAGAGTAAAACTCGAATAATGCATTTGTGAAAAAATAAAGAGAATGTGCGAAGTTGGATGAAAATACCGTTGGTGTGATGTGTGATACTTACTCCCCGTTCATTTTGCCACTCCTGCGTGAGCTCGTTAACTTCCTCCGCGTGTTTCGACTCAAGCTGATCGCTTCTCTGCTTTACGGCGAGTTTCCACTTGCGCTCCACTTCTCTTAACTCGTTAGCGTGTTCTTGTTTGATCTTCCCTATCGTCTCAATCAGTTTTTCCGTTTCCTCTTCCTTCGTTGCCATTGATTCCTTGTTCTCGATAATCAATCGCTCGATCTGTTCAGATTTTGCGGTCAACTCGACCTGAAAGTCCTTCAGCTGCTCCCTGTACTGCTGCACGAGCTCCGATTCGTAGCTCTGCTGTGCCTCTACGGATGATCGTAAATTGTAAATTATAATTAGTGATAGTACTACAGTACAAGCAATTAGTAAGCACTTAGTAGTGCAAGATACTGATTGCTAGATGATAACTTACGATCTTAGTATTAAATAAAATACTCAAGTGCCGGAATAATGACGACAATAGTTTAACGAAATTCTGATAAAAGTTCAATGCAACGATTATTACCGAGTTAGTTGAACTAACGCAAATCACCGACCACATCTACGATAAAGTAAAGTATATTATCTATCAATCGATGAAATTCATTAATTACTAGCTTATACTAGATAAACTAGCAATTAGTGAATACTCGCGAACCAGTAATTAATTCTAACTAATAAATAATTTTAAGAATTAAAACAATCATTCAGAAACTACAAATTTGTGAAATAACGTCAACAATAATCGAACTAAATTCCGACGAAAGTTTTGTACAACGATTATTACCGAATCGTTTGTCGAGCGCAGCCTGCAGTTCCTCATCCTTGTCATGCAACTGTGCCTGGAATTCCTTGACCAACTGTTTTAGCCTCATGCTCTGTTCGGCCTCGTTTGTTTCCAGTTCCGCCTTTAATCCCTCTGCCCTCCTCTTCAATTCCTCGTTCAATATTTCGAACTGCGATTCCTTTGTCTCGGAGCTCGACAGCTTTGACTCGCTGCTCTGCAGTCGTCGCTCCAACTCTTGAACCAATTGCTTCAGATTCTCGTCCTGGCTACTTTCGCGAATTTTCGTCTCAAGCTCAGACTCCTTCTCCGCCAATTTTGCTCTCAGTTCGACCTCAACGTTTCTCACTTCCGACTCTCTCTCCCGATACTTCGCCATGTACTCGTCCTCCATGCGGTCGGCGCGGCTGTGAAAATCTTGCTCGAGCTTCTCTCTGAGCTCCTCGAAGTCCTCTAGCCGTTTACCGGCATTCTCGCCGACGGCTTTGAGCTCCTCGTCCCGCCTCGCCACCTCGTCCCTCAGCATCGAAATTTCTCTCGACTGCTCCGCACATTTTGCTTCCAAATTGTCGAATTTTCCAGTCATCTCTTCCTCCAATTTCCTCGAATCAACTCGCGACCTCTCAAGCTCGTTGCTCAGCTCTTTTGATTTTTTGGTTTCGTCCTTTAATTTCTCGATCTCCTCCAGAAGGGACGAATTATCGGTTCGCAAATTTTCGACAATTTTTTTTATATCGTCTCGCTCCTGAGCGATTTTTTTCGAGGCGCCTTCGACCTCTGCGATGCTTCCCTGTAACGATAAGGACGCAGTTTCGAGCTCAGTGATTCTTGCGGAGAGTTCCAAATTCCTAGACTGTTCGACCTCTAATTCCACGCCTGTGGCCTCGAACTTCGAGATCTCCGCCTCAAGCTCCGCAATCCTCAAAGAGTCGTATTCTATCGTTTCAGCCTGACGCTTATTTAGAACCTTAAGTTTTTTTATCAACGCATTTTGTGAATTACTTGTCTCCTTGAGAGCCTCGTTCGAGAAGTTGATTTCAACAGTTGAGGCTTTGAGAGACTCAAGCTCCTCGGCTAGTCTTGATTTTTCCTCGGATAGCGCGGACAATTCGATTTCAACATTTTTTGTCCTTTCCGTCGTGTCGGACAATATTTTTTCACGATTTTGCAGCTCCGTTTGGAGTATCGATTTTTCCGCCGACAATCTTGATAATTCGATTTCAACATTATGCGCCTTCTCCGCCACATCGGACATTTTGTTTTCGCGTTTTTTAAGTTCTGTTTCAAGTCTCGATTTGTCCTCAGACAACTTTGACACTTCGATTTCAAGATTTTGTGCTTTCTCCGTCGAGTTGGAGAGTAGTTGTTCACGATTTTTCAGCTCCGTCTCGAGCCTTGATTTTTCCTCGGTGAGCTTCGAAAATTCCAACTTAAAGTTTTTCGACTCTTCCACTGTTTCCTCGAGTAACTTTTCTCTCTTCTCCATTTCTTCTCTCAGCCTCTCTAATCCCATGTCTCTCTCTGCGCATTCAGTCTGGAATAGGCTCAATTTCTCAGTGTAATCGTCAATAACCTTCTGACGATTCTCATACTCGATCTTCAGTTTCTCGTACGCTGTCTCCAGAGCATCATTTTTTTCCATGAAACGTCTTCTCTCATTTTCGCACTCGTTTTTTATTGCCGAATTTGTCTCCTCCAAATTTTCGCTCTTCCTCCGTAACTCGTCGTTCGCCGCTTCCAGATTCTCCAATTTTTTTTCCCGACTCTCCACCTCGTCCCGCAATTTCGCTGACTCCGCGCCACTCTTTTTTAACTCCTCGCTTTCTTCTTTCCTCGCTTTCTCGAGATCGTAAATTTTGAAATTCAGACTATCGATTTCAGCGATCAACTTGTTGTTTCTTTTACTGGTTTCGTCCCAACAACCGACTTTCTCCCTCATAGCCGAGATCTCGTCGTTTCTCTCCTTCACGTGAATCTCCAATCTTTCCTTAGATCGCTCCATAGTCTCGATTTTCGTTCTCTCGACGTTCGAGATATCAGTGATTTTTTCGCAAAATAGCTTTCCGACCCTCGCGATTTCATCATTTCTAATTTTGCCTGATTCGTCGATCTTCGTTCTAATCTCTCTGCACGATAGTCTCAGTTCAACGATCGTTTTTCTAAAGTCCAAAATGTTCCAGATGAGACAAGATTTTTCCTTCCTGAGAAGATCGATTTTTTCTCCATCGGCTCTCGTCTTTTCTCTGAGATCGTTTATCATGGACTTGCACGACTTCAGCTCGCTTGAGATACCGAGAATTTCGACGCTCTTGCTTTCCGTCTCCTCACGCAGCTTCGACAACTCACTCTCTTGCCCGGCTGAGCTGCGGAGCGCGTACAGCTCGCTCTGCTGCGATTCCAGATGCTCCCGAGCTTTCTGAATTGCCGCGGCGTAAAGCTGAACCTTCATGATCAATTGGCTTATCTTTTCGTCCTTTTCCTCGATTCCCGTCTCGTTTCCCTCTTTCGGCTTGTCACACTGAAGTCTCAAAATCAACAATTCCTCGCGCAACTTTTCGCACTCAATTTTGTACGAATCGTCACCCTTCGCCATACATTCCGATTCTCTCGAGTCAACGACTCCTTTCTCCAGCGACATTGGTTCCGATTTCGTCATCGCTTTTTCGCCAGATTCGTTTTCGGTTTTGTTTTTCTCCGCTTCGGTTTTCATTTCGTTCGTCTCCAGTTTGTTTAGGGCCAACTCCACTTTATCGTCCGATTTTTCGGCTTCATTCGGTTTTTTTCCCGGTTCGACTTCTTCGCACAATTTTTTCGCCTCTTCCAGCTTGCTCTCCGCTTCGTTGTACTTCATCTCCGCTTCGAGCCATCTCCGCTTTACTTCGTCGTACGATTCTTCCACTTCCTTCGAAGATTTTCCCGATTCGACCTCTTCGCATAATTTTTTTGCCTCTTCGAGCTTGCGCTCCGCTTCGCTGTATTTCATCTCCGCTTCGAGTCGCCTCCGCACCACTTCATTGTACGACTCTTCCGTTCCTTTTGGTTGCCCTCGCAGTTCGAGATCTTCGCACAATCTCGTCGCCATTTCGAACTTGCGCTCCGCTTCGACACTTCTCCGCTCCACCTCCTCGTGCGATGTTTCCGCTTCCCTCAAGCGCTCCTTCGTTTCGCACCACCTTCTCTCCGTGTCGGCGTACTTCACTTCCGCTTCCTGCATACTTGTCTCCACTTCTCTATACTTCTTTGCCGCTTCATTCATCCTTTGCTCCATTTCTATGCACTTCGTTTCCGCTTCACCCCTCTTTTGTTCTACTTCTCTGTACTTCTTGCCCGCTTCATTTATATTTTTTTCTACTTCGCCGTACTTCAACTCGGCTTCGTTTTTCTTTCTCTCAGCATCGCCAAGTTTATTGTTTACCTCATTGTATTTCACTTCTGCTTCGACTCGTCTTCGCTCCGCTTCGTTGTACAGGTTCTGTGTCTCTCTCAATTTCCGCTCTTCCTCATCCAACTTCAGCCGCACCTCGGAGTATCGACTTTCCGCATCTCGTAGGTTCTCTTCCACTTCGTTGAATCGCGCCTGCGTTTCATTTTCTTCCGTTTCTTTCCAAGTTGGACTCTTCACTTCTTCCTGCTGCGTTTCGACCTCGCTACGATTTTCCGCGTCGTTTCGCTTCGCGTCGTTGCTCCTGTTGCCGATCTCGTTTCGATACTCCTTGTCCTTGATTCTCGAAAGTTCGTTCCTGAGAGCCTCGCATTTTTCTCTGTAATCCTCCGTCTCGCTTCGGAGCTCCGTTATCTCTCGCTCAAAGCAACGAAGATCCTCTTCTCTGCGCTCTAATTTCTCTGTCAAATCGCGACACTTCGTTTCCTCCTCGTAACAACGTCGACCCATCGTTTCCTCAAGCTCGATCACCCGGCGCTGCATTTCCGCCTGCATCAATTTCAGCGCTTCGGTTTTTCCCTTCGAGAGATCGCGCACAAGATTGGTTTTCTCGGCGTCGTTACTCTCGTCATCGGACATTCGTAGCGACTGCAGCTCGGACTTGTGACGTTCGACGCTCTCTTCCAGAGACTCGCGAGCCACCTTTGCCAATGCAAGATCCTTCCGCAGCTCCTTTATCTGTTCCTCCTTCACCTCCAGCTCACGATGTATCGTCAATTTGTTCTCGGCCAACGATATGACGGATTCTTCCTCGCGTTTACGCATAGCCATCATCTGATCGCGAAGATTCGTTATCTCGGTTCGAGCGAGATTCAGATCGTCCTCGAGCTGAGAAAATCTTTCTGTGCTGGATTTACGTGAGATCTCAACATCCCGCTCGATTATGCTTTTCTCCTGCGTTATCTCGGCCATTTTTTCTTTGTTGCGCTTTAGAGATTCTTTGTACTTCATTATGAGAGTCTCGAGCTTTTCGAGCTTTGACTTCAGCTGCGCGTTCTCTGAGACGAGGTTGGAGTTTTCGAATTGGTCGGGCTGAAGAGGCAATTTTGTTTCAGGCGATATGTCAACTAAGAGCTCACTGGAATTCTTCGGGGAAGAGTCGCCGATCGTGCTCTGCGTTTGTGGAAACGGCCCACTGGCCTGTAAAAGCCTTACCTGCCAGATGGCAGGTAAGTCGATCGTTAGATTCAATGTTATTTTTGTAACTCCAACGAAAATTAAGAATAACCGTTTATAGTTCATAGAAAGAGTACAGTATTGAATGGTCTGGAACTGTGAGATGAATAGTCTTATGGATATATGTAAAAAATCGACTCACTTTCGTGTTGAGGGTATCGATAACGTGATCCTTCTCCTCTATGTCGTTTCTGAGCGCTTCCTCGAGATGGGCCTTGGCTTGCTGCTCGAGCTGACACTGCTCCTTTAAATCTGCGATCCTCCTTAATGCCTTGTCCTGCGTCTCCACAAGCAGCGACTCCAATTTTCCCTTCACCCTTTCCATTTCTCGATAGTGATTGGCCAAATCTGTATAACGACCGCGATACTTGTGATACTTCGTCTGCACCTTTCTGTACGCCGAATACAATTGGTCCTTCGACACACGGTCCAATTGGGGACTTATCTTCTCATCCGCCTCACTCGCCGATTGTTCCATATCCGACTGTAAATAAATGCAATGTTTTTTTACATTTATTAACTGGACTCGAAAAAGCATCAAAATATAGTATCGCTTCAACATTCTTTACATATATTGACATATTTATGAGATTATAATTTCAACAATCTTATTTTTGTTCGGAATTTTTTTTGTTCTGTGAAATAATTATTATTGTTATTGTTAAAGCCAAACCTGCAGATGATACATATTAGCGGGACTTTCGTAAATTGGGAATAAAGAGGCAGCATCAATGCTGGCTATGCTGCTCGCCGAGGATCGTCTCGATAATCCCATAGAATTTGATGGTGGAGAAGTAAGGTCAACATTCTGAAATCCATGCCTTGCTGGACTGTTTTTCGGTGTTTCTGTGGTAAGAAAAAGAAAATTATCAAATTTAAAAAAATAAATAAATAATCATTATCCAATTGATTTTAACATACAGTCGGCACTTGTGAGTTTTAAGCTAAACTGAATTACATCATAACTTTAGTCGATGCTAGAACAGCTTTATCAACAAGGTGGGAGAAATTATCTCAAACAGGAAACAAGCTTGGAATGTTATCTAGATACACTCACCGTCTCCTTCCTCCGTCAAGCTGAAATTGTCGTTTGACGCAGAAAGTTCTTGAATCGAGGTATTAGACAGAGCCGGAGATACGACAGCCTGTTACAAAAAAATGTCGAGATTAATCGATGTTCTTTATATGAATTAAATAATTACAAGAAAAAAAAGAATTGTACAAGTTTCCAAAAAATCTTGAAACCTCCATAAATAATCTGCGAGTGACGGTAAAAAAAAGAGAAACGAGCTAAAAATTGGAAAATACAAAATGTTACTGTTCATTAAAAAGGAGCATTCTTTACAACTGCTGATTTTCCTGAATTAATGACATGCCAACCGATAAGTGATGAATTGTTACTAAACAATCCACAATTGAAGCTAAGTCGCTACGACGATAATCTAACATAATAATAGCCTAAATAAATAACTCTATCGAACCGAGAACTAACCTAAATAACCTAAAAGAAATAAGCGACTGTCGTATAGTATTTGGAGTCGAGAAAAACAGCGAGCTTTGAAACGACGGTAACGAAGAAAGATGACATGACATGACATGTCAGATGACAAACCTGTGCCAATTGCTGCATACTGGCCTGCAGTCTTGCAGGCGATTGTTTCATTTCCTCCGCAAGTTTGTCCTTGAATTTCTTGAACATCTTGCCGTTTATCAATCGACCGGAGTGATCTCTCTTTTTTTTTCAACCTCTCCTCCCACGTTCGCTCGCAAGCCACAAGCACTACCAGGATTGTTCACTGGGCACTTGTCATCGATTCTTTTACAAACTGTTTACGTGGAATCATAGGTTATAGCTCAGTTCCGTGACGAGAGTGATGAACAGACACAGAGATGCGTGCTTAGTGTCTTTCCCACGAGAATACGACAAGTGGCTGCGACTCAGTGTAAATTACACAGTCAGAATGAGAGATGATTTGTTAATGAACGGTTATTCCCACTTTGGTTCCACGCCCGCGCGATAATTATTTATTGATTTTCCTTTTTTTTCTAATGTTTATTAATCTTCGGACGTCGAGTATTTTCCTCCTATACCGTTCAGAGCATGTGTACACTTTAGTAGTGTATCCCGCATTCTCTCTTTCTCTCGCTCCCGTCGCCCGATCACGTGACCTTTGCCTCCTGAAACAGGCATCTGAAATCCCACCGTCGACAATAAAAAATGTTACGCCGCGTTCAATAACGAAACCTGGAATGCTGCAGTCGATAATAAAAACTGTAATGACACCTCTTCAACAATCCCGAAATGCTTTAGCGTTCGAAGATACAGGAGATCACTGTAAAATTTATTGACTCATTGGCGTTCCATTTCCGTTCAACGAAAAAGTTTCGACACCGTAGAAAACAATGGCATTTCAGTTTTTATTACTAACAGAAGGCTTGGTGGTTTCGCATTGTCTTGATCCATTACATGAATCGGGGGTGGAGTTCATAGCAATTATTTTGATGCTGTATATCGTATATGCATTCAGCGCTTTCATTTATCATTCTACTATCAATAGTCAAAAAGAAAGATTTTAAAGACTTCGAAGGCAGCTTAATGGATATACAAAGTCTTTCGAAGTAAAAAGACAACGGCGAACATAATCGCTAGGGGCGCATTTACTATCGTCTCGTTATTTGAAAAAAGACATCTGTCCGCCTCGGCTCATGGCCGGAGGTCAATTGATCAATTAAGCTCCGCAAAACGATTCTGAATTACATTGACACCGGTCACAGGCTTGAGTGTCCCGCATCGTGCACGTGACACCCACGTAATGCATCCGAGTCAGCATCTTCAATCAAACGTTTCTCTTTCGTTCTATCCTGAAATCGAGAAACTCTTGTATCTTCCTCGACTCCGAGCTTGACTGTGGGTTCTAGAACTCTTCCTACGTGTATAACCTCATGCAATAACTGCATAACCTATAATTAAAGGGTCGGATGTTGTGTACTATGTAATTAAGACAGCACCCATATTCAATTATCTTCTACTCTGTTATGGTGCTTAACCATTTTAATTATCTACTAGCCATAAAAATCTCGTTAATATGATGTCGAGAAACAAAATTAGATTGTTTAGTTGTTCAAGACAACATCGACAAGTGAGATTACATTTTACACTGTTCAATTAAACAATATGGCCCCGACAACTGAACTTGTATTTTTTAATTTAAATATATGACGTTGATAAGTTGATTCGTACTGTTTAATTAAAAATATGATGCCGAAAAGTGGGTGTGTAGTGTTCAAACAAACAATATGGCATCGGCAAGTCGGCTTGTGCTGTTTAACAAGAGAATATGGTGCCTAAAAGGGCGCTTATTTTTTCCAATTAAACGATATGCCATCGACAAGTCAAATAGCGTGGACGAGAGCGATGATACTGTTTACTCAACCACTACATCGTCGCCGAATCGATCGATATTTTTAATCTCGTTCAACGTACAGGACAATCGACGTGAAGTTAACTCTTTGCACTGTCCACTGGTGCAATGAACCTGAACTCGGTATGACATAATCCCGTCACATCCACGTGACCTCATATCCGCACACTCTCATGGAGTCTACCAGCCTCGCGGCGAGCGTCGACCGAGCAAGACCTCACAATAATTTCACACTCGCCCTCCTTTGCACAGTTCCGGATCTTTCATCCTACGGACACTTCTATCGGAATTAGATCGTACGTCGATCGGACACTAACCAAATAGGGACAGCCACGAAAGGGAGAGAAAAAATATTAGAAAATTACAATTTGACATACATGGTGAAAAGGTTAGTTTTTATTGCGGTCTGGCCACGACTATTGCACGTAGGTCTCACGTGGGTTACGCAATTGGGATCCCGAGCGGGTGCCGGCCTGTCTTCTTCTCCTTCCTCCTCCTGTTTTTTCTCCACAAAGTATGTTTCCCTTTTTAATTCATTCGATCACCAAGAGCCATGAGACCGCCTACGCTGAAACGGGCAAACAGACGAGTGTGTAACAGGCGTCGCGACGCCCTGCCTAGCTCAGCGGTCGATCGATAAGTACCGCCGACGGGGCGACTGGCCTCGACGTAACGAAAATTTGTGACCACGTCTGCGAGTAAGAACGTTAACCGAGATACCAACGAACTTTAACCTCATGACGGATTTATTATAATTTTTCTAACTTGTTCTGTCGACAACGTATACCGTAATAAAAAAACATTCTCAACGAATTTTTACGATTCCGTGTAATTTAATGCCGTTAACCTAAAATCATTTTCATAGATTTTGGGCCTGTAACAAAATTGCCGGCGGGGTGAAAAATCCTCTTTTATGTTTCGTAGGACGATAAAACTGCTGCCCAGTAACTCTGCGACCTTCGGAATGTCGATTCATGTCAGCATTTTCTTCGTAATGGAATGAATGTTGTAACGAATACGCGATTTATCGATCGGTGAGCGTTTACGACGAATCACGTGGCCTCCATGTATATACATATATATTTTCGGGCATCGCAGAAAGTGTTAACCTCAAAAACAGAGGAGTTTCATCTTATGACTAATTTGTTGGTGTAAAAAAATATTTTCAGCTCGATTCATCAATGATACTTGGGACAGAGTAATAAATACCCATTCAAGAAATGTTTTCAACGGTTGATTATTTTTTGATGCCGAAAACTAATTTTACTTTCATGGACTTCGGGCCCGCAACAAAATGATCGACGCAATGAAATTTCCTCCTGCGTTTTTCATACAACGATTTTATTGCTCCTTAAAAATTAATTCAGGAATTTCCATTCGCGACAACACTTTTTTTTATTGTCGAATATATATTGTAACGAATATGCGATTTCATTGCGGTAAGCGGTCATGACAAGTCGCGTCGCTGACGTCTGTCTGGTTAAAGATTTTATTTAATAAAGACATTTTGTCATGGCGCTGTCGTTCCTCAATGTCGGGAAGGCTGGGAACGGAAAGATTCCGTTCTTTCGTCAGCGGTGTAATCTATGACCTAAGACAACAACGATGGGAGTCGTGACACCTTTCGCCGGCCTCGCGAGAAAAAGGCGGCTTATACAAAAATCTCAAAACGAGTCGCTTGCTCGGAAATTACGTATTTTGGTTTTTATCATTAATTTTTTAATGTCTATTTTATTATTATTGTAATTTGTAGCAATAGTAATAATCGATAAAAATACAGAGGAAGAGTTATATTACACAAAAATCCAGAAATTCGTGTCTTAGCTTGGCAATCGAATTGTTATATTTTTCATCACTTAACTATTTACAATAATATATAATAATCGTAATTATGACATATTGGATTTTTTCTTGTTATATAAAGTAAGAATGAAAACTTGTTGAAAAACAGGTCACGGACTCGAAATATCGTCCGAGAGAGTTCTTTGTCCGGTGGAGTATTTTTTTTTCTTTCTTGTTCGATGGTGCACAGTATGAGTCTCGGGTGACTATATAGACGTAGTTTAAGTAGAAAGACGCCTCCGCCCCTGAGGAATCCGAGCGCCGTTCGGCGATCGGCGCAGCCGCCGATGTCGCTAGGGTGAATCGGGATTCAGCAAACGGTCTTTCTCTCCCTCTATCCCCGGCGAGTTTTTCGCGACGACACATCGGCGAGAGCCTCCCGAAGTTTGGTTCTCTCCCTCCGTGTAAACCGAGTGTTACTAACAGCTCTCGGTCAGTCGCGGTCCGACCAGCGCGCCGTCGACACGCAAACAACTTTTTTTTCCGTTCCACTCTCGGTTCGCCTCGATACACGATATTATTATTTTTTATTTTGTTTTTCGCATCCGTGCCATTAAACAGGGAGACTTTTTCTTTTTTCCTCTCGAAGCGTCTCGGAACCGGACGCGCCCCGATTCAGTGCGCGGTCGGTAAACAAAACAAAACAAAACAAAACAAAACAAAAAAACAATCAATTCGTCAATGTGACCTTTGCTGCGTGCGATTTGCAAGCGGAAATACGTGAGTAACGAAAAAAATTAAAATTACTTCTCACTTCCTGACAAAGAAAATCCTTCCCGTTCGACGTTACAATATTTTTTTTATTCGGACAAAACAACCGTTTTCCTTTTGTTTTTCTGCACTTCGTTTATTGGCTTCAATTACAATGAAATGCTGCGCGAGCCGTTCGTGGAATTATTATCGTCTGCTAGGTCAGCTCTCCGAAGAGAACTCGGGAGGTCTCGAATTACTATAATCGTTCTCTCTGTCTTTTTGTCCATCTCCGTCTCTCTTTCTTTCTCTGTTAAACATCCTGTCTCTCTCGCGAGGGCTCGGCAGTAATCTGCAAATATAGAGTCGGATACTAATGTGTAGTAACGTAACCCGTCGCGCGGGTTTGCTGAAATGTTCGTTCGACTACACGCTTCGAAATAAGCACGGTACGCCTGACTCGTAGACTGTTTGAAAACAATTCGCGACAAACGCACCCGCAACCAAGAATTTCGTTTTGTGTAACCGTGGCGCATCTCTACATTGACCGTCGATGAAGTTTCTTTTCCCTACAAAGATGCGACTTTATCGACCGAATTTAATTTCTCTTGATTTTATGTGTGGGCTGTTGCAGTGGAAATCCGAGAGAATAAAGAAGCGTAACGGAAGGAAAGGCGACATACAATGGCGCATTATAATCAATTGAAATTCGCTCGGCTAAAAACGAGGCGACTTTATCGATCGAATTTGATTACATTTTTTTTTGTACGCACACAAAAGGTTGTTTCAGTAAAAATAGAATATCGTTTAAATGAATATTAAATATCGCGGAGGAGGCTTCGACGGAGAATTTCGCTTTGTGTGTCGCATCTTCGCATCGACAATTAAACAAAATCACACCGGTTAACGAAAGCAGCATAATCCATCGGATTCTTTTCTTATTGTATTTTTTTGTTATACAAACACAAAACGTTGCGTTGAAAATAATTTTTTTAACTAAAAAAAAAAAAAAAAAAAAAAATTGTGAAGGACAAAAAATTGAGCAACTGAGGAACGAAATTTTGATTCTGAGTCCAGTCGCGATTTGCACCACCGAGGTCCCACATATACCTGACTATCAATCGCGTCGATTGACACACAAAGGCGCTCCGCGTACAACGTCCGTGCGACCTTTACACTCTTTTTTTTTTTTTTTTTTTGCTTTTTTCCTTTCTTTGCGGCTCTAGCTCGCTATTTCATTCATTTGTTCGATTGAAAAGCTAGAACTTGCATGAGCCGACGGTAAAAAAAGAAGTATGAGGGATTGTGTGTATCTATATATAGATATACATACACCGTGTGACTTGACAAAAATTACCGGAGAATATAAAAATTTAATTCAATAACGATCGAAAGAAAAAATCATTCCCGTGAACCCTGTTTTATGTTTTTGTATGGAATATACTTCGTTAGACGGTATAAAATCAACGGAGGATATAACGATTTAAGTTTATAATGATTGAATGAAAAATCGTTTAGTCTTTGAAGGATTCGTTATTTTGATCTGCAAGTCAATCCACATTGCGGCAATAAATTTTTTTTTTTTTTTTTTTTAGTTAACCTTGAACATTTTATAGACATATATTATATATTAATATATAATATATGAGGTAACATTGAACTTAATGATAGCAATTGAAAAAAAGTTCGTTTAGCCCCAGAGAAATTATTTATCTCGTCCGTAATCCAAACTGATAAAGCGGCCGCCGATAGAAAGAAAAATAGTAATGGAAAAGAATGCAAAAAATGATGATTATTACTTAATTACATGGAAAACTGATAAAGTGGTAATTAAGAAAGAATGAAATAATCAGTTCATAGAAAAATTATCGGGATAACAGAAAATTGTCAAAGGAGTTTCTTTCAGGAAGCTTATCGCTATTGATTTATGACGCAAAGCTCGTTAAGATTAGTTGTGTAATGCATTGTTCAACTACCGTCGAGGTGCCAATGGTTTATCGCTGCAAAATAAACGCGTACTCCAATCGAGAAGCAAAGTTGATTGGAAATAACGCGACAGTACCAATTGGTTCCATACAATATATTTTCTGGTTCGCGCTTCTTCGTGAAAAAATCCGTAGCAGCGACGTTCGAGTCGTTTTTTCGACTAAATAAAATTCACGGGTCGTTAATAAAAATTGTATACATAGATACATGTTCAATTTTTGAAAACTTAATTTATTTTCACTAAGTTAGTGATAATACGAAAAATGTTTTTATCCATTACTAGCGAAATAAATTTATTGAATTAACTTGCAATACCAGTTATTTTTTTCTGTTTTTTTTTTACTTAATAATATCTCAGAGTGGGACAACAAGACATCGACCGAATCCTTCACTATTATTTAGTCATTTCTATTAATTAATTTAATTGTCACTTCACTTGAGAACCAACATCGATTGTAAATATCTTGTCGCTACCATCGACAGAAAACAGACTTGATTTTCTCGCGAACAATTTATTTTCGGTTTCGCGATTTGTGCTGAAAAATCGGCAGCAATCACGTTCGAGGTCTCCTCATTACTTCGGCAAAGTGAAAGTCTCTGATCCTTAAAAAAAAAAAGAATATATGTATACATACATTTATATTTTTTGTTTCTTTATGTATTATTATTTTTTTATTGATTTATTTTCGTAAAGAATATTTTTTAATTAATATTCATTGATTACTAGCATTATTAATATGTAATTTTTATTTTTCAGTAACTAAAATGGTGTCCAGCAGCGAGAGACCCGAGAAAAGTTGACGAGAAAGTGCCTTGATCTGAAGAAAACTCATAAAAGAAGAAAAAAAAAACTACCTCGGTCGATAAACGAGGAGAAAAGAAGAATCAACAGTATTTTTATTATTATTATTTTTTCTTGGCTGTGAAGAATAAACGATCATGGATCCTTATTCGTTGAGGTGAGTGAGTTTACTCGAGTCTCGGCATGTTTTATTTATGCACGTTTCATAGCCGAGCTCGAGGGAAGCCTGATTGTGAAGTTTAGAAAGGAAAGGTGCAGAGTTCGATGGGTTCTGCCTACCTGCTCTATGCCTGTTACACCTGCTCGTAAAATCTTCGCAGCTCAGCGCAGCACGCAAATATACTATTCGAACTGCGTTCTTGTAAATACACTTGAAAAATAACTCCGCGTACAGAAATCGCATGTACGTTTATATCGATAGTTCCATTGTATGGGCGGTTCGCCTAAAAATTCTCAACAAAAACTTTTATTCGCTCAGAATTTCATTGTTTTGGAAAACTATGAAAATCTTAAGGATGAAAAGTCAAACATTTTTTTTTTTTAAGTTTAAAACGAATTGATAGGAATATTTTTTCAGTAATATGCAATATTGGTGTGTATTGCTTTGTTGCAAGACGATAAAGAATTATCATGCGAGAGGGGATGATAATTCTTTACCGTCTTGTGAGTTAGTTCTGACCGCACAGTTGAGTCGATAAATAGATTCGTGAATAAAAAAAAAGGATTTCAGGTCGTCGAACGAATGAGTTCGGAATTAGAGAAGAAAAAAATCCAAAAACTGAAATCTCATAACGACAAAGAAAATTCTGAAAAGCTCTATAGTCACTCAGAAAAATCAATGATTTCGTTCAACACAGAAAAAAAAAATTGAATATATCCGACTATTTTTTCGAAACTATTTTTGTCTCACTAACTCAAAACAATTGCTAAGTGAATAATCAATCACCAAAGCTAATTCAACATAATTTCTACCGATAAAAACCAAACAAAAATGCAACATTTAACCGGCAATGTAGATACGATCGTTCAATGCATACTTAAATGAAAAAAAAAAAATTATTCCATTAGAAACAAGCACATTGAGAAAAAAAAAACAGGCATCGAAAAGGATCTTTTGAAAATTCGTCCCGCTCGTAAAAAAAAAAATTAATCCCAAGCGACTCTCCGCGACCGGAACTGAAGATTAGTTTTTATTCAACGTCACGAACCGCTTCGACCTATTCGATTCCGAACAAAGATCTTGCAGGATCATCGCCCGAATTTTTGTCTCGAAATCACGAGCATGCTTCGACGATCGTTCGCGCAGCAAATAAAAAATACCATGAACAATTTTGTTAACTCCGATGAGCGGAATGATGCAGTTTGCTGCACGTACGTTCGGATAACGTTAATGAGAGGTTGCGTGTCCGAGAGCTAAGGCGAACACGTCCGTGTTCGCCTGACGGAGAGATGTTGTTAGCGGTACCGAAGAGCTCGTAACGTAAACGTACGAGAGATATCGCCAACTTGCCCAACGCTGCTTCCCGTTTCAGAGCTCGTTCTCTGTCTCTCATGGCAGCGTTACGCAATTTAACACGCATCTATACAAGCGGTCTGATGAAAATGCTGACGATACAGTTGTCTTGTCTTCGATCTACGTCGCCCAACTCGAAGTTTTTTTTTTTCATCTAATAATATATATATTAGTATTTTATTTTGCATCGACGCGTTTCAATGCGTGAGACGACACGATAATAAATAATAAATAATAGTAATAATAATAAATTTTGTCTGCGATGAAAATCGATCGAGTATAAAACGGAATTTCGACGAGATCGGGTGATTAAGATTTTCCTCAATTAAATATTGTCAATCAAGAATCGTATATTATTTATGAAACTTCACTTCTAAAAATACATCTTAGCGGCTCGCAAATTTTTCTAAAATTCGATACATTTTTCTTTTGCTTGAACTTTTTTTTTTTACAGGAGAGACGAAACCATTGAAAAATAAACGATCAGAACCTACGGATCAAAGGATTGTACAATCGACTATGAAATCCTGCTTCGAAGAATTCATTCAAGTCTTCTGCGTCCCTTCACAAAAATCCGCTGAAATATTCTCATCCACGACAAAATTTTTTTTTCAAACAAGAAGTCACATTAAAAAAAAATCGTAAATAAGACATTAATTTTTCCGACGTTAATCGTTCGACTATGAAAGCGTGAGTCAACGAACGTGCCAGAATGGTCTATGGAAGCAGCTGGGCGAGCTCAACGACGAACGGTCCGAGGCCCGCACTGTTTATAAATAGTGCATTGGGGGTTTGACAGAGAGCGAGCCGGAAACGATGGCAAAGAAAAATAACATTATAGAGTAATTCACGATCGTTTGTGGCGTGACTCAGCAAAATTCGATCGACGCAACTTCCCCGATGAAAATGTTCGTGGCTATGACGAAGATCCGATTCGATGAAATTGAAATTTCCGGATAGTGAAGGAAGCTTGAGTAACGTATTTTAAGGTCACGAGATCAAAGATATCGAAAGTGACGTTCGATGGCACAACGTTTTCAAATCGGAGAATTTGCTATTCTATCGGTGACGATCGCGATAAAATCGTAGATAATACATTGCGACGCTCGACCGCCTATCTGAAGCGGAATATGATTGATTCGCTGGAAAAAAACGCACAGATAGAGTATAAAGACGAAGCGAGTGAAAAGAAAACAAAAAATTACTCGTGTTTCAACGCTGAAAGGCACTTTTTTTTTCATCGACGTCTTCTTGGACGTTGGTAAAACGTTACCGAGCGCGTCGCCTCGCATGTCGACGCTGTTGAGTTATGCTGCGATCAAACTTCCTCCTGTTGTGACGCGCGATACAAGAAGCACATTTTTTTGTTCAGAAAGCTGTGGTTTTTCGCACGCTTCGCATGCGTAAAATCTTAATTTTTGGACCGAGCAAAAGAAAATTTGGTAATAGAGTCGAGCAAAAAACAAATATTTCTTCAACTCTTGTGACTGCAACATTCGCACTCGACACGTCCTGCTAACGCACAGAGGTTTGAATTTTTCTTTTTTTTTTTTTAAATTCACAAAATAACTTTTTCGCGTTCGCGAGAGATTTGTCGAACAACTTTCTTTTTTAATCAATTTTTTAATATCACTTTGGAATTATTATTATGCAAGATTAATTTTTTTTAGAAGTTTTCATGTGCTTATTTTTTCGGTATTTTTGTACCATCAATTTTTTTTTAATTTCGGTACATTTTTTTAAGACTATGCAAACTTATGCAATACTGTGCGCAAGGACTACCTCAAGTACGTTCTGGATGGATCGACGGAAGTTCCGACGATGATAAACAAAAAAAAAAGAAAAGAAAAATATTAACTCAATAGAGTCAGCGATATCTCGGTGTCGGTCAATCAATGAACGGAAAGGTATAAAACTTCGATATGATCGGGTTGATTTAGGCCTCGTGTCGAGTCTCTCGCATTGAGTTTTTAGTTATCGAACTTTATCGTCTCTTAACTGCCCCGAGGCTTCCGCGTTCTCGCAAGTGATGAGGCGGAAACGTCGTGAAGCATATCGGGAATATCTTGGGCACGATACTGGCAGTGATCAAAATCGAATAAATTATATCGCGATACAATGCAATTGATCGAAGTGTCGAGCGTCTCAGGAATAAACAATTCCAAGTTCCTTCCAAAAGTAAATTGCCTGATGGACAAATTTTTCTGAACATGAAAATTTAAGAATCTGAATCTAAATATTTTCAATATGCTCGGACAGAAATCGCTTTAGAAAACTTTTCTTACAAATAATGGCCGTTGGAAGTTGGCCCGAGAAAAATTTGTAGAGATATTTAACAAATACCGGAGATTCAGAATAAAAAATGCAGAAAATCTCTGAAAATCAGTGGTGAGGTCACGTTAGAGTTTAATAAAAAATTGTCAGAGAAATATTTCCACCAGAATTCGTGGTTCGAGCGAAACGTAAATTTTTCAATGTATTAACTCTTCTGTATCGTGAATGATCGTTTATCGCCCTTTAACTGCCGTGACGCAGATAAGAGAACGCAGAATTCTGAGATCGTGTGACGAACCGTCGAAGCTTCAGTGATTTTTCACTGAAAATTACTCAATGTCAGAATAGAACGAAACATAGATCTCTTCTTTATTTATCTATTTATTATTTCTTCCCGTTTCCTTGGGACGAGAATAAAATAGGAGAGAAAATCGTCAGCCTCGTGTGAGGTGGTCGACAGTGACGCAACTCCAGAGCAATTTGCCCGGAGCTCAAGTAAATTGCTCGCAATAATTAGAGGAATGTTGTAAAATGCTCCCTCGTAAAATAATCGAGCGCTCGTTCGATTCTAGAGCGCGACGATAATTATAATTTTTTGTTATTTGTCCTGTTTTTTTCAAATTAATTAATTTTTTTTCAACTACAGTCACTTATTAACTGCGACCGGACGGAAATTTTTTCGGTAGTTGCGGACAGATTGCAAAATCTACAACGTTTTTTTTCCATAATGTTTTTAAATTTATTTATTTCTTTGCACGAGTCATCGAACAGCTGACGCCGAATATAATTTTTTCAGTTAGTTTTATATAGACTTAAAATTTTTATTATTGTTCTACAGTGTATGCTGCAGCTATAAATTATGATTATAAATAATTTACAGTGCAATATATATACATTTTTTAAATTCGAGCGAACCGCGACTAATACTTTGATCTGCGCTGTCTTCGCCGAGTCGATAAGGTGCCAGACAATTAATCTCGGATCTACGAGATCTGATACATAAGTAGATCGAGTAACAGCCAATGACAAAACGGACCACACTCGCGTAAAAGCCCCTTTTTTTTTAATTCGCAGCTATAAAACGAGTTACGGGATTCTTGTGAGTAATTGAATCAATGAAACCGTCAAGTCGATAATTAATTGAGAACAGGTGACGAGGATTGAATGCGACAGCCCGTGAGAATATCGCAAGATGTACTCAGTCAAGAAACGCCCAATAATCGATATCTTGTTTATATCGTTATTGTTTTGTTTTCTTTTCTCTACGATGACTCACAACTGCGAGTCGTGTGCCAGTTGTCTAGATTGAAATGACACGTATTATTGGAGCTTCGGTACAACATCCCAGGCAATTGAATTGCTATCACGAATCTGTATTGTCGGAAAATTCCAGGACTCGATGCAATTCGATGAACTTCGTTCTTCCACTGTAGCAAAAATGGGGCATTGTATGGCGAGAGCCTTAAAGGGGAATCCCCGGTTCTTTCGCTTCGTAAATTACATTAAAAACTCCATAATTGAAGAAGTATACTTTAATGGATTAATCGTGTCATTAATTAAATGCTTAACAGATATGCTGTATGTTATTTAATTATTTCTGCAATTCTATATCTTCGGAAAATTCCAACGTTCATTCTGATTCGATGCCATTTTATTTTCGCTAATGTTGGCAGTCATGGAGGTTTTAACACCAATAGTTTATTAGGGGAATCCCCGATCTAGCATTTTATCTTCGGTCGGTAGATCAATGTTTTTCTTTATACCTGTCTTGTCGTCACTGCTTAATTTATTCGGCACACGATTTAATTGTAAAATTGTATTGCAGTGTCGAACGAGAGGCGTCGAAGAATATCGAGGAGAACGAGAGGGAGTGCTTCAAGGATGCTATAGTGTCGAGCCGAAGCCTCAACAAAGGTTTTGTCGAGCCTACTCAACTTAAGAATGCCATACCAGAAGTAAGGGGAAAAAAATATTTCACTCTAATGGATATAGAAATACTTGAATGGTAAATATTTATTATCAATTTCCTTGAGTAGATTGGTGCTTGCGTGCTGGCGGCGTCATTCCACATAGCGGCGGGTCTTAGCTTGGCCTACTCCGCCATCTTAATTCCCCACTTGGAGGACCCGAAATCCGAGCTTTACGCTCCCAAAGCGGTAACATCATGGATAGGTGAGTTTTTATAAATCACCATTTTTTTTTTGTAAAGGTCCGATGTTTTTGAGTAAACGGAAATCATCAAAAACTTTATGCTTTCGGTTCTAATTATCGATTTTTCAAAGTAAATATTTAAAAAGGACCTTCCGAATAATTACATTTTTTTGTTATCGAGCCGGCGGAATTTCCCATAGTTCCAGAGACCCTGACATGTTTTAAATTAATCGGTTAATTTTCATGTTCCAGCCAGTATAATCGTTGTCTCTGCGCCCATTGGTTCCCTGATCGGTGGATTTCTTATGGAAACCGTCGGTCGTCTCCGAACTCTGCAGATCGGTGCAATCCCCTGTGTGGTTGGCTGGATTCTCATAGCCACAGCGACAAACATCCCTATGATACTGGTGGGCAGAGTTTTGTCAGGCTTGGCAACGGCGCTGGAAACTTCACCAGCCATAGTGTATATAACGGAAGTGGCGAGGCCCGAACTACGAGGCTCTCTCATGTCGTTTGGCCCGACACTCGCATCGTTTGGGATGGTTCTTGTCTACGCCAAAGGTGCTCTACTATCGTGGCGACTTGTAGCATGGCTTAGCATTATCTACGCCGTATTGCCGGTTCTTCTCGTCCAACTTTTCGTACCGGAATCTCCGGTGTGGCTTGTGTCCAAAGGACGCACAGCCGAGGCCAAAAAGTCCCTAGAATGGTAACAATTACTTCACATGTAATTTTTGTTCTACAGGGCATTTTTTTGGTTAATTTCCCATTTCCTACTTCAGGCTGTACAAATCGGACGTGAAACAAGGCAAAGTATCGGCCGCTGACTTTCACTTCACGACGATAATGAAGGAAAATGAGATTAAACTGAGCGAACAGAGGAGAAGCAAGCACGGAGGACTTTCGACAAAATGTCGGGCTTTTCTAAAGCCAACGGGATGGAAACCCATGACTATACTCTTTTTGTTTTTCCTCTTTCAACAGTTCTCTGGTATCTACATCACTCTCTTCTACGCAGTCACGTGGTTCAAGGTAGAGTATTTGGCGGTATTTTTTTTTCACTTCCTGGTGAAAATATTTCTCGGAATATGTCCAAAAATTTAACGGAAAGCGTTGAAAAATTTAGTTACTCAAGAAAATAAGCGAGTTACAGAATGAGTAGATCCTAGAGAGAATTCGTAAGTTCTCTGAAATTGTGTGAACAATTTTAAAATAACTAAAACGGTCCGCTTCAAATTTTTCTACACGATTAACAGAGAATTTATTTTCATCGGGGCTAGATTTATTGAATTTTCTGAGTTAACAAGAAATTAAGTGGCATCGATGAATCGTTACAGGAAGTTGGCGCCGGCGTTGATCCTTACATGGCCTCGATCCTTGTCGGTCTCACTCGATTCTTTTGCTCGATGGTCAATACGTGGCTATTGAGAAGATACAAAAGGCGCCCGCTGTGCATCATTTCATCTCTCGGGATGACGGTGTGCATGATAGTATCCGGTTACTTTACCATGATGATAAACAACGGCGATAAAAGCGGAAACTGGGTACCGGTTGTTTGCTTGCTACTCTACGTGTGCACCTCCATGATCGGGATGCTGACGATACCGTGGACCATGACTGCCGAGTTGTTCCCCACGGAAATACGAGGGATCGCACAATCAGTCAGCTATGCAATGGCAAACATACTCATGTTCGCGGCCGTGCAGAGTTACAGAGGTCTTACCGACTTTTTGGGAGGTAGGTTTATCGATCACGATCTAGGCAGTTTTCGATGATTAAATTGCATTTCGAGTTGCATAGTAACATAGAAATCAAGTAACACGTACTAACATGTGTTTGGTAATGTATCATTGAGGAAGAGATTTTCCTACCATACATATCGTAATTCTCTTTTTTTCTTCAAGGCTCCCACGCGATTCAGTGGTTCTTCGCAGCAGTTTCTCTGGGTTCGGCCCTCTTCGTCTATTTATTGTTACCGGAGACCCACGGAAAAAAGCTCTCCGAAATTGAGGAATACTTTCACAACAATTTCGTGGCGGCTGGAGCGGACGCGAAGGCGCGCAAACGCAAAGCCAAGAGGCGAGCTCAGCAAAAGGCACAGGCAGCCGTGACGGCTCCCCTGAATCCAAAGGGTCCCGCTAACGTCTGAGAACTGTAGGTAAAATGAGTAAGAAAAACGAAAAAAAAAGAACGTAACTGACCGATATTTACGTGACTTTAATCTTCGATTAGAATCGTTGGCCATATTTTGAACAAAGCTGAACGGTGAGCTTATTAGCTGCTTTCGCCATAGTTTACGTAGAGAAAGTTAACCGAGAAGTGGTATTAATTTACAACGAGAAAGAGAAGAGGGTTTTAACGTTTATTCGGCTGTTTTTTTAACATTGTCCCTAAGTGGCCTTTCCGGTGCGTTTCCTGTTACAAGACGCGATTTGTACATTTATATCTATCTATAAAGCGATTATTATTGACGAACGCACAAAGATAATAAAAAAAATAATGTACCGAACTTTTCTGGGTGGATAGCAGCAAACAAACGAAAGTACTTGTAAGTACTTATAGGTACTTATGGCCACGATGTTTACTTAATCATTGAATTATGTGATGAAAAGTAAAAAAAAAAAAAGACACAAGCTACTTAAGGTCGAAGACACGTGACTGTACGGTGAATCGACTCTAGCGTATCGCATACAGTGAGAGAACAAACTTGAAAAAAATTTAAACAAAAACAGTATTGAGAGGAAGAACGTGTCGGAACTTATTAAAATGATAAAATTGATGCGTGTATTCATACTTATTAAAAATGATAAAATTGCCGGGTCTGTTATTTGCGAGCGTCCTTTACACAGCTCTACCCGAACATTTTCTCAAAAGATTAACAATCGATTTATTATCATTTATTGTTGTCGTTGCTTTTGACGAGTTCCATATATGCGAACATATGCCATACTTCGGTAGACAATCGTTAAAGTTGTGTCTAGATAAGGTTTGCGGGTAGGATAAGTTTGGCGAAGCACGAACCGGCGAGTTGGCTTCTGAAAATTCGTCTCTACGTGCATTGAGTGCGGCAACATAATAATCTCTAAATTTTGTTACCTGCCTGTCAAATCGTTCCTGCTCCAAGTTTTTGTACGGGAAGGGACACTGCGCAGGCTAGGACAGATGGTAAAAGATTAAAATTATTCTGTCGTGCCTACGTAGCTTCGTTCTCGAGGATCCAACTTAAACGGTCTTTCGCAACACTTATAAAGATTCCTCGCTAGTTGGCGCCCTCTCGAATCCGGAGTTTCGTTTCTCCTCTGTGATGCGTTCCGCCGATCTACGAAGTCTTAATATTTTTTGTGAATAAACATCTAGGGTTTTTGCGAGCAAATAAAAGGCGGTTCGATCATATTAATAAATTCTATGCATATGCGTATGCATAAAGCTTCATCGGCCTCATTCGATAAACGAACATTGAACAAAAAAAACCCAACTCTCGACAACTAACGAGTATAAGAGAGTAATATTTTTATTACTATATTTTCTATCGTTATACAACCGTATTCATGCTCGTGCAGCGACGACAGCAACAACAAAAATTACACAATAAATATTATATATATATATATATATGTATATACATTTACATACATGTATGCCTTGTATTCTGAAGTGGATGCCATCGTAAAATTTCGTTGTTCTTACCTGATGTTCGAAGATTAAAGAATCAATAAAGAAAGCGTTTTGTGATAATGGCTGCTCTTTAATAAAAAAAATATATCAACGAAATTATTTTTGAATCGTTTCATTTAATTTTTTATCGCAATACTTTAATTTATTATTTCAAGTTGGCAATTACAATAACAATACAGTAAATATATATGTTCTAATAATTATGATATCTTAAATTATTAGCGCGAGAAAAAAAAAGAAATAACTCGCCCGTTTTACGAATATTACCAGATCGCGGGTGCGCGATCGTGGGTGTCAATCCCCTTGTTTAAATACTTCCGCGTCATTATCGCAGTGACATTTCTTGTTAATTCTCCGTTCATCCGTTCTGCGGGCTCGTGTGCACTGTAATGCGTGTGATTTGGCGGTGATGCGCTGTGTTTAATTTATATTAATTTTTTTCTTATTTCTTGCTGCATATTTTATTTTTTTAGATTTGTCCTCGATTTGGCCTCGTTTTTCATGGGTAATGACTGAGGAAAAACGAGGTTAAAAAATTTGCGGGACCATCGTATCGTCAGGGGGGATCGACGATATTGTTATCTCGCGTCTCTACATTTTCGCTAAGACCGAATTCTTCTTCGTTTTTTTGTTTACTTTTTTCATCCGTAAAGGATTATAAAAAGTGTGAGTAATACTGTTGTCGTTCGAATCGAAGTCGCAAAAGTCCACGTGCAAAATCACCGTGTCGCACTCAACTCGGGCCGACTGTCGCGCATTTTTCACAATTTCTGAAAAAATGTTCTGTTCTTTTATCGTTTATGAATAGCTCAATGAATTCGCGATAATAACGATACGTAATATCAAACTTTTGTTTAAGCCATTAAAACAAACGCCGCGCATGTCCCGACAATTTTTTAATCTCGTGTTAGCGCCGATCTCGGTCGAAGCATTAATTTTATTTCTCAGGTTTTTTAAATTTTCTTTGAAATTTCGAAGGCGATTCCGAAGCGTCTTGATCGCGCGCCGTGGCTGAGCGACTTGTCAAAACAAATGCACAATGCGTATTGTATTAATTAATTCATTAATAATATATAATGTCATATCCATATAGTGCTCGAAAAACTTAACAGAACAAGCTTAAAATTTCGTTTATCATTGTTACTTATCGTTTTACTTTTTTCCGTCACTTTGTTTTCTAGAGATTTTTTCATTTTTGGTCTTATTTTGTTTTCGCAATTTTATGAGAGATGTCCCGACTCGACTCTACTGACGAGACCCGCGCCCGTGACGAGAGCACATCCAGGACCTCTCCTCACTCCTCCTCGCTTTACTTGCCTTCAAGTCTTAAAGATTATTCGTATAACGTATATACACAATTGTTACAAATGCGAGAGCAAGTCGCCTCGACGTGGTAACGAAAAAAAAAAAAAATACGCGCGAATTTGGGAGACATATTGCGATGTCGAGAAGCAAAGTTTGACGACTGTCGCGATTATTCCGTATTCGCGGTAAAAAAACAAAATGGTAAAAAAAAGACCAACAGATCCCCTGGCTCGTTTTCCTGCAACGACAACTCAATAAATACAAATATCAAAGCGACAAATTTGTGCAGGGAACCCAATTGGAAAAGGGGTTTCGCGACTACATCTCATTTTCTTTATTGCCTCTTTGGCCACGGAGCGGTAAATTTTGTTTATTACACAGAAAAGAAATCCTACGTATTGTTGCTATAATATATAGTACACGAAGAAAACTAAAATCAACGAGAAGTAAATGAAAAAAGGTTTTTGTTTATCACGTCGATAAATGGCACGAAGTATGCGATGAGGTCGAGAAAAAAGAAATAAAAAGAATGACGGGAGGGACGCGTGAAAGCTGTTACGGTTATATACAATGGGAAACTACGCTTTCACATATTCTTTTTTCTTTTTTCATTTTCTGTTTTTTTCCGGTTACGGCGATCCGTATCTTATAAATTTTAAAAATTAATGGGTCATCGGATCTTGTATTATCGTCACGGACTCGTTCGCCTCGTGATAAAATTAACGAGCATGAGCTCGTGCCTCGCTCCGAGTCTCGCGAACCGTTTCAATATAGAGATTCTTAGTGTCGCCGCGGCGCTCGCTGCACCGGCGTTACTGCTCCCTACCAGTTAGTTTTTGTTGCCGACACTCCGTGGACTTGACGGCTGGCTCGCGGTCTGCTGGGCCTTCTGGATGTATATATTCAGAAGTTTCAACTTGCTGCCGTAGAGCGATGCGAGATGAGGAGCGAGTACAGCTTCACCCACGACGTTGTGAATCGCGACCATGCAAAATACAGCGGACTTGCGTACTTTGCTCTCGTTCGCGCCGTAGGCCTGGAATTTCCATACGTTCATTGTCAAATCATTGAAAAACCAATTATCTGTGATATTCTATTCTAAATTTGCTGCAAATCAAAACGAAGAGTTACCGATGATAAGAGTAATTTTTTTTCTTAAAAATCTTAAAAATATCAATTTGAATTGTAGAGGTAACGAATAAATTGTTCGCTTAGAGTTCCTTTGCTTACCCTTATGAGTTCCGGCATTATCTGCGCGAGGTGTGGTTCCACGGCTTCTCGTCCCCAGTGTTCTGCGGCCTCCTGGAGCATTTTGATTGCTCCGATATTTCTCGGATAAGGTTCGGTTGTGATGGTCGCCGATGCGAGTGGAATAATGTGGGCGGCCGGTAAGACGGTCGCTATCATGGCTGCGCATTTCTCGGCTGTTTTGAGGCCCTGAGCCTGATAGGCGCATCTCATACCGACTGAGGGGGGACTGGACGAGGTATCGGTTGTGTTTATCGGCTTCGACGGATCTTCGACTTTGTGACTGCGCAACACTTTGAGTACGAGCAATTCGGCATATGTGCTGAACGACTCGAGAAGATCCGGACATTTCAGCATCTCGATCAACGTCAGCAGTACTTGAATCTCTACCTCTTTGTCATCGGACGCCAGACGGTCCAACAATGTCTTGAGCAATTTTCTAGAAGCGATTCGTTTTTTTTTGTTCAAATATAAGTTGAAAACTGCACGTTACAAGAGGAATCGAGCGAAGGATGCGATTTTTTATTTGTAATTTCGACTCACTTGAAGTGTTGTTTAATGTAGGTCGCGTCGCCATTGCGCACATAAAGCTGAAACTCTTGGAGCGGTCGAACTTTCGACGACTCCGGCGTCGAGGTGCACTGAAGGGCCTTTATCGTATTTTCGACCATCTCGGAACCTCTCAGTATATCCGGCGACGAAGCTACAAGTTGATTAACAAATTTCAGTATCGGATGTATTAACCGCAACATAATTGATTACAAGACCCTGAGCGACATTCGTTGAGTAAGTTTCTCAGATACTGACGCAGTCATTTACAAGGATATAAAAATATCAGCAAAAAGAAAATATTTTGCTGAAAAATTTATCGATCGCATTCTCATATGCCCGGGAAATTTACGGTTCCGAATTTTTTTTTGTGTACTGTCACTTTTTCCATATCATTAAAGTGCGAATCTTCCTTATTTCAAATATTCATTCAGACGAAGGTTATTTTTTAGAACATAATTTCACCGATAGTGATTTTCTTGAATCGTTAACCCTCCACATGTCAGTCAGACTAGTCACTCTTATTATTCAATTCCGTGATTCGGAAAAGGGACGATTTGGGAGAATTGCGTTTCAGCACATGATTTTTATCAATATGTTTATTTGGCTAAGTGAAGGTTCGACGAAAAAATTTGTCACCAGCTAATGTAACGCAAACAACCCATAGCGCGTAAGCCAGTTAACAGACCAAACATTTTCTTGCAAATACTCACTGTGCGTCCCGTAGCCGTTGTTCTCCTGGGGCAATATCAGATCTCCGGCTATCGTGTCGCTTGAGCCATTAACTCCGAGGTTTATCACCGTTCTACCGCGTTGAGTCGGCGATGACACGGACGATGATCGTCCCTTAGATTTACCAAAAAAAAAATCGTCAATGAACAAACACTCTTTCATTTTTATTCAAAAATCATTTTTGATGAGTTCAAACGACATCCCACGTGCGAATATTAACTTACCGAATTCGTCAGAGTAAGGCTCTCCATCTTCTCTTCCACGTCTGCCATGTTGCTTATTCCGCTGTCCTTGCTCGTCGTCGCTCTCTCGAATCCGTAGTTTTGTATCTCCGCTGTAGTGCGCCTCAGCGATCTGCGGAATACATTGTTTTTTTAGAAAAAATTGTCCAACTTGACAAAAAGAAAATAGTAAATGGCAATAAAAAGGATAATGAGCACTTATAAACTTCTTCCGGATTGAGCGAATCGGTGTCCGTCATATCGATGTCGGTTTTCGTTCTTGTGCGCGCTGGCGAGTGCAGCAAGCGCCCTGGCTGCGTGCCCGGTGACGCCGGATTACTGGAGATCGACGACCTTCTCAGATGATTTTGAACCAGAGGCATCGCGGCATCCTTGACAACAGAAAAAAAATTATATAAAAATTGCTAACACTGTATGTCATTCAACATCGATTATCCAGGATTTCCAAGTTAATAACGGAAAAGAAGGTAAAAAGATTATCGACAAAATTGATATAAGAAGTCAGCTTTTATATAAATTTTGTTGGTTATTTTAACAATGTATGTATTAGACAGTTAGCATCGGTAAAAAAGAATTACAAAATAAAAAAGGTCAAGGGGAAAAAAGTAATTTACATAGTCTCGTACCTGATAGAATTTTGGCAGTTCGCCGAGTATCATCGGAAATTGCGGCGGATTTAAATTGTAAAGAGCTATAACAGCGTCCTGAGCGTGCCGTCGTACGTCCTGACTCTTGACGTCGTTCGTCCAATCGAGTAGACGGGCCAGGGCCGATTTGCAGCTCAAATGGAGGGCCGACGGCTCGGAGCTCTCGGCAACGTGGGTCAAGAAGGTCAATGTCGATACTTTGACGCGAGAATTCGGTGTTTGAGTCGGATCCGTCAAAAATCTCATTACCGCCGGAAGCAGCAAATCACCCGGAAAATGATCCCTGCCGAAGACAATATTATTATTATTATTGTATAAACAAATTTTAGAAGTTATTTTTAAAACCACGCCATTTCAGGTTTCCGTTAAGGAAACGCTGGGCCCGTTTAGAACCTTACTTCTATTTTTTACCGGCGGAATTAGGCGATTTCTCAGTTGTATATATTTGTTATAGTTCATAGTCCATATATTTTCTTATAGTTAATATATGCGTGGAATGTTTTCAATTTGCAATTGTTCATATACTATGCAGATGATTAAGCTCAAAAGGCTCACCTGACCACGTCGAGTGTTTTGTGGATCTTCGTCTGCACCGAACCGAGAAGATCGGTGCCGAGTTTATTGAGCAATCTCGCGCACAGAACGTAAAGCCAATCGCCGAGATCCTCGCTGTGGGTAGTTATCAATTCGTTCAGCGTGTCAAGAAAAAGGCTGAATACTTTGGTGTGTGAGTCCATGAACATCTTCGCGAAAATGTCCGTTATTTTGCGAAGCTCGGTAGCCGTAAGAGTATTCCCGTTTAGGAGAAAACGTTGAAGACCGAGAAGACCGTCTTTTCTTTCAACCCAAGATTTCCGCCCGCAGTTTTCGATGATCTCTTGTATGTCCTGTTGCGATTAAAAAACGTTATTAAAATCTCTCTTACGGCAGTACCAATATCACGGTGAGATTAAAAAGCATTGCGTTGATGTGCGATATCGATAGATGTCGACAGATTGAAGAAAAAAAATAAGGTACGTGCAATGAAGTACATTGAATAACAATGTCGAGAATTTAATTAAGGTAGAGGGTTCAAAGCCGATAAATTGAAACACCTGGCTCAAAAGTTTTTACCTCCTATCCGATTGGCGGACACAGGTGGCTTTAGCGTAAGGCGTGATGTTTAGCATATAAATTCGAAGGCGAAATTTGATAGTGAAAAAATTATGTTAAAAAAATATAGGGTTCTTTATCGAGCACGGCAAGTTTTGATAGGTAAAGTTGTCGACACCAGGGAGTGGATGTATTATAACTAGGTTCACAGTAGGGAAAAGAAAGCGATGGGAAAAAAATTAAATATCGAGCGTGCCGTGTATGTGTATTTACAATAAAAAGACAAACCATTAATTAGGCAAATATTGTCGTTTCAAGAAAAGTCGCAAGAGCGTATGTTTGATGTTCTTACAAAGTCTAGACTCTTTTCGACGTTTCGATAAGACGACAAAGTTTTGCACTTATAGGCAAATATTTTGGGAGATTAAAAATCAAAAGTTAAAGACGATGTTGTGAGAGATTAAAAATTAAACGTTTATTCCGAAGAAGAAACAAAATGATAACGATTAATCAACAAACCTTGGGAATTGACTGATCCCAACCGTCGCGGTAGAGTCTCTGTTGGGATCCGCTCCACGAGTATGACTAACAGATGCGAACGGGTAACGGAATAGAAACAAAATAAAACATCGGGAGGGATGGGATAACAAAAGTTGAGGGATGGGATAACAAAAGTTGAGGGATGGGATAACAAAAGTTCGGGAATGGGATAACAAAAATTCCATGATGTAAATTTGTCAGTGAATCATAAGAATGTTTATGTATGTATGTAATCGGGAAACGAACTTTGAATTAAACGAATCAAGTTTTTCAATCTGGTGTCTTCGACTCTTCGGAGTCGAAGACACCAGAAATTTTTGAGGGCAATCGTTTTTTTTTGCATAAAAAACTGATTTGACATAATTAATGGGCAAACAGTTCCGATAAACTGGTACGCGTACGGAGCGTTAGGAGTGAACGAGTTGAACACTAACTTTCGAGTGGTAAAAAGGATTTTGAACATCCAAACTCACGTCACTTGGTCGTCTCATGCAATCCATACTGCGTTCAGAGCATATACTGCTCGTTTCGCTCTCATCACTATGATCGCCCTTGCCCCTCGATGTGCGAGAGTAATTGTCGATCGTGTCGAAAGTCAATGCATCGGCGAGCGCTGATTCTGCCTCCAACGATTGCAGTAGCATTTTCTGGGCCAGTACCGGACGGGACGAGGGCGGCCTGTCGTTTGGCGACATGTACGTGTTTCTCCCCCTGTTTAATAACATACGTGTCGGAGAAATAAAACTTCGAACTACGAATCATTTCGCTTCTTTACTACCATTCCTGATCGTAAAAACAGTTTACGGTGATAGTGACTATAACAGTGAACTGTAGTTCATTATTTCAAAACAATGGTAAAATATAATATCTGAAGTAGACATTCTTATGCAAAAACTGATACATTAATTTTATTCTCGACTTGTACGAAAAATTAATAGACTTCTAGTGTTAAATAAAATTAAGTTATTGGAGTTAAAGTACTTTTACAATAAAATATAATTAAATTGTTAAAAGTACAAAATGTGTAAATTTTTAATATACCATGCGTTTATGCGCTAAAACAACATCCAGCACCAGTTAATTAAATTTCACAGAGATTATGTTCTGTAGATTGGTGAATCGGTAAGGAGGAAGGATAAAAGTACCGAATTTTCGAGCCGAAACTTCTGTCCATTCCAAATCTCTGTGGACTTGGCTCACGACTGTTTCCTGTACTGCGAATGCCCTGTCCGGAAAGTCGTCGCGGTCGAGACACGAAAGACTCACCCTCGCGATTGTAAGTCGCGTAGCTGAGTCTCGACGCCGGTGAACCAGATCGACTGCTGGCTGAAATATTTTTAAGCAGTCAACACATTTCCGTATCGTATTCTTTTTCTCTTTTTCAACTTACGTTGTGACTGCGACACACCGGCGACTCTTGAGCGGGTTCGCGGAGTCCTCTCGTTGGCCGCCGGCGTCGATATGTCCGGCGATCTGTTGAATCGGGCTGAATTAACAGAAAAAAAAATTACAAAATACCGTTCGAACGAGTTCAAGTTTGTCAATTTTAATCGATTTCATGCTATAGTAAATTCTTGGAACCTTGTTTGCTCTGTTCACTCCCGTGTTCATTATCTATCACAGCGGCGACAATATTTCAAAATTAATACAAGTGTCGGATTAAAAAAAACACAAACTGGGAGGTGAATTTGTATTATTTATTTAATACTTACGCGGCGTAGCTCTGTGGCGATTTAAATTCGCGTAGGCGGTTCTTGCCTGGGCCCGTTTGGCCGCCTGGAGATCGATCGCGCTGGTCGATCTCGGGCCCGGTGTTACTCGACCTGTTATTATTAAATTTTGAGAATCCGTTACAATATTTGTTCTCTCTGGTTATTTGGTTTTTTTCTGGTTTTTCCATAAACTCGATTTCTTCATGCTTTAATCATCAAACAAACTAGAGTGCATTGATCGAAACAATTTGACACAAAGATATGTGTGAAAATTCAAAAAAACATGTACTGGGGACAAATACGAAAATTAACTCTTTGTCGGGGTTTCTCTTTCACAATTTTTTTGCGACTTAATGCAATGTTGGTATTACAGTGATTGTCAGTGGTCTGTCTCTGAAGAACCGGTATGCCGGACTGACGATAAGAGCGTGGAAGGGACGGTGTCCGTCTCAGTGGCCCGTGGGGCGGGCTCTGATTCGCTTGCAAATTTTCCGTACTGCCTGTATCGTTGGCTGTTTTATTTTATTTTTTTTTCGTTCAATTTTTTTTTTAAGTTTCATACAGTTTGTATTTGCGTGCAGCATGGAAATAGAAAAATAAAACAAAGGATTTTATTTACTGTTATACCCTGGGCTATTGACAATCAGTTTTTTTTTCTTGTTTTATTTATGCTTCGGAAAGGGAATGAAAGACGCAGTTGAAATTTGCGATACAAAGACTGACCTGCTCCGCTGATGCTTGGTCTCGAAGCACGTGGACTTATGGTCGACGTTTTTGCCACGATGTTTAAGCTGTTGGTGCTTCCGCTGTTGCTGAGAGACATCAGAGAACGCTTGTACGTCGAGTCCAAGCTGTTGAGAAGAACTTCGGCCTGTTCCGGAAAGTGGTCTTTGAACGCCCAGTACGATCTACAGGATGATGAATAAGGTTTAGAGAAGTTTATTTAATTTGATTAGGTTTTAAAAAAAATCATCGAGCGAAAAATCACTTTTTTCCGCACATAGGAGACGGTGATGTTAAGAATAATCCAAGGACTAAATAGTGACTAATATAATAAACGATTTTGTTCTTATCTTTTTATAGGAATGTAAGTTATCGAAAATTAACTCACTTGCGAGCGAATACACGAGCTTCCGAATCCGAGTCAGCAACGCCCTTCTTTATAGCTTCCTGGAGTACTGCAACGTATTTTTGAAGTATCGAGGTCGGCCACCATTGGAGAATTAGATTTATATATTCGCAAGATGCCCGACGTATGTCTTTACTCTTGTTGCTTAATGACGAAGCTATTATTGATATAAAGCGGCCGCTGTGAGTGTTCTGGAATACGAAACGCAACGCTACGGCACCGGCTGTTGCGACCACCTGAAATTTATGTTTGTCAGATCAGACGCCATGTCGAAATAAAAAGAAGTACATGAAAAATCTGAAAATATAAAGACGAAAAAAAAATGATGAACATGAAAAAAAATTTTAAATTATTTACAAACAAGATGGTTAGTTTTTCAAATTAAAATGTTTGCCTCAAGATGAATTTCATCGGCAAGATTAAAAAAAAGATGAAAACAAAATAAATGAAGCCAACAACACCATATGTGATCAAATTGATCTCGTTTAGTTTGGATTGTTCGAGGTTTCGTCGGGATGGTCGTAAATAATTCGGCGAAGGATCTGCGACGATTTACGGCGATGGTAAGAATCATTACAGGAATAATCTGATAAATGAACTGTCGACTCCAGTTTTAGTCTTACCTTGGCACTGTTCTGTATCAGGTTCATTACCGAGACTAGACAGGCTTCCATAAACGATGCGAACTTGTTCTTCAAATGTTGACTCAGAAAGGCCAGGGTTATGCACGCCTCGCGCACTACCTGCGATCTGAGATCTGTGCACGCACCCTCGAAAGGTCGTTGAATACTTTTTAACAGCTCCATGAAATTCTCGTAATTCATACCGCCCGCTACAATGATACCACGAAGTTTTTTCAACTGAAAATCACAAAGTTTTACAAATAAATCTTATGTGGACTGAGCGGCAATTCTTCGTTCAGTACCAAATAAATTTTTTTTTCTAATTTTGAGTTTTAAACGCTTGTAAGTCTATGCGATTTTTGTAAACCCTTTCAGAAGAAATAAAAAAGCATAGAAATAGCCATTTTCCGATTGCTTTTCACAAAATTTATAAGATGTTATTCAGTAAAATTACTAAAAAAAATTGTCAAAGTTTGTACACGAGATCGTACTCATTTTACTCTGCAAAACGGGTACATTGTTTTTTATCAACTTGACAACGTTGGAATTTGATGTTTGGTAGGCATCTTCGATGTCGTAATAAATTTTACTTTCTCTACAAATACTTACATTATCGGTTCTTAACTTCCACTCTTTTTTGTCGTCTCCTATCGTGTCTCTGATCTGTTTCATCTGCTCCTCGAGATCCCTTGCCGAGAATAATTTGACCAACGGCACATCCTCGAAGGCGATTCTAAACGACTCCTCGTCAACTGCACCGGCTTGACCTACAATTAGGAAATCCATGTTTGTTATTTTTTTTTACTGAACATTCTCATCGTTTTACGTCTCGATTCACAAAGTAAATAATTCTTTGATTTGATTTACAAATAACAAAAAATAGAAAGAAGATATATGTATACATGCAAAGCTACGGGGATTGATGGAATGAGTAATTGATTGAGCGCAGGTAGCGTTCAGAATCTTCGAGCGATAGACATTATCTGTTCAATCGTACAATAACGAGGCAAATGTATGTTCAATTACGAAATCAAATTTGTCAGATTAAAACCGTTTGGCTGAAAATTTTCTTTTGCTCTCTCGCCACGCGGCTAATTCTACAAATTAGTCGCGGCGTTGGTAGTAAATTTTGGTGAGCTTGTTTTTTTTATGTACCTGACGCTGATCTGGCCGAAGGGGTTCTTTTGACGGATGATGCCTTGCTGATCGTTGACAGTGGTTTTTGATGAGCTGTTATCATGCGAGCGGTTACAAAATAAATGTAAACAAACGAAAAGTTGAAAATAAATCATAAGAAAAATACCTTTAGAAGCTAAGCAGATGGTCATATAAAAACGAGTGCAGTTATGAATCTTTGAGGTAATGCAAAATTATTGGATTTTATACAATTTGGCGGACGGAGATAAATGATTTTTTGTACTGAATAAAAAAGCTGTAACGGTGTTTGATAAAACCAAAAAAATCTGATGTCCATTTGTTATGCATATTAAAAAAACGATACCTGGAATCGTGGAGACTGTTTTCGCTGGACCAAATTGGCTTCGTTTCTGGAGGACACTCGTCGATCTCTTGACTGGCGCGGATTTGATCTGAAGTAAAGAAAGAACAGGTGAAATATTGTTATGAAACCCATACCTCTCTTATTTTCGATAAAAATAGATTTTATGGAATAAACATTTTTTATAAATTTTTCGTTCAGGAAATCCCTTGGTAAAGTTTGCGAAACTACAGTTTTTTTTTTTCAAGATATCGACCTGGGACCTTCGCCATTCGCTTCAGTGATGAATTTGCAATCCAAAACAGTACAAACAAAAGGTTTTTGGAGAATTTTTAAATTTGACCACTTTTGGGGTAGGGAATCCTGGGTTAAATTTTGCGAAACGACACATTTTTTTGAAAAATTTCGAGATATCGTCCTGAAACCTTCACCATTAGATCCAAGTCGCATACTTCCCAACCGACTTTGTGGGTTAAAAAATTCTAAAAAAATTTTTTCCCCGAGAAATTCACTTTTTAAAAAAAACGCATTTTCGCCGAAAAACGGAAAAACGTTTTTCGGCATAAATCATGGCAAAAAATTTTTTTAGAATTTTTTAACCCACAAAATCGGTTGGGAAGTATGCGACTTGGATCTAATGGTGAAGGTTTCAGGTCGATATCTCGAAATTTTTCAAAAAAATGTGTCGTTTCGCAAAATTTAACCCAGGATTCCCTACCCCAAAAGTAGGCAAAATTAAAAATTCTCCAAAAACCTTTTGTTTGTACTGTTTTAGATTGCAAATTCATCACTGAAGCGAATGGCGAAGGTCCCAGGTCGATATCTTGAAAAAAAAAAATTTCCGATTTTTTCGAGCCGGAAAACGGTAAGGGTACTCCCTTTGCGTCGAAAAAATCCGAAAATTTTTTTTTCAAGATATCGACCTGGAACCTTCGCCATTCGATTCAGTGACTTATTCTCGTTCTAAAACTGTATAATTAGAGCCTTTTCCGATAATTTTTAAAATTCGACCTTTTTGGGGTAGGGAATCCTGGGTTAAATTTTGCGAAACGACACATTTTTTTGAAAAATTTCGAGATATCGACCTGAAACCTTCGCCATTCGATCCAAGTCATATACTTCCCAACCGATTTCAGCCACGAGAAAATTCTAAAAAATTTTTTTCCTCGGAAAAATCGATTTTTTCGAAATCGGCATTTTCGCCGAAAAACGGAAAAACGTTTTTCGGCATAAAACATGGCAAAAAATTTTTTTAGAATTTTTTAACCCACAAAATCGGTTGGGAAGTATGCGACTTGGATCTAATGGTGAAGGTTTCAGGTCGATATCTCGAAATTTTTCAAAAAAATGTGTCGTTTCGCAAAATTTAACCCAGGATTCCCTACCCCAAAAGTGGGCAAAATTAAAAATTCTCCAAAAACCTTTTGTTTGTACTGTTTTAGATTGCAAATTCATCACTGAAGCGAATGGCGAAGGTCCCAGGTCGATATCTTGAAAAAAAAAATTTCCGATTTTTTCGAGCCGGAAAACGGTAAGGGTACTCCCTTTGCGTCGAAAAAATCCGAAAATTTTTTTTTCAAGATATCGACCTGGAACCTTCGCCATTCGATTCAGTGACTTATTCTCGTTCTAAAACTGTATAATTAGAGCCTTTTCCGATAATTTTTAAAATTCGACCTTTTTGGGGTAGGGAATCCTGGGTTAAATTTTGCGAAACGACACATTTTTTTGAAAAATTTCGAGATATCGACCTGAAACATTCGCCATTCGATCCAAGTCATATACTTCCCAACCGATTTCAGCCACGAGAAAATTCTAAAAAATTTTTTTCCTCGGAAAAATCGATTTTTTCGAAATCGGCATTTTCGCCGAAAAACGGAAAAACGTTTTTCGGCATAAAACATGGCAAAAAATTTTTTTAGAATTTTTTAACCCACAAAATCGGCTGGGAAGTATGCGACTTGGATCTAATGGTGAAGGTTTCAGGTCGATATCTCGAAATTTTTCAAAAAAATGTGTCGTTTCGCAAAATTTAACCCAGGATTCCCTACCCCAAAAGTGGGCAAAATTAAAAATTCTCCAAAAACCTTTTGTTTGTACTGTTTTAGATTGCAAATTCATCACTGAAGCGAATGGCGAAGGTCCCAGGTCGATATCTTGAAAAAAAAAATTTCCGATTTTTTCGAGCCGGAAAACGGTAAGGGTACTCCCTTTGCGTCGAAAAAATCCGAAAAATTTTTTTTCAAGATATCGACCTGGAACCTTCGCCATTCGATTCAGTGACTTATTCTCGTTCTAAAACTGTATAATTAGAGCCTTTTCCGATAATTTTTAAAATTCGACCTTTTTGGGGTAGGGAATCCTGGGTTAAATTTTGCGAAACGACACATTTTTTTGAAAAATTTCGAGATATCGACCTGAAACCTTCGCCATTCGATCCAAGTCATATACTTCCCAACCGATTTCAGCCACGAGAAAATTCTAAAAAAATTTTTTCCTCGGAAAAATCGATTTTTTCGAAATCGGCATTTTCGCCGAAAAACGGAAAAACGTTTTTCGGCATAAAACATGGCAAAAAATTTTTTTAGAATTTTTTAACCCACAAAATCGGTTGGGAAGTATGCGACTTGGATCTAATGGTGAAGGTTTCAGGTCGATATCTCGAAATTTTTCAAAAAAATGTGTCGTTTCGCAAAATTTAACCCAGGATTCCCTACCCCAAAAGTGGGCAAAATTAAAAATTCTCCAAAAACCTTTTGTTTGTACTGTTTTAGATTGCAAATTCATCACTGAAGCGAATGGCGAAGGTCCCAGGTCGATATCTTGAAAAAAAAAATTTCCGATTTTTTCGAGCCGGAAAACGGTAAGGGTACCCCCTTTGCATCGAAAAAATCCGAAAATTTTTTTTTCAAGATATCGACCTGGAACCTTCGCCATTCGATTCAATGACTTATTCTCGTTCTAAAACTGTATAATTAGAGCCTTTTCCGATAATTTTTAAAATTCGACCTTTTTGGGGTAGGGAATCCTGGGTTAAATTTTGCGAAACGACACATTTTTTTGAAAAATTTCGAGATATCGACCTGAAACCTTCGCCATTCGATCCAAGTCATATACTTCCCAACCGATTTCAGCCACGAGAAAATTCTAAAAAAATTTTTTCCTCGGAAAAATCGATTTTTTCGAAATCGGCATTTTCGCCGAAAAACGGAAAAACGTTTTTCGGCATAAAACATGGCAAAAAATTTTTTTAGAATTTTTTAACCCACAAAATCGGTTGGGAAGTATGCGACTTGGATCTAATGGTGAAGGTTTCAGGTCGATATCTCGAAATTTTTCAAAAAAATGTGTCGTTTCGCAAAATTTAACCCAGGATTCCCTACCCCAAAAGTGGGCAAAATTAAAAATTCTCCAAAAACCTTTTGTTTGTACTGTTTTAGATTGCAAATTCATCACTGAAGCGAATGGCGAAGGTCCCAGGTCGATATCTTGAAAAAAAAAATTTCCGATTTTTTCGAGCCGGAAAACGGTAAGGGTACCCCCTTTGCATCGAAAAAATCCGAAAATTTTTTTTTCAAGATATCGACCTGGAACCTTCGCCATTCGATTCAATGACTTATTCTCGTTCTAAAACTGTATAATTAGAGCCTTTTCCGATAATTTTTAAAATTCGACCTTTTTGGGGTAGGGAATCCTGGGTTAAATTTTGCGAAACGACACATTTTTTTGAAAAATTTCGAGATATCGACCTGAAACCTTCGCCATTCGATCCAAGTCATATACTTCCCAACCGATTTCAGCCACGAGAAAATTCTAAAAAATTTTTTTCCTCGGAAAAATCGATTTTTTCGAAATCGGCATTTTCGCCGAAAAACGGAAAAACGTTTTTCGGCATAAAACATGGCAAAAAATTTTTTTAGAATTTTTTAACCCACAAAATCGGTTGGGAAGTATGCGACTTGGATCTAATGGTGAAGGTTTCAGGTCGATATCTCGAAATTTTTCAAAAAAATGTGTCGTTTCGCAAAATTTAACCCAGGATTCCCTACCCCAAAAGTGGGCAAAATTAAAAATTCTCCAAAAACCTTTTGTTTGTACTGTTTTAGATTGCAAATTCATCACTGAAGCGAATGGCGAAGGTCCCAGGTCGATATCTTGAAAAAAAAAATTTCCGATTTTTTCGAGCCGGGAAAACGGTAAGGGTACCCCCTTTGCATCGAAAAAATCCGAAAATTTTTTTTTTCAAGATATCGACCTGGAACCTTCGCCATTCGATTCAATGACTTATTCTCGTTCTAAAACTGTATAATTAGAGCCTTTTCCGATAATTTTTAAAATTCGACCTTTTTGGGGTAGGGAATCCTGGGTTAAATTTTGCGAAACGACACATTTTTTTGAAAAATTTCGAGATATCGACCTGAAACCTTCGCCATTCGATCCAAGTCATATACTTCCCAACCGATTTCAGCCACGAGAAAATTCTAAAAAATTTTTTTCCTCGGAAAAATCGATTTTTTCGAAATCGGCATTTTCGCCGAAAAACGGAAAAACGTTTTTCGGCATAAAACATGGCAAAAAATTTTTTTAGAATTTTTTAACCCACAAAATCGGTTGGGAAGTATGCGACTTGGATCTAATGGTGAAGGTTTCAGGTCGATATCTCGAAATTTTTCAAAAAAATGTGTCGTTTCGCAAAATTTAACCCAGGATTCCCTACCCCAAAAGTGGGCAAAATTAAAAATTCTCCAAAAACCTTTTGTTTGTACTGTTTTAGATTGGAAATTCATCACTGAAGCGAATGGCGAAGGTCCCAGGTCGATATCTTGAAAAAAAAAATTTCCGATTTTTTCGAGCCGGGAAAACGGTAAGGGTACTCCCTTTGCGTCGAAAAAATCCGAAAAATTTTTTTTCAAGATATCGACCTGGAACCTTCGCCATTCGATTCAGTGACTTATTCTCGTTCTAAAACTGTATAATTAGAGCCTTTTCCGATAATTTTTAAAATTCGACCTTTTTGGGGTAGGGAATCCTGGGTTAAATTTTGCGAAACGACACATTTTTTTGAAAAATTTCGAGATATCGACCTGAAACATTCGCCATTCGATCCAAGTCATATACTTCCCAACCGATTTCAGCCACGAGAAAATTCTAAAAAATTTTTTTCCTCGGAAAAATCGATTTTTTCGAAATCGGCATTTTCGCCGAAAAACGGAAAAACGTTTTTCGGCATAAAACATGGCAAAAAATTTTTTTAGAATTTTTTAACCCACAAAATCGGTTGGGAAGTATGCGACTTGGATCTAATGGTGAAGGTTTCAGGTCGATATCTCGAAATTTTTCAAAAAAATGTGTCGTTTCGCAAAATTTAACCCAGGATTCCCTACCCCAAAAGTGGGCAAAATTAAAAATTCTCCAAAAACCTTTTGTTTGTACTGTTTTAGATTGCAAATTCATCACTGAAGCGAATGGCGAAGGTCCCAGGTCGATATCTTGAAAAAAAAAATTTCCGATTTTTTCGAGCCGGAAAACGGTAAGGGTACTCCCTTTGCGTCGAAAAAATCCGAAAAATTTTTTTTCAAGATATCGACCTGGAACCTTCGCCATTCGATTCAGTGACTTATTCTCGTTCTAAAACTGTATAATTAGAGCCTTTTCCGATAATTTTTAAAATTCGACCTTTTTGGGGTAGGGAATCCTGGGTTAAATTTTGCGAAACGACACATTTTTTTGAAAAATTTCGAGATATCGACCTGAAACCTTCGCCATTCGATCCAAGTCATATACTTCCCAACCGATTTCAGCCACGAGAAAATTCTAAAAAATTTTTTTCCTCGGAAAAATCGATTTTTTCGAAATCGGCATTTTCGCCGAAAAACGGAAAAACGTTTTTCGGCATAAAACATGGCAAAAAATTTTTTTAGAATTTTTTAACCCACAAAATCGGTTGGGAAGTATGCGACTTGGATCTAATGGTGAAGGTTTCAGGTCGATATCTCGAAATTTTTCAAAAAAATGTGTCGTTTCGCAAAATTTAACCCAGGATTCCCTACCCCAAAAGTGGGCAAAATTAAAAATTCTCCAAAAACCTTTTGTTTGTACTGTTTTAGATTGCAAATTCATCACTGAAGCGAATGGCGAAGGTCCCAGGTCGATATCTTGAAAAAAAAAATTTCCGATTTTTTCGAGCCGGAAAACGGTAAGGGTACTCCCTTTGCGTCGAAAAAATCCGAAAAATTTTTTTTCAAGATATCGACCTGGAACCTTCGCCATTCGATTCAGTGACTTATTCTCGTTCTAAAACTGTATAATTAGAGCCTTTTCCGATAATTTTTAAAATTCGACCTTTTTGGGGTAGGGAATCCTGGGTTAAATTTTGCGAAACGACACATTTTTTTGAAAAATTTCGAGATATCGACCTGAAACATTCGCCATTCGATCCAAGTCATATACTTCCCAACCGATTTCAGCCACGAGAAAATTCTAAAAAATTTTTTTCCTCGGAAAAATCGATTTTTTCGAAATCGGCATTTTCGCCGAAAAACGGAAAAACGTTTTTCGGCATAAAACATGGCAAAAAATTTTTTTAGAATTTTTTAACCCACAAAATCGGTTGGGAAGTATGCGACTTGGATCTAATGGTGAAGGTTTCAGGTCGATATCTCGAAATTTTTCAAAAAAATGTGTCGTTTCGCAAAATTTAACCCAGGATTCCCTACCCCAAAAGTGGGCAAAATTAAAAATTCTCCAAAAACCTTTTGTTTGTACTGTTTTAGATTGCAAATTCATCACTGAAGCGAATGGCGAAGGTCCCAGGTCGATATCTTGAAAAAAAAAATTTCCGATTTTTTCGAGCCGGAAAACGGTAAGGGTACCCCCTTTGCATCGAAAAAATCCGAAAATTTTTTTTTCAAGATATCGACCTGGAACCTTCGCCATTCGATTCAATGACTTATTCTCGTTCTAAAACTGTATAATTAGAGCCTTTTCCGATAATTTTTAAAATTCGACCTTTTTGGGGTAGGGAATCCTGGGTTAAATTTTGCGAAACGACACATTTTTTTGAAAAATTTCGAGATATCGACCTGAAACCTTCGCCATTCGATCCAAGTCATATACTTCCCAACCGATTTCAGCCACGAGAAAATTCTAAAAAATTTTTTTCCTCGGAAAAATCGATTTTTTCGAAATCGGCATTTTCGCCGAAAAACGGAAAAACGTTTTTCGGCATAAAACATGGCAAAAAATTTTTTTAGAATTTTTTAACCCACAAAATCGGTTGGGAAGTATGCGACTTGGATCTAATGGTGAAGGTTTCAGGTCGATATCTCGAAATTTTTCAAAAAAATGTGTCGTTTCGCAAAATTTAACTCAGGATTCCCTACCCCAAAAGTGGGCAAAATTAAAAATTCTCCAAAAACCTTTTGTTTGTACTGTTTTAGATTGCAAATTCATCACTGAAGCGAATGGCGAAGGTCCCAGGTCGATATCTTGAAAAAAAAAATTTCCGATTTTTTCGAGCCGGAAAACGGTAAGGGTACTCCCTTTGCGTCGAAAAAATCCGAAAAATTTTTTTTCAAGATATCGACCTGGAACCTTCGCCATTCGATTCAGTGACTTATTCTCGTTCTAAAACTGTATAATTAGAGCCTTTTCCGATAATTTTTAAAATTCGACCTTTTTGGGGTAGGGAATCCTGGGTTAAATTTTGCGAAACGACACATTTTTTTGAAAAATTTCGAGATATCGACCTGGATGCATAAATGTTTATTGTGATCACATAATTTTTTTTTGCCAAGAGAAATATTTTCTTAATACCCTGTGTGTTGTTAATGAAAATTCAACTCGACGCTGAATAGTTTATATCGACATGACAAAGCAAAAAAAATTGTTACTCACCGCTCTGTCCGGCTCGTCGGCATCTCTACCAACTGCAACAAACAAAAATGTAATGTAATTTTCATTTGATGGAAACAAAGTTAAAAAATTTCACCAGCTATTTTTTCTTTTTTCTTATTTAATAAAAAATTAGGGATTTCTTCTGCGTTTAAACTGTCGTGTATGTACCTAAATCGGGATAAAGCCACGGAGGCTTGTGAACGTCACAGTGACATCCACGAGCTCGTGCACCCGGATGCTTAACTATGTTGTCCCACTGCAGTATCCAGGTGCTGCTCGGATCCCATAATTTTTTGTCGATGCTCGGATATTTCACCAGACCCCGATGCAGACATCGGTGACCGCTCGTCACTATTACACCCGAATCGTTCATCACGATAAACTTTCTCTCTATTATATTTATTTTGTTTTTGCTTTACAATTTTTACGTGGTGAACATCGCGGATGTTTCTAAAATGTTCAATTTGCTAAAAAAAAAAAAAAAAACTGCTTCGCTTTAATTATCGTCGAAGGCACAAAGTTGTGGGATAAATATGACCCCTAAGAATCAGGGCCTATGAAGTTAATTTTTTTGCGAACATTTTTAATACTTTGGTTAAATTATCATCATAATGGAAAAGGTTGCCGATCAGATTTAAGCCCTGAGAGGTGTTGTTAACAAAGTTTCAAGTGATCTTTTCATTGCGTGAATTTGCGAAGACATCGAGGATTGTTATACTGCCCCGCTGGCAACGTTACGCGTGATAAGTTTGTTGTTTGTTGTAAGAATGAAGAAAGTGTGAAATTCTCATCGTGCTACGGTGATTCGACTACGATAAAGTTATAGTTGTAGCGGATGAAGTATATATCACAGTAGAGAGTCGGCTCTATCGCTTCGTACATATAGGCATAAATATATCGAGGTCCCTCGGCTCGCTTTATTTAACCACAGTGCGCGGTACATAGTTGCAGTTTGCGCAGAGGGTGAAAGTGCGTTCCTTCGTTACCCATTGTGCGATAGTTTTCAAGTGTCTTGCCACACGAGTGCATCAATCGGCTTTCGTTAATTGGCAAATATGCAACGGCGAATTATAATGCGCCGATTTTTTTTTCTTTTCTTTATCGGATGGTGCAATTTGTGAATAACATAAAAAGGTTGGGAAACCCGTAAAAAAATGTTATGTAGGGCATTCCGAGTCGAAGGCAAGTGTGGTAGACATTAAAAAAAAGGATATTCAAAAAAAACTTGAACTTATCTAAGACGGTACGCCATGGAAAATATTTAATATGAAGTGAAACAAGCAGCTCATACACGACCCGCGGGAAAAATAATTAATCGGATAGAGTCAAATTATAAAAATATTATTAGTAAAATAAAAAATAAAAAATAACAGTCGTGACCGAAGAAGTACATACGTCACTTTATTGCACGTCAAGATCGAAAAATTATCTAAAAAACAAATATATATATATATATATAGAACAATAATCTCATATTAGTGTCGCGTAAAAGTCCAAGGTCGACATTCGCAACTCCCAAAAACATTTTTCGTTTTCTTTTCGGCACCGGAATGATGAAGATCGCGGTTTTGATATTGAAAAAGATAATTAAGCCATTTTCGAGGAAATTACAAGAACTTCCATCAGATTTGTTATAAATTCAGGAAAGAGCGTAATAAAGTTGATTCCGAGAGAACTCTAAGTGACTGCAATTCGATAAATAATTCAAAGCGTTTTAATAATGATGAGCTGCGAACTTGATTGTCGTTTAGATTCGTCCGCTGTAGCGGTTAATTATCGAGAGAAAAAATCTAATAAACCAGACGTTGCAAAACTGGATGCTAAGATCTTTTCTCAACGTAATAACAGCTATTTTGACCCGCCCACTTTATCGTCGTGTCGTTAACGTTCTCCGACTCAGCGATCCCTCTTTACGTAGCTACGATTATACCGACGTCGTGAAAAAAAATTGGAGGCGGATTATTAAGCTCGCGGTGTTGATACAAGAGATAAAAATCTTCAGTTAACTTGACCGAGTAATCGCGTTTGTTTGACGAAGTCATTTTCCTTTTTTTTTTCTTCTTCGCTCACCGAGCTTTATTGAAATAATGTTTAAACTGTAATCCCTACCAGCTTCGAAAAATTTGATTATCGCATTTACTTGCTTTTTTTCCTCGTACTAATTTTTTTGTCTTTTGACATGAATCTCTACGATATCCGAATTCGATTGCGGCCTGAGAAACGTGACTGTTTTTTTTTATTGAACGTAACTTGTTTCAACAACGATATTTTAATTGAAATTGAAAACAAATTGGGAGCGGTTTGTTACGTTCACAACGCTATTACAGAAGTTAAAAACCTTCAGTTAAAATGCTTGATTAATCATCCTTGTTTGACTACGTTTGTTTTCACGCCGAGCTCATTCTTTATATTTCTTTCCTCTACTCGAATCTCTGTGGCTTACGAAGAATTGTATTGTTACACGAGTCACGTGATGTGTCAACAGGTTTGCGTAGATTCACCGGTAGTTTTGTAAAGTCGTTTCAATAGGCTTTGAACGTCGACGTCACACCGAAATATAAAGACCCGGCGGGTTCTCTCGAGGTCGACCAACATTCCTTTTGTTTTTTCTATACGTATTTTTTTTTTTCAACTTAACATGTTCGTGAAATTATCGTCGACGATACATTAGCATTCGTTTTACGGATTTTCGAGGCGCAGGAAATAAATTTGACTTCGGCTGTATATATTACATATATACTGTTGAAAAAATAGTTTGAAAATTAATGTACGGTACTAGAAGCTTTTTTTACCTAGTTACTGAAATTTTAGGCAAAAAATGTGTACTTCTTATATTACCAGTTCCGGTACATTAAATTCAAAATTTATTTTTACAGTACATGTATTAATTTTCGACAAATTTGTCGGGTTTCTTTCTGGCGCAATGAAAAGTCGAGAAAAAAAAAAAAAAAAAAAGACAAACTTTCGAGGACGAATCGGGTTGTAAGTAGTCGTTCCAATAAAAAGGTAAACAATTAAACGTCGGAGGAAGTTGTCGCGTGGATCTCGAGAGCAGAGCTCGACTGACCCATTTGACGCTGGAACGCGATACGAGCGTGGCCACGGTGCGTTCAACGGCCACACACGCCGAGTTCCCCTTGCGGAAATCGCGTTCAGTACTTCACAAAGTTTATTTTGCATTAAGGATGCACTAGTCGTGGCAAGATAACCGAAAAATCGTAGCACGATATTCTATTGTTTCGTTAACCAATTAGCTTGACAAATGAAATGTGCAGTGAAATTTTTTCAAATTTAATAAATCCAGTAGCGATGCGTTAAATTTTAGATGTTTGCCAAAATCAGCACGGTTATACGTCGGAGGTTTAACGTTACATGTCAATCGGCAAGACTGAATTCCGCGAAAGACAACGAAACTTATGTGTTCGGGTCGATTGGCGCGAAGAATAAAAAAAAACTTTAACCGAATATTTCGCATAATTCGATTTAACTTTCGTTAACCACCGAAATTGTAAAATATCTCTCGAAGAGCAAAAACAACTCGCACATTAAAATCGGCTCGGTAGTTCGGGTCGACGCGAGGAAGACTGAGGGTAGGATGTCTCCACGACCCTTCGGTTCGATACTTCGTGTGCCGTTCGATTGTTTACGTTTACACTCGGGCCACTCGGCCTATGATATTGTCATGCCGGCCGAGCTCGAGCTCTTGTAGTTCTTCGAAATAATATTATCTATATTGCTGGTTTTCAATAAAACGTCGACGTGTCGTTGTTGACTTTATCGTACTATCGACTGTTCATAATATCACTACACGGAACACCAAAACTCCGTACAGTTGCTGCTACGCTCGCTGCCGCGTTAATACTATAGAACGATTCGCCAAGTAAGCGAGCTCACGATTCTCACCGTCGCGATCGAGGGAGAGCGTGCTTCCCCCCCATCGGGGCACGGGTGCGAAGGGGACCGAGCTACGACTACACAACGGAAAGAAGAGGAAAGAGTACGGAGTATGTAGACAAAAAGTAATGGTGGGAGACACACGGGGGTTCGATCTTACCGTGACGATTGGACGGTTAGAGGGGTCGGGCATAGACTACGTACGAAGGGGATTCGCTCATTGAAGCGCACAGCTGACTATCCCAACGCGGAATCAAACTGGCGAGAGAACATGAAAACAGAAATATATGATGTTTCAACGATTTCGTCGTTTTTGCCGTAGCATGTTTTCATGACGATTCGAAGTCTGTAAATAATTTCTTCAACCGTGAAGATTATTTAAAGTGGAGAGTGAATTGTTGGAACAAACCTAACGGACCTCTTATTAAAAAATTGTCCGAGGTGGAAACATAAATTATAGTTTTTGTTACCAGGTGAACATGCGCGAGGTGGGCGGGAGTGTGCTGCACATCACTTCAAGAAATCCAGCGCGGGAGCTCGATTTTCTATAATCCAGGTCGTACGGCCAAATAAGTCAAATAAACAAAGTCGGTTAACTTCGACTTTGGATTTTTTTTTTCCGACCTCGTCGACGCGACGATTAGGAGGCTCCCATTAGTGGGCCTCGCGATGCAATTATTTATCCAAATCGTTCGGTCGTCCCTGAGTCTGCCCAACGGAGAAACAGCGAAACATTGTTTCGTTCGTTTTTTCTTCTTCGACTCTGACGCGAGGAAAATTTACGAGTAAATTTATCTCCGCGCTGCGAGAGTTGCGCAACTCTGGACGTTGGATTCACCTTTGAAGAAGCCTTTCAGCGAGCGTTGGCGTTCCTATACCGCAAATAACGATAATGATAAATGCTCGAGGGCGAGGGTGGGGAAAAATTTCCCGGTAAAGCAGTCCCGCACCATTCAAGTTTTCCGATCTTCTAGATGAAGTCACTCGTGTAAATCGAATCGCCGATATTCACCTTCGCGATGTTATTTTGTAAAGATTTTTTCTCACTTAAAAGTCAAGCGATCCAACAAAATCGAAAGCCTCCGCTAGCTCGGCAATACGACGAGGCGAATTAATTACGACACTCGAGCAATAGATTATTTCGCCTAAATCGAGAGGAATAAAATTTTCACCGAAAGTTCCATGAAAATAATTGTAATGAACTAACAAAGTACTGTGATACATTATTATCTGAGATAATAATTTTTTACAATTTGTATTGTAATTGCTTCATTTCACAATTATAAGTGGTCAATTTTTTTTATTATTTATTTTTAATGATCTTGAGGACAATGTGTATTGTCGTTGGTGAGTTTCGTATTCAGATGAATTTGTAACGTTGTTGTTATAAAAGGTAAAGCCGCGAACGCGTATTGAATCGACAATATCATCGTGGCAAAGTTTAGGCAGCGAGCTGTATTCTATGGTGGTTTGGCGAAGCTACGAACGGGGGAAATGCAAATTTGCCCTTGAAGCGAACGGTGCTAAACAAATGGCGGTGTTTTGCCTACGAATTGTCACATTAGCATGTCCGACGGCTCGCTGCGGGTTTAAGATTCTTCGGTCATGACAAAATCTTGTAGAAACGGTCATCGTAGACGCGAGAAAAAAAAATAGGTGTCTCATTAATGGGTACCGTTACTCGTGCCAATTAAACGACGATCATACCCGACATATACGACGTATCAGTGTCGTTGGGCTATCGCAAAAGGTCGATAGCTGATGAAAGTGATTCAAGAGAATTTCCGTAAACCTCTAGAAAAAAATACTTTAAAAATATGTAACAGATTACGGAATGTTGTGGATTTATTGAATATGCTTTTTTCACAACGGAGGCTGATTATTCCAACTTCCCTTGGACCTCCTCCCAAACCCTGATTATTCTAGTCAAGTAGAAACTCCCTCCCACACTTTGATAACTGTTTCCCTACTCTAGTATTTTGTGCATCTTGCTGAATCATGCATACTAATGCGATACACAAGAATGTCAACACTTCCGATCGAAGAATCGATTTTTCAGACCGAATGTGAAGTATTTCCAATTGAAATGATAAGATATCTAAATTGGAATTACGTAAGTCCTATAAAGAGACTTCCGTGACGTGGTCGAGAAATGAGATTTTCAAACCAAAAGAGACGTATTTCTGGTTAAACTTCGGAAATATAAATATTTTAGTCCATACCAAGCAACAACATACTGCTAGTATAATGTAAATGTAATATAAGAACAGCTGAGTAACGGCTGTATGAGAAAATTGTTCCAAGGCCAAATTCCCTTATCTTTTTATCCGTAAAAAGATGATGCTATCTTCCTCCATGGAATAATTGATGAGATCGGTGATTTATTTGGCCACCGTCACGTCTATTTATAATATGCTTGAGACAATTTTTGAAGACAATTACGTGCCATATAAAACGTGCTACCAAAAGTTGTACGTACAGTCTAGTTAGGTCCAAAAATTTACTGGAAAAATATACCGGAAAAAACCACTGAAAAAATCTCGGAAAATAAGTAGAAGTTACAAAGTTGTTTTTTCCGAAAAGTTACCGACTCTACATAAATTCATATATTACTCCAGCGACTCCGAATCTTCCCCACCCTCCGCAGGCATCCTTTCACTTTCAGCACGCGTGGATTAATTTTGTTTGGAGTGGGGCAAAATTGACGCGAAGGAATGGGAAGATACGACGGTTTTTCAGCGATGCTTTGACCACGTGGACAGAAATGCCGGTTCTGCAACGTTAACGGGAGAGTGAAGGGCCTTCGTTTCTCGGTATGCTGTACCGCTATTCGCAATCCGCGACACATTGTACCTTTGCACAATATGTAAGGCGTGCCGGCATGTTGAACGCTCGTTCCGTCAAGAATGGAACGATAAGAATTCAAGTTAACGAAAATCACCCACTATCCTCACAACCACGAGCGTGACCCTTCGATGAAGAAATAATGATAATATTGAAAAATGATTGGCCTAAAAGGTTGCGTGAAAAAATTAACTGTAACAATTCTAGCTCGAAGCATGAATTCTTAAATCTGTTACGAAAAAAAGTGAAGCGTATTGAGGTTTAACAATTTGATGATCGAAGACTTGACGGACATAAAGATCGATCTTATTGTTACGGAAGTTTACGATTAAAAATGGCGGTATGTGTTACGCACCGCGGGTCCTACGTCCATTGTCAATGGGAACTACTACTATTCTTCACGGTTATTTTGAGTTCTATAAATATCGTCTGTAATCGAGCGAGACTACGACTTCTTCGGGGTCCCGCGAGCCAAGCCCATGTATGACCTAATCGCGATGAACCTCTTCGTACGTGTTACGTATGTACACGGGCAACTTTTTTCAACAACGCTTGAAAAAGAAACAACAGGAATTGTGCCCGTGAAAGGAAGAAAAAGCATTAACGCACGTGTGTCGCCGAGCACCTGGGGAACCGAACGTTTTAGCATACAGCAGCTTCCTGGATCATTATTTACTAAACTCCAGAATGTCGAAAGACAAGACAATTTGAAATAGGAAGTAATTTTGTTGTGGACAAAGTTTTAAAATGACATTAAAAAAAAGTGTTTTGAATGCTATGGAACAGAATTCTGGCAAAGTAACTCAACGAAGTTCTATAAAATGAGACTGAAAAGAATATGGGCAGGTAATTAATGATGGATCTGAATAACTATGATGGCATAGTAATTACAAAAAAATCAACTACAACAACATCGGAGAATCCTTTTTTCCAACTTTCGAGATATTTCGACGGGTTTGCTATTAATAAAAGTCTAAAACTCTGTAGAAGCATTATGTTACAGCATTTAGGCATTTTTTCCCCGATACCCATCTCAAACCACGGACGATTGGTCAATCGGAGTGTAAAGATCATAGGAAAAAAAAAGTTTTCGCTCGACGAGGCAAATGTGAGTCTCGAATAACCCGCACCGAGTATCGAATATTTCGCCAAGGGGGTAATACGATCGGTTGTAGCGTGAAGCTAACGTAACAGTTGATAGGGTCGTAGCCGAGTGAATTGAGAGAAGGTTGACTCGGGTGTCCAGCAAACGTGTAAGTTCCCCGACGGCATTGAACACGGGATTAATCTTGCTCGCCCGCCCTGTATCGATTACTCTATCAGTGCGGACGATATCGTAACACTGTAACAATATACTTGCTCCTACGACAGCGTGCCCGAAAAAAAATCTATACAACAGTATTTATTTATTTAAAAAAATGTTCTAACTTTGAACTGTATTCGAGCCTGACTATTGTTCTCTGTGTCCATCGTAACTCGGGTCACGTATTAGACAGTGGGCGATAAATATTCATGGCAATTCGAATCAGCTCTGGAAATGCGTGTGTGTGATGTAGAATTGTTGGCCGAGTTCGAATATAATAGAGATCTTGCTTGCCAGTGGTGGTAAACGGCAAAGAAGCCGGCCAGAGGTGGCAGCACTCTTTTGGCTCGAGGCCAGAAATGCTCCTCGCAACCCGGCGTTCGTATATCGATGAAATCGTATTAGTCAGTCAAGTGAGAGGATTTTTTTCGCCAACGGTAATTAAAGAAATTTGTATTAAACTCACCATCGGAAGACAAGGCGAGGGGCTGCATATCTCCGTCGGCCTTCAACTGGTCGAAGCGTTCGGCCAGCAAGGCCCATCTGTCATAAAAAAAATAAGAGGCAATGCGTGTTATTTATTTAATTCTAATGAATTGCATTTTAAATTAATTAAATTTATTTAAAGAATAAATATTGTCACGAAGTGTTATTAAAAATCTTGAGATTGGTGGCATAATAATACCGATCGATAGATCGTTTTTATATCGACACTTGTTCTTATGCGTCGGACACCAATCACTGAAGATTAATGATAAGTAAAAGATATTAACTAGTCAAATATTTAGACTTTTAACATTTACTGTTTGGTTAAAAATATTAATTAATCTAATACTCGAACTCGTAAAACGAAGATTTTGATGATTTTTTTTCTTTACATACTTAGCCTGCGGCACGTTGTGTTTTCTCTGAAGATCGATACGAAATCTGTCGCCTACGTGACTGTATATAGCAACCGTTGTATTTACAGCAGTCTCCCGGACTTTCTCATTCGGATCGGACAATAATTTCACGATGCTCGGTATAACTGCCGAGAGCGCCATTTCATCTGCCCCATGTCTGAAACACGCATAATAATAGTTATAATAATAGTAGTAATTTTCGAGCGTGTTTTTTTCCTCTTCACGGTTACAAAGTATACCGCTTACTCGTTAAGCGTGGTGGTGAGCAGTATGAGAGCTTCTTCTCGAAGTTTCGCATTTTTGTGACTGAACGCTGGATGGAGACGGTCGAGCAAGTGCTGAGGCATCATACTGCCCTTTTCCATTACTTTCAGCAAAACCAAACGGGCTTTTTCACGTGTCGCTTCTTTACTGTCACCTGCAGGTAAAAAGATTCAATCAAATTAATTCTTGTTTCGTCTGCAAGGACTCCAAAATATAAGTATAAATATAAATCTATAGAAATATATTACCGAGTCTGTCAATAGTGGGCTGAATTATAGTGGAGATATAGGGCCGGAAATCGTGACCCATGCGATCGGCGAGGTACGTGAGAATCTCGAGACCATTTTGGACGACCTGCAAAGGGAAAAAAAAAATTAGTTAAATTACACTCATTTGTGATTACGATCTAGGCATGTCCAGCGGGCCTGCTTTTTATGTAAACTTCTAGGCATCATTCTACTTAGGTGCAACAGCAAAAAAAGAGAATAAAATGGATGTCACACGCGGAGCTGTGGTCCCGTGCCACCGTTGCGGTTCAGACTCAACGAACGTTTACCCCGCGCTGCGATTACTAAAATAGTTTTCGACTTATACACGAGCGCATTCGAAATAAGCATCGTTCATACTTCTTATACACTGTAAGGATCCACGTGAAAAATTTTTCCGCGAGCCACAATGAATACTTTTAAAAACTAAAAGCACAGAAAATTTGATTTTTGAATGATTTCACTTTTCCATCAAATTTCCGACCAAAGTAGGCAATCAAAAAATCAGTTTCGTTTCTTCTAATTTCTATTCTTGAATACTTCGCACGATATTCCGTGACGGAAGTTTGGTCATAATTATTTCATAAGTATACGATAACTAATTTTTTAAAAACAATACTTATCATCAAAATCTTTCAAATTTCGATGTCACATTATTTTCTCCGAAGGAAACGAAAAACGAGATATCTATGAAAAACCGAAAAGAGAAACTTTGGTTGATTTTTGTTTTTTAAATATGACTTGGCTCTATCAATTTGTTATCTTCGATAATCCGTTAGATATTTATTGATACGATCAAATTACCGAAACTTCGCAATCTTCACGATAATTCCGTGTATCGAGCGTCGATTTATGCTTGAGAGCAGCGTCGTTCTTCGACCCTCAATGTACATAACGTTTTGCAGTCAAGCCATCCATCAAATATTGATCAGATAATGAAGTTCGTTCACCCCTATCTTCCCCCGTAACTACGCTTGTGTACCAACATTTACACGGTGAGCGCACCTTGCAGAATATCCTCTCCCTTTGTATCTCCCCCGTTCTCCCTCGCTCGAATTTTTCTCACAACCCTCTGTAGTCTGAAGCCGCGTCTTAGTCAAGGTCGATATCAAGCGATCGCGACCTTAATAGTCTTAAACGGATTTCAGAAGCGTCCAGTGTCGTCTGCACGATTAATTGCATCAATTTAACGAGTCGCGAGTCAACGCCTACGTCAAGCGAAGTATCGGGCGGGAGAGAGAGTTGAATACAGCAAAACCAGACACATCTATTCACTTCGTCATTGCGCTACTTTCAGAAAAATTAATTTACATTTTTTTTATTTTCTTTCTCGAGACGCGAATATGGTTTTTGCTCAGGGTCGAAGGACAGATCAATGGCCTTTTGGCAATGAATATAATTTTCATTCCGATATAGAATTATAATAAGACAACAGCTATAAATATGTGAAATACTGGCAATAAAAGTATTTTCACTACTGATTTTTACTTGAGCGAAATATTGAATCAGAGAGTTGAATATAGTGCATAAAATTTTTTATTAATCTTTTTAAAGTAGCGCGATATAAGGCAAATGTTTTTCACTATGCGATACCGCTTTAGTTAATATTACAGTTTGTAGCGAGCGCTAGATATAAACCTGTATCGATGAATTGTTTAATAATGAAATAGGAAGATATTCTCGCCGTAGAAAGTCGCATGTGAATTGAAAGAAAGGAAAACAAACGTAGGAATTGTAAATCGAATCGTCGTTGAAAAGTCCGTCGCTAGGCGCGATTCGATGCGAGTTTGTAAAAGTCGTGCGAGCGTTGGCGATCTCGCGTGACCTTACTTGCGAGTCCTATAACGTGTTAAAAAGTGCGTTTGGTCTCTCTTACGGCGCGTTTCTTTCCTTCTCGCGCGCAAATAATTTTTTCGCATTGAACAAAATTGAGGAATAAAAAAGTTAAAAAATCTCGGTTTTTATTTCGAAATTAACAAAAACAAAATATTTCGAGAAAAATAGATCGTTAAAATGTTAATGAACACTCGATACGAAATGACAAAAATAATTATTCGATTTCTTCGTTGTCATTGTTCTCATCATTTTTCGATTCTCATTCTCGTTTCTCGGATTTAAAAATCGCGAAGATTTTCAGATCTAAAGAAATTGCGATCTCGTGAACCAGTCAGGGAAAGGGAGACAGTGACGTCAGGCCGGTCGCTATCCAAAGAAGGAAATGTGCGAGCGAACGAATGATGGAATAAAAATAAAGCAACAACGGCAGAGCATAAGGATAGCAAAAATGCGATGACCAAAAAAATAATAAAAAAAAATATTCATAAGGTGGGATGAGGTGGATCCACCGATTACAGCGACACGGTGTCCTTGACACAGATCGAATGTGTTTCAGGATAAAACAAAATACAAAAAAAAAAGTATACAAAAATAAACTGTATGTATCTAGATTCGTGATTGTTTTTATTCCTAAAAAATTACCGATTATTGTGAAAAAAAATATATATATATATTTCTCGTATCGAGTTTGTTTACGTTTCGTCGAAAAAGAATCAAGTATTTTTTTCTTATTTTCTCACCTGACCCTTCGCAGATTGACGAGAATTCTCGAAACGCTTCCGAAATTCTAAGAGACTATCCACCGACCTTTGCATCGTCGATCGAGATGAATGACAAAATTTTATTTTTTTATTTTTCCGTAACTGAACGAGTTATCAAAATTGTGCGTTTATTTTTTTTAATTTTTCAAAACTTTATTCAACTGAGAATCGCCAAACGTTTTGACTCGAGACACGACGCGAGAAGAATCTCTCGACGACAACGGCGACGAACTTTCCGAACAGACGTTCGTGAGACGAGAGCACATAAATGGCGTGAAAGTTTTCAAGAGCCCCTTAAGGGCGGAAAACTGCGATGCTGGTCTAACCGGTGGATTTGTAAGCGATTCGCGATCCTTTATTTTTATCCTTTTTTATCGTCAATAAATACGATTCGAGACCCGTGTTCGATAAACACAACGTCTATACCGATTGCTTTCGCATATCCGAAAAATCCTATCTACAAAATTAATTTCCCACTATTAGGTCGGTATGAATTGAGATAAAAAAGAAGCGCATTTTCTAATTCAAAGTAGGCTAATTTTTCGACAAAATATTTGTATTAAAATTTGCACTAGGTACTCAACGTCAAAGTACTTGATAAAGCTCGTAATATCGCTCCTTTAAACAAAAGCTAAAAAAATATTGAAACTCATTTCTTTAATCGGAGCTCGAACTTTTGTCGCATGTAAGTTTTTGTCAGTAAACACTGATTGAGAACTGTGTTCGATAAAAGAGAAGTCTGCATCGATTGAAACGACAAAACCGTGTTCCTAATGTTGTACTTTTCAAATTGATGCTAATAATGAAAATAACTTTATGATCTATTCGAGCTCGAGTACCTGTGGAAAGAAACATTTTTTTTTATAAAATAAATAACCCTCCCGTAAAAATGTATAGTTCGTAGGTTTGTGAAATATAATATTTTTCTCTGTTCGTCAATCCTCGAAAGTCGAACAGTGGTAGGATCCGAGCTTAGATCATCAATGTAGAACAACATCCTAATCTGTTGTCCTTCGCGTTGCCAATGTGCAAACATGATGTTAATTTTTTTACGAAAAATCAAGGAAAGTGCTTTAAGTCTCACCCTAGGATTGCCGTTGCTCAGCCAAGGAATAACTTGGTCTATGAACATTCCAATGTCCTGGCACGCGATGCTTTTCGAGGTGTCTTCGAGATAACTAATGAGAAGTGTCCCGACAGTCATTTTCTTTTTGATGTCCGTGGTGGACAGCACCGCCATGAAGCCATCCATGTCTCTGATATTAAGCGCCATAATCGCCTTTTTTTAAAAATGTTTCTTCAAGCTTACAGCGTGCCTGTTTTTTCTTTCAGCACAGCGTCTAATGCTTCGGATGCATCGCCTTGGTCGACGTCTCTTTCCGTCTTTCTGCCTCCTTCTTGCCTTTGCTAAATGTTTCCTTGCAATTCACTTAATCGAATTTTGAAGATTTCTTCAATTGTCTCTTGAGTCTCTGATGACGAACTTTACGGCTCGTTGTCACATAACATCGACGAGGACGAACTTTGACGTGTTATCCTTCGTCAGTCCGCGTGCGTTTATTGTCGACGCATCGCTCGTTCAGCACGGTTGAACCTTACGACACGATCTGCGGCATCGTTTCGACCAAACCTCCTTTAGGGTTGTGTTAGAAAAAAAGTCAATTCGCCGGAGAAACACGCCCATGCACGTCAAACTTTTATTAGGTTAGCAGAGGAGATCGTCGTTGCGCCGTTCCGGGATAAAGCGACCGCTTGACGTACCGAAGGAAAAAGGAAGCCGAGAGAAATCGTTGAAAAAAAAGGAATCCGAAATTTGACGTTGATTGGGCAGCAGGTTCGGCACGTCGGACGAAACGCTCGATAGCAGTTTGTCGACTGGAGAGACCGTTCGAGAATTGGCGATTTTTTTTTCCTCGAGACCGAGCCTTTGCCGTGACGTACACTTTGTATTTCACACGCATATACGCACGTACGCACATACACACACAGACGCGCAGGTACACTAAAAGTTTCACTGGGTTCGGTTTGTTTTTTTTTTTTTTTAGTACTTTGAGCTAGACGTTGAAAACAATCGTAGAGACTCCAATTGTGCAACGATTTCTTTTGTGGACTAGGAGAAACGTTCAGCAATCGTGATTATTAATTTATCGAGCCGGATAAAAGTGTTTTATTCTCCTTTTTTTTCCTCAGGCGAACCTGTCCTCACTGATCGGCGGTACTTGCCACTGCCGCCATTTTGTTTCGATGGGGCGCTGAAAAACCGTTTGGCCGATGCGCGACGGACGACCGATCCGCACTACCCACTGCGCACGCACCGGGATAGGTGACCGAAAACAAAACCTCTATCTTGATACTGGAGATCTTACGTTAGATGAGGTTGGTTTTGACCAACCTTACCCAACGTAAGAATCGCAATTACAAATTGAGGAGACGTCTCCTCAATTTGTAGCGCCAAATAAGAACATGCCCGCAGTAAACAGTGATTTATATATATTGTTTTATTATTTATTATATATTGTTTTATTATGATTATAAACAAACAGCTTCGGTCACACGCTTAGTACTGTGCACTTAATAATCGGCTCTGATTACTATAAGCATCATCGAAACTTACGTCGATAAGGTATTCACCGACAGTCGGAGGGCAGATACGCTTAATAAAAAGATGAGTATTTGCCGAAGGATGTCGCCAAATGTCAATGCTGTCTCGACAGTGTCGTATCAGATTGTACGGACGGACAAAAAAAAGATTCCAAACGCAAAATAGAGCATCACTAGATTCTATGATTTCTCTTAACGACTAGCCATCGAAGGAAGTATTGATAATGATAATTATTATTAATACCTCCCTTTTCGTACATTCCGGACTCAGTCAGTATTAAAAACTGTAATCAACCGTTCTCGCAGGTTCTCGTATGTACGCTCAAAATCTGTGATAAATACGCACAAACATTTAATATGGAAATTGCTCTTTGCAGTGAACATCTTTTCATTTAGCACTACCGATTCGTGGACGACGTGTACTGCCCAATATCTGTAGCCGGATTTGATGTAGCAATATGTGTACAATAAAGGTCCATTTTTATGCGTCTATTATTCCGGGCGCGTTTTCACTGTTTGTCGCATGTTGCTACATCGTTTTTAGTCGATGTTTCCAACACCCTCCGATTGATGGAAGTAGCTGTGAAAACGCCGTCATTTAGGGAGGTACACGATCGACGGATTTGCTCGTGTCCCTTCCTATCAGAACTATCCTCCGATCTCGTTGCACGAATCAGCGATCAAAGATATATGTAGAAAAACATGGCATCCGCTTAGTGTTCGACGCCGAACGGAAGCCCAAATCAAATCTATAGTATATACTATAACCTCGGTCGAGTGAAAGGGAGAATCACAGTCAGCAGTGACGGTTCTCCGATTTTCGATTTGCATTTTGTATAAGAGAGCAGATGAGAGCAGTCGCGACTCCGACGTAATAGCCACAAACCCCGATACAAGGTGCTAAAATAAAATAATAATAATATAAAGAAATAAATAAGAACAACGCGGAAAACGTGCAGTTGCTTTAGGTACAAAAAAGTAAACAAGAGATAAATGCGGTGCGCTCGTAATGGTGGTATGTCCAGATTGAAAAACAAAGCGTGTGCGTGCGATGGTCCGCAAGCGTCTGTCATGCGAGAGCTGATTTCCCGTATCCACTTCGTGTATGAATTCTTATTCATGCAAGAAAATCACGAGTGACTCGTGCTATTTTATTAACGTGATAAATTCAGTGATAAAAAAGCAGTCGTGTGCAGTCGTTTCGAAATTGTCGAATAAAAATAAGCAAGCGAGCGCCCGATCGCATACGCGGAAATATACTCGTTTGTCGTTTTTCTTTTTTTTTTTAACGTTTATTTACGTTCAACCAAAAGATCGCAACACCGCGGGTCATCTCGGTTCAACGACGAGAGAAGGAACATTGAATTTGCCGAAACGTAACAAATATGTGGCACTGCTGAAGCGACAAGCCAGGTAAATTATAACTACCATCGTTACTGTTGTAAACACAGCAATGGTCTCGGAGTCTTTTGTTTTCTTTGTGTATTACATTCTGTTTTGTACATAGAGGTGTCACCATAGTTCTTTTTTTCCGTAAACATCGATAAATGTAGAAGAAAAAAAGATGTATTGACAATATGAGTGACAGAAGGAAAATTCGGAGTTTCGCTCCTTGGAAATTTTGCCGCAAATGTAATCACCTAATTAATAACATTAATACTTTTTCTTGGAATAACCAGTCACACCATGAAGGCTTTTCGCAGTAAAAAAAGTTACCATATGAATATTGCAGAGTTGAGGTTTTTGTTAGGCATTGAGTGTACAACAAGATGTAATTCCTTTTTCCCGACAGTTATCCACATAGTTGGCATGTACTTGACGACGTTGCTAGAAGTTTGTTAATAAAAACAAAAATGTATCAAGTTTTATTTTTTTGTTATCTTTGAATATATGGAATTGTAATTGCTGTGTGAAAGTAAAGAAAAGACAGATTCGACACTGTTGTTTTTTTATAGTAAAAAAAAAATTATTCAATTTGATTGTTTGTTTGTTTTTCACTATGCAGCATTAACGTAGCTCTGTAAAAGTAGAGAGGAGACGAATTTGACCCAGTTGCTTTGTATTTATGAACATAAAACCAAACGAGCTTGTGAATTGGCAAAGCAAGCTTGACGATACCCTGCTAGCTTGCCTCGTTTGTTTGGCATAAGTAACTAGACAATTGGTAATTTGCTTATTAGGTGCTCTGGAACTTAGATAGCGCTGCATCGTCGCTTCAGGTACAACTATCTCTGTGATGTTTTCGTCAGGTCTTGGCTGTAATCTCTCGTTCCCCAGCTGTCTGGGTTATCCTCAGGACAGCGAAGAACTCATTCCGAAGATGGCGAGAGAGCCGATAGTCCTCAATGTGTATGATATGGTAAGAAAATGAATAAAATGAAATTATTTCTTGAAGGCATAGTTCAATGAAGTTGTGGATATCTAATGATCATTGTTCTTTTTAGTATTGGATTAACGAATATACAACACCCATAGGCTTGGGAGTCTTCCATTCAGGTGTCGAGATCTATGGAGTCGGTATGTAAACAAAAAAATTAAAGTAAATACCATTTTATGTGTATTTAGTATGCAAAGAAGTGCTCATCCATTTCTATAACCTCTTAATTGCGATTCTTGCAGTCTTTTAATTTCAATTCATGCAGATCTTTGAATATAATTCTGGTTATCCTTTTCATCGTTTTCTTGTAGTAAATAATGGTTGTAAGTTTTATTCAATTGAATATTAAACTCATGCATCGTAAAACACATATTTGCCCTGTACAACGTTCTTTGTATTTCTCCTATAGCACGGTCGACAACTCACAAAATTTAAATACATAGATTCAATGTGCATTGAACGTTAAAAGCCATTGTTATTTTCTGTCCAGAATACGCGTATGGTGGTCACACTCTTCCGATGACCGGGATTTTCGAAATTGCGCCAAGAGATACGGACGAGCTCGGAGAACAATTCAGATTTAGGTACGCCTTGAAACCGATACTGAAAAGTGGGCCTTCGTCTGTTTGTCAAACTGATAATCATAAAAACCGTGTTGCAGACAATCCGTGCACATTGGATACACCGACTTTACCGAGGAGGATGTGGCGAGAATCGTGAATGAACTGGGCAAAGATTTCCGAGGCGATCGGTACCACCTTATGAACAAAAATTGCAACCACTTTAGCAGTCAACTCACGCAGGTAATTCGGCTGCAAAGTCCATTTGTCTACGACTTAAGAGGTACGATCTGCAATTTCATTTTTTGTCGAAGATTCTGTGCGGTCAGGAGATTCCCGGATGGGTAAATCGCTTGGCTTACTTCAGTTCGTGCGTTCCCTTTCTCCAACGCTGCCTACCCAAAGAGTGGCTTACGCCGGATGCCCTTCAGCATTCCCTCAGTCACGTAAGTCATCAAGAGAGCACGCCGCCGTCTGATACATCCTTGTAACATTTAGCCAATAACGACGGCAGCGAGACTAACATCTTAAAGTGCCGTAGAATGCCGTGCATCTTAAAATACCGTAGGAGTCATACTTTTTAGTATCGATATCGATCGGCGGAATGAACAAAGTGTAATATTGACGGTTAAGAAGTAAACAAAATGATCGTATCTCTAAAATCTCGAGATATGCATTTATATACATATATATAAATATGTATATGGGCGATCGTGAAAGAGATCAACAGCCGGGCGATTGTTCCGAGGTTCGAGTGCAAACCTTGTAGAGCAGCGTGCGATCTTCATGATTATCATATATAGAAGAAAACGAGATAAATGCCTTCCTTGTAACACTGCCTCATAAACATTGGGCAGTGTCTACCTACATAAGAGATTAAAGAAAAACATTACTTTGTTGAACATACGGACGAAGTTGAATAGTGGATTAACGAGTAACATATACGAGGATGAACGTGTTACGAGATGGTTTTGGATACGAAAAAAGATTGCTTTCGACAAACTCTGCTTCGTGTCTGGAAACGTTTCACAATCGTTCATTTTACTCCGCTATATAATTGCCTACGAATCAAAGCCGCGAGGAGTCCGAACGGCTCGTCGCCAGTAACCGATTTTTGGAGAGTATGAACTGGGCCATACCCCGTGTTGATACCTCTACCGGTCTTAGAGTTAACACATGCTGCTCTAGATATACTGGAATATACTTAAAAACAATTAGTTAATTGGTCGGTCCGTACTTGTACTTCGTTTCAAATTTTCCGGCGATATTTAATATAATTATTGAATAATTGAGTAAGCCAAGTAAATAAATAAATTATAATGTGAAACTCATAAAACGTCCATGACAACGCGCGCCATGGTAGTCCCTGATCACAACGGAGCTACTCGTCGATTTGAATTTTCTTTTATCTTATTTTTTTTTCACAAATCATTTTGCACTCGATCGCGTCTACTCGTGTGGACTTCCTTTCAATTAAGGTAAAGGTACGAATGCTCGGACGGTTAAGAGCATCGCCATATTCCAACAATTATTAATTGGTAAAATAAGTTTGTTTGTGAAAATAGATGAAACCAGTGTTAAGCTGATAGTTAAATTATGCATTGAAATAAGAAGAGAGTCTGAACGTACCAGTTGTCGAACACAGTTTCTTCACGTCCCTACGTTAGAACACTGTGTGCCCCAATATTTCGAACAGTCATGGATTTCAAAAATTTTAATGCACAAACTTAACTTGTTCACAAGAAGTAAACGAATTTCCCTGTCATTTATCAATTAAATCAAGGCAAAGATTATATTTACGTGAAAAAATATTAAAGGTAAGCTACGTGAAAAGCCAACCGCATCAAGTATTTAGTAACGTTCATACCGATTTCCACATACTATGCGGTTTGTCTTTTACGAAATCGTAACAATAGAAAATAATTTATACTTAAATCTTGTATCAATTTTTTGTGTGCATCAAATAATTTCGCCGATACGATTACAAGTGTCAAATTGGGTTTATAATTCTCAAATTTGGAATGAATTAAATCCGCTTATGACCGTCCGATTGATAGGACTCGTCCGAACATTCGTGTCGTTACCTTAAGATAAATTTCAATACGCGTCACGATGATTACTCATTGATACGCATCGAAGCGCTCGATCGAAAAAATTTTCTCTTGTATTTAAGGAGCATGTTACAACAAAAACTATTGTCTTCATCTTGCGCAAAACCGGTCTTCTAGTCTCGAGGATGTACGGACGCACAGCATCGAGTTAACCGATATAAATAAATCGAAGAGTTTTTGTAACGTGTCAGCGAAATCAATTAAGTGGGTAGTACATCCGGGAAACGAAAGTTGACCAATTCTTGCGTAACCATTCTATTGTATTAAAAATGAATCTTTACCCAAATTTATGACGTTACTTGTTAAAGAAAAAGAAAAGAAAAAAACCTCTAATCGAAATGAAATATTAATCAAGTGATAAGTGGAATGAGCGACAATTAATTATTTACTTCTGGTATTGATGCGAGGCACCGGTTCCCACTCCCTTGTTTTAATCTGCATTTCTACGCTATTGTATTTTTTTACAACGTAACTTTAGAAGATCGCACTATAACAGTCAATTATTAAGCAAACAAAAAAAAACAGCCACTTAACCGAATAATCCACAAAACATGCAACGGCATGATGCACCTAATTCGTTTATGTTATTCTTTTACAATAAAAAAATAAAAAAATAAATAATAAAAAATGTCGATACGATAGAGATTATTAACGTACCTTGTTCGGTTTTTTTTAAATTATTTTACAATGTACAGTTTGCATGGTATAGGCGCATTGATTATTACGAAATATACTTTGAAGCACGATGTACTGTTTGTGAGAATACGTATTGAAAAACAACAATAAAAAGATAATGATAATAATTATTATTATAAATACTTCCAAATTCATGAGAATACAAATAAAACATAATTTCTTTTGTAAGCTTCGGGTTATTAAAAAAATACGTAAGTACATCATGTATAGATCTGTATACTATGTTGTCCAATAGATAGTGCAAACTAATGTCATTAAACTTACTCAGTCTTACGCGCACAGTGGTAATTATCGGGACGATCCGCTTTCGATGATAATCTCATCGAGACAATTTCGATTGTACAGGTGTTTCGATAAAGTCCTTACTGTCGTAATTGTCCTGGCAGTTATCCCGGCAAACCGGGAGCTGTGCCGATGTCTCTCGATAAAAATTTAAACTCTGCATTACGTAGGAAACATTTTCTGTACCGTTTTATCTACGAAAATCCAATATCTAATTTTTATTTTTATTTTTTTGTCTGTTGACGTATATGTATGCATATTGCTAATAAATACAGCAACCACGTTAGTGTTTGTTAACGTGAAATTTAAAAAAATGAAAAAGAGAATCAAGACATTCTGTATCCAATTGTCGATTTGATACGAGGAAAAATAAAAATACCATTAATTATTCGGTGATGTCTGAGATTCAGTTTCATCTTTTGGCGTTCTTGACACGTGTATATGGAAGAACGAAGACTGCCACTACTCATTGTAGTAGTATTATGTTGTCGATAATAGAAAGAAAAAAAATCGGACAAGTCAAGGCAGCTAATCCCCTAGCAAATCGCACCGTAGCGGGGAAAATACATCTTAGCGAAGATTCGTCTTGCAAATGTATTATTCGTTATCTAATAAGTTCGCAAATCCTGTTGACATAAAAAAAAGTTAAACACAAGAAGATTAAAGAACAAGAAACAGAATATATATAATGATTAATAGGTACGCGAAAGTAATTTGTTACGATTGAATATGTATCTATTCTTGAGAAGGCGATAGCAATAAAAAATATGATAACTAAGGTTTATCACGTATCATGTTTGTTTGTGTTCATCCAAACAGCTCTTCCTTGTCGCGAGTAAACTTTTAGAACTATAACCATGAATTTTTCTTACGAGAGGGGGAGGAAAAAAGGTACAAAACTTTGAGTGTTTCTAAGATATAATTTGTCTGTGCTGCATATTAAATTATGTAACTAATAAACGTAATAAAAAAAAATATATAAAAAAAGTTAGACGGTATCCATGTAGTTCTTTTATCGACGCTTGTTCGGCGCAATTTCTTTGCACTGGTTGATGTCATAAAAGATAAATGAAACTCATATAAATACTACAAAACCTACAATTACACAAACTTACAACTAAATACAATATTCGATTAGATAGTTTTGTTATTTATAGTCGGATTCAATAAATAGTTTTTTAAAACAATGCACAAGAGTCATAAATAAGTTTATTCGAAGTTAGCTAAACTAGTATGCTTTTTTTTGTTTTGTCGTCGAATGCTGGATAGAAGGGACCAGATCATTTCATTATATTACACTGGTCTAAACGGTACCAGTAGACAAATAAAATGCATTCAACGTATTGCGTTACGTTTAACGTAATTTGGATGTGGGAATACTTATTTTGTTTTCGTTTCGTTTAGTTTTATGTGATAAATTATGCTATAAGACACGCCGTCGTACAGAAATTTTGCTTTCCGCTTATGACGATTTTTGTAATTAAAAATTAGAATAATCTTTACATTCGGTTTACGAAGAATAACTTTCTGATATAATATAATAATAATAATAATAATAATAATATTATGCACTTGCCAGACTTTAGTAAATTGCGATTATTTCGTAAAAGATAAAATAAAACCCGGCAAGTCGTGTTATCGATATTGCAAGCGATCTAGGGAAAATAAAAGATTATCTCCAAGCACGTGGTAGTACAATTATTTACACAATTATAAACAGAGAAGTCAAATCGTTCAAATCCAATCGTTGAATTGTAAGAGATAGGGAGAGAAAGCAATAAGATTAATGAAAGGAATGATGTTTGAAGGGTGGCTGCTTCGTTTCCTTCAGCTTTATTAGACCGGTTAACTATTTCATTTTTTCTGTACTTTCCATAATCTGTCGGAACGATTTTGATTTGCACTGAAACTCTCTATAAGTACATTAACTTGTATGCTGGCGGCGTATCCGCATATACGATCGCTGACTAAAGTCACACCTTCAGCGAATATAATCGCGAGTATAATAATAAATATCGCCGTGAACGATAATACGCCCGTTTCGGATTCGAGCTTAGCCAGCGATACTACATTCTCATTTATTTTGTTTTCTCTTCCGTTTCTAAACGCGCTGAATGAGTGTAGAATATTGTGTGTATGTTTGTGTTTTTTTTAACTTTTTCGATTCCTTCGTTTCTCGACTTTTAGCTCACTATACAATGTTAATGGTTAGCGATATACGTAGCATTACATTTTCATATAATAACATTAACATATTTGATCTATTAACGGCATTTCTATATCTTCAATACAAGGTTGTGTGTGTCTGTTAAATCCGATGGTATTCGGTTAATTATGCTTTACAGGGCGCAGAGTTAATTTATCAATTAACGAAAACGTACTCGAATATAAAGGTGCACATTTTTTATTATTTACGAATGATGCACCTAATAGAACTCGAGGAGATTTCAGCTGTACGATCAATGCCCAGATATTTCTATTATATCATTTCGAATGACGATAAAAATTGCATGCCAATCGTTTGTCGCAAAATCCGTAGAAAAAAGCAAGGCTTTTTTACCTGCAGACCTCATTTTCCTGCAATAGCTTTTACTTCATTTTATGACTGTCACATACAGCTGAAATATTCTCTGTGTGAGAGCTTTGTTCCGAACCCATTGAATTAGCTTCGGTGATAAAAACCATCGGTACTAAAAAGTACTTATAAATTGTTCCGAAATTCAGCGCTGAACGAAGATAAGATTATGTTCCGACGTGCCAAATAGACAGACCCATTATGGTGTCGTCGAGAAATTCGATAGAAAGATTTTCAGAGGCCAACGACGAGCTAATTAAGTTACAATCGCTTAACGCTACGCTGCAAATTGTTGTTAATTGTGAACGCAATAACAAAAATCACGGAGCGCTCGACGAATGTTCGTTCTTAAATCCATCGATTCCTCGTTGGCCTCGGACTATCGAGCGCGTTACATTATTCGTGTCCGTTGCGTAGGCCAAGAAGTTTTATTATTTTAATTGTACTCTAGTGTTACAGAAAGACACGTATCTTTCAATGGCTAACGCGTATTGGAAGCCATACTGTTTATACGTTTCTTTTCAGAGATCGTTTTTTTTTGCGACCCTGAACTCTACTTTTGTATAACAACGGGGGGCTTAATCGAATCACTATTCTTCATCGGGCGGAAGGGAGGGGTGGATGTTTCCACCATTAGTAGAAACGGTTTGGCTTTCCCAAACGAATATTACGAACGAGTTACAGTGGATTCGATGTAACCCGGAGGGTAAATGAAAGAACACGATTAACCTGTGTCGAATAAAAAATGGTGAGACATCAATAAGAAGAGTCTAACTCATAAAGCGACGATCGTATCGTGAAACTTCGCGCGGGGGTTCTCCAGTACAAACGTTAAATAAAAAAAGGTATATAAAAGAAATTGCTGGTTTGTATTCGTTTTTTCAAAATGTGGAATATCCGTACTTAACTTGGTATCCTAAAACGACCAACGGTCTCTCAATAATGTTCCGTGAGAAAAAATCACGTTCGGCACTAATTTCCCAAGACCGTTGCGGGAAGAGGGATCACGTATATTGACTTTTTTTATGTTTCAGCATCGCGCCTGCAATTTTCATGCGTCCTCAAAAAGTGAAAAACGCTGGGGATACATTTTTCTTTGTATCCTCGGCCTGTAGATATTCATCACACGACGATGGTATTCTCGTTGTTTGTATCACGACGCGTAAATATTAAGTAGTTTTTTCTTCTTTTTCTTCCTCTAATCATAAGGCATTCAATGAATGTACGTTCATTAAATTTATTACGATACTCTTCTAACAATGGTTAAATATATATTCACTTCAATTCATTTTTTAAGAGGAGTTTCCGCACTTAAAACTTATTTGTACCTAGGCTCTCGAATTTTTAATTTTTTCTATGGTTTTTAAATTTTTTCATTCAGTTTATTGCTAGATAATTTGACTGTGTCTTACGATGCTGTGAGATTCCGAAAGTGTAAGAAAAGAAACGGCACGACGAAACTATCCGATGAATCTCATTATCGCGGTGAATCGAATTGGGAGATTTTGTGGGTCGCAAAGACACACAAAACCCGAATAATGAGAAAGAATAATAACCCAAAATTACCAGACGTTACGAGAGTGCAGTCATGAAAGAAAGTTCAGAGCCGGGTTTTTTTTTCTCTATCTCTTCTTAAACGTATCAATTATGTACAATCACTATCGATTCGATTCATTGACTCACGCGATATTTTGAGCGCGAAAAATTAAAAAAAGTTATCTAACTTCAAAAACCTTGTATAAAAGAGCCGTAGTTTCATTCTAACTCGAAAACGGGCCGATGGATTATATTATACGTGCGTCCTTCGCACGTAAGAAGGTTATGCCATGATGCGGTTTTAAAAACACTCTTCGACATTATATGCAAGATATCCTCGTCGAATTCGTGTATGAGGGTGATGGATAAGACGTAAAAAATAAATAAAAATGATTGGCCGCTTGCGACCAATAGTGGATTTGTCGATTATAAAAAAAGCAACAACACTAAACTTGTAAAACACTCGATCTTATCGTATCGTCACAAAATTTCGGTAAAATCCTTCAACTGTGTGTGTGCCCGTCACTGGTATACGTGTACGATTTTTTTCTTTTTTTTTTTTTCGATGATATACTATGGCAACATTCCGGCCGACGAATATATACTATAAATTTCATTTGTCAATCCGTCACAGTCGGAGCCACAGATATATTTGGTCAAATAATTAAATAATATATGCGCCCACGCATTCTCATACCTGGACTACGATGTACGGGGGTTGCTGAGACAGTCTACCGACGCTTATTGTTCTTGAGTAAGTAGAGCGTGTATTATTCGTTTAGCCTTCCTTATGAGTCGTACGAGGACGATCCGTGATCGTGCGCCGGACTCGGTGGTGTTGATGGATTTGAACTGTTATTCGAGGCTATTGAATGACGAGGACTTCCTCCTGATGCATGTTCTTGCTGAAATTAACATTGAGACATGTTACCGAAACTTCATGTTATGGAAACCCTTTAGGCAATAATTGATTGGTGATGGCTTTCCGATCGGCCAGGATTATTTTCATGTTACCTTGTCTTGCAAGGATGCAATGCTGCCGAGTGACAGCGGAGTGTGCGATCGCATATGCAGTGACTCCGAATCAACTTGGTCCACGGGGGTGCGCGGTAATGAAGGTGGTGTAGCTGTAGGCCTCGGAGGTGCAGGGCCTCTTCTCGACGATGTGGAACCTTTAAAATACAATTTGCATGGAGATCATTTGTGTAAAGAAACGAAGAAAACAAATTTGCAAATACAATACACATACAGATATTTTATGTATAGAAATTAAGAGAAGAAACAAATGTCTAATTATATGCATCGCGAGTTTTCTAGGATTAGAATATACCATTTTGCGGCGAGTATCCAGAGTTTCGCGTCATGTGGGAACTGAGACGGCGAGTATCTGAAGGAGGATGCCTGGGGGGTAGCGGCGCCGGCTTGCTAGGTGCCTGGATCGCGGATCCATAAAACTAAGGAAACAAATGCAATTGTGTAGTAAAAATATTGATCTATACAAAATCTTCATCACGATCGATACTTACACGTTGTTGTGGATTGGTATGGAGATGCGTGCCACTGTGATGACCGGAATACTGTTGCTGGTCCGCGGTTTCTAAGGTAGTCGGCAAATCTAACAATCGTTGAACCTGAAATGAATGCCAACGATACAATTTTCATTGATTTGGTTCCTCACAGCAGAGTAGCCGATTTTCAAAAGAGGAAGTCGTGATTTTAAAGATAAAAATGGATGTAAATTTGAATTTTCCGGATTTTTTTTTTTTACGTCCAATACGAGTGTCGGGATAAAATGTCACACCGCCAGTGAAATGTTGGGGTATCTTTTGGTCGTCGGAATTTTTTGTTATGAAAAAACCGTGTGCAAAGTCATAAGCACATTGCTCTTTAATTTTTTACAATTTTGCTTAGAACTTTCTTCGTGAAGAAGCCGAAAATCAACGAGCAATTTTTTTTGTAGAGAAGGTTGAGCGCAAAATTGTTATGAACGCGGAAGCCATGGGCGAAGTGATTTTTTCCTTCTCATAGCTTAAACTTAATCTTTAGTACGGAAAAGTGTCCATTCAGTACCTGTATTCCGTTGCCGGGGCCCATATGACTGATGTGATTGAAGTTTGTTGGTGCGGATATCATTTTCGATCGTCTGTCGGTTGGTCGAGCTCCCCTGTTCCCTTCGCGTAGTGAAAAACGCCTTCTTGGCCTCGTCATTTGTCTTCCGCTCGCGTCTAACGGCGTCAAATTTAGTAATTCACCTGCGAACGATATAATATCAAAATTCGATAAGTTACAAAATGAAAACTACGATGAGTCGAAACTACGGTGGACGAAGAGGTTTTACTAACGTTGACGTAAATTGCTCAGAAAAATCACGTGAGGCATATCATTAATCATGCAAGTGGTAAGAGATCCTGAGGTATTCAGTGGTCGGGCTTTCTTCACGTTCAGAGTTTGCAACCAGTCACCGGTATTACAATCGAAAACATCGACGTGAGTTTCACTGTAGACTAGTAGATAGCTTTCGCAATAGCCTGGAAGAAAAATCGGAAATCATTACGATTTACCATTTGCATAGAAAAGAAACGAATTCTTACTGCAGAAAAAGTAGATAACTTACTGACTGCAGTGGGAACGGCGGGATACATTATCTCGCGGTCCCGACTTTTTCTTCCCTGACTGTCGACGTAAACTGCGAGCGTGTGAAAGACCAATAAAAATTCGCCGCGTGGTAATTCTATGCAACGCAACGCGTCCACGGCACTGTAAGTTAGAAATCCCAGCAAAGTGTTTTCCGGATGGACCAATGCTGAAACGAAAAATTGTCACGAGTTATTGGAAAATCCATGCCTACGACGATCGCAGTTGAGTGGAATTAAATTTTTAGCTCACATATCGGATGATGGTCTCCTAAGATGCTGTAGATTGAGAAACCCGAAGGATAGCCGACGCAGAGGCGACCTTCCGAGAGAACTTGTAGTGTTTGTGCATGGCATGGTAACATCAATTCGTGGATTCGTTTGTGGCGTGTCTTCGTTCGCGTTACTTCGTATATCATTACATGTGACGCATTCTGTAGGAACAAAAATACATGTATATTTTTTTTGTCACTCACACGATGAATCGATACATGTTATAACTGTGATGATTTTTACTTGTTTCTTAATAGCGACGCAGAGACAGTACGTGAGAGGATTGCGTCGCACAACCCCGGTAGTGAGGGTGATGCAACCTTTGGTCTCAGCAACTTTGATCCACTCGACCTCGTCGCCGTCCAGCGCACGAACCGGTACCAGTCGCACGTGACGCTGCTTTCCACTTAGCACCACGATCAATTGTTCCTCCGTAATGTACTCGAGAAGATATATCTTCTTGCCTTCGCCGACTCTCGCAATTTCTGTAAAACATCGAGGCGTATAAAAGAAAAGTTCTCTATAAAAGAACAGATCTGGGTTCACGCACACTCACCGCTACGATCTAAATCTAAACAGAAAAGTCCCTCCTCGGTGCCAATGACTAGACGGTCGGGATCTATGATCGCTCCTGACATCACGTTCTTAATAATTGCTAATGTGTTGTCTAGCAATTCCTTAGCTCGGAAAATCTATAATAAAAAATTACATTGATATCTACACTTGAGAAAATTATGTGCAGGGCGTATCAGTAGTTTTGATGGGTTTGCGTATCGTACCGTTGTGTTTGGTAAATTGTTCCGCTTTAAGATTCGATGAAGCTCGTTCAGAGCTACGACCCACTTCGTTTTCTCGCTCTCAGTATCGGCGAGCATTAGTGTATGGTTGCGCAACCCTGGTGGCTCCAGTAGTGACGTTGTAATCTTAAAAAAAAAATACAATCAGTCATAAAAAATCTGCCATAGGATAATCAAATCGTGTTGTCCTTTCAGCCGTTAAATTCCTTCGCTTACCCTAAATATACATGGAATGTCCTTCTTAGTCGCGTGAATGACGTCGGAGTCGCGCACGCAACTGACACTGAATTCCTCGTCCCGCATGTCCAATACCTGTGACACGTACACAGAGGGCAGAGCGTTGCGATCTGGTGATATATCGTACAAAAAGAGTTTGAAGTCACAGACGACTACGAATTGCCGAACCCAGCCTTTCTTCACGCCTCCCATTTTGGGAACTTTGACGTAACCCTCGTAGGCTGTGCCGATTCCTCTCGTTGGATCAATGCCGAGCGGTCGCTTTGCTGTTCGTGGGATAGATTTATTTTAAAAAATACAAAATTCACTCTCGGACAGAGCTGGGCAGAGTACCAAAAAACCCTTCAAATACAAAATACGAAGTATCACGAAAAATTAAAAGTATTTCCGAAGCACTTGCTCCAAATACTTTATGACATCAAATTTGCAGTATTAAGTGTAATCCACATCTAAAAAGAGGTGTGTATAGCTTCTTCGTTGTAAAAAATTGTTGAAAGAAATTTTTATAATTCGTCGTTTTATGGATATTGACTTTACTTTGGTACTGTACAAAAAAAAACTCCAAAAATATTTTCATGCAAAATTTCATGAAAATAATTCGATTCTTCTTAAATTTTTACTAATTGAAAACTTTTGACCGACAATAATGTATCATTAGGAACCGGATGTCATGCTATGCATGAAGTATTAGTAACGCCGACGTGTACACGACAAATACTTGCATTTGGTACTTGAAGTAGTAAAAAGTTCTTGTGTCCTTAAGATACTCTCCAGCTTTGGTCTAGAATGTAATTTGCGATAGCGAATCGATAGTTACTTTTATCGTGGGGTACCGGGCACATGGCAGGTACTTTGTCACAGCAGGGCATGTGACATGCAAAGCCGCAAACCTCGCAGACGACGCCTTGTCTCGTAAGACCGACCATAAGAGAGGTACAGTGATTACACTTTGTCGGTGCTGAGAACGTCCGCACTAGAAACTGATGTGACTTTGGCTTGGGCTGTATACTCGTTTGTCCGTGCGACGCGGACGATTTGTTCAATAACTCGTGTGATAGCGGCGATGTTGGATCCTGGATAAAGACAAAAAAAACCGAAGTCAACTACAACTCATCGTCTCTGTTTGAATATATACATGAAAAATTAATAACAATGGTAAGAAGTACTTACGATACTCAGTTCAGAAAGATTGCTCTTACTACTCGCGATGCTCGGTGCTCGATTGTCCTCAATATCACCCTCCACACTATCGACGCTCCCGTGACGGGTGCTGCTCGCTGTTTCCTTCAGAAAATGCTCCAGGTATGACATTTGCGACGTGGGACGTTCCAAGACTGAAATTTTTTTTTCGTAACAATATGTCAAGAAAACACATTATAAGAGTCGACAACTTTTTTGTCGGTGCGAAGAGAGTCGATCGGTGTCTCGCGTACATGGAAGCGATAGAGCGCTTTAAACAAAGTGGTATATTACGATTTACGAAATACGTAAGACTGCCAGTTTTACATATTTAATAAAATAAAGGAGAAAGTATTGTACGGTCGGAATCATCGATCGACTCTCGATCCCACGGATGATCAACCCTTTCTACCATCTACCCTCCAACAACCTTACAGACAATTCACAGCACGGCAATCGAACAAAATTTGTTAAAATTTAATTCTTACATCGTAAATTCATTATTATCGTATACGATTATTAGCGAGCAAAATCTACGCAAACCACAGCAAACCGAACCCTCGCAGCTGATCCCGTCTTAAAATGAAGCTTATAAGAAAAATAACTACTGGGAACATGCAGCTTTCCACACATTTCTGGACATTAAAGAAGTGTGTACATTGAGAGAAAAAAAAGAAAAATAATCACACAAATGTGAAGTACATACGTTTTTTTGGACGGACGAAAGCGCTCACAGTCACACATACACGAGGAAGATAACAACGACGCCTCTAACTCAACAGACACGTCTCTGTGTACTTACAGAACTTGCGAAATCGAAAAAGTTTTGGTACGGTTACGGGTCGTTAGGTGGTTGATGTGTGTATTTTCTTTTTAATATCTTTCAAAATTTCGTACTCGATAGAGGGTTGGTGAGGAGGGAGGGATTTTCTAATTACAATTGACACAATAATCATGAATTGGTATTAATTCGTACGCATTGTATGTAGACTATAAACATAGCGTTTTGTTGCTGTGTTAATGGCCATATACAATCGACCAGCGTCAAGAAAAAAAGATAGGGAAAAAAATATTAAAAAGTTTTGAAAAAAGTAATAAAAAAAGGTCGCACTCCCTCGCAATAGTTATAAATTTACCAGGCGACGAAACGATGGCAACGGCATTGCGATTGATGATCGAGTTGACCGGAGCGAATCTAGTTAATAAGCGACATGTGGTGATGCGGGGAGCACGCATTACTGGTAGGGGTGATGACGGCTGGTGCACGATGATACGTTGGGGTTTTGTTGTAACGATGTTTGAAGTTTTGCTTGACGTTTTGTAGATAGGTAGAACAGCTGTCACAAATACAGTTTGATGATGAGCAACAAGAGGCCCCACACGCAGCTCGTTGCCCCAATAAACAGAGGCACTTTGTAGTCTAGAAATCAGAATTGCATACCGTACCGAGAACATCGGGTTACTATGCTGGTATCCCAGTAGCAACAATCGCAGTACTATTTTTTTCGATCTTTAAATTTATTTTTTTTGTTTTAGATCCTCTCGATTTAAAAAAAAATTCGTACGCAAATGAAAATAAATAAAAATAAAAGTTTAGAAAAAATACATGAGCAGCTTACAACGATGACAGTCGGAAAGATCATGAACATTGAATTATCGTTCATATTATCATGGAGAGACATTTATTTCCGTGACTTTCCCCACGTATCGTTTTTATACCCAGAAAAAAATAATTAATAATAATAATCGAGGATAACATTGCGCCGAATCTTAATTATTACCTGTAAAAGATTCGTCACCGATACTCGTTGCAATGTATATAGATTACAAAAAGTAATAAAATACACGACGGGAACGTTTTACAAAAACCCTAACGCCGCTCTTTCGTCCGTCGGACCGCGCAACAACGGCGATGTCTGTTATCGTAGAATTAGCATCAATTCCTTACCAGTAACTTTCACTCTACGGATATAACGTACTGCTATGTAATAAATCTCTGGTACGATTCATGAAAGATAGATACGATGAAAAAAAAGAAACAAGAAAACAAAAAAAATGTCATAAATATAATAAACGATACATCCGACATGTATATTTACACTATCAACTACCACTTTGCATGCACAACTACCATAAAGTTTGTAACGCCACCGATAGACGAGTTACAAACTACTCGTGTACAAAGAAGATTGCCTCGTAAACGTGTCTTGTGGTACATGCGAGGAAGCATCGCAACGGGACAGTCAATCGTCGGTTCGGCCTGAGATTCGATAAAAATAAATGCCACACTTAAGTTTAATATTAATTAAATTTCTTTTAAGGCTCGGGGAAGATTGGCGCTCGTCTTCACGTTGCGACGCTCGAACTACTGACAACTTCGTCCAAACTAAACTTGTGGTGAATGTATAAAAGCATAACCAAAACATAAACGTTCCAAATCTACCTCCAAAATAGCCAGCTGGAGAAACGAAGATGTTTTAATATTACATAAACAGCGTGTATCGCCGCTGCTCGTGTAACAACGATAAATACTACATTCTCGTAAACGCGTTTTTTTGACATTCCAGATAACGCGGTACTATCATTTATACGATTATTTTTGTACTTACAACCATCGCCAGAGTCCAGACGCGTCTGCAACTCTTTGATCTGAATCTCTTTCCTCTTAATCTCGTGCGACATTGAGTCCAATCGTTGCCTAAAGTCTCGCAGTTCCCTGCGCAATTCACGAACAAACAATTGTAATATGAAGATGCTGTGACTCATAAGAAAACTTCTTTGATTTGCTGAGGCTTCGGAACTGTCTGATTACGGGATCCTTTTTTTGGTCTTTAATGGAGAAACTGAGGCCGCTTCGGAACAATATTTGTTTGTTTTTTTCTGTTTTCCGGTGGTTATGGCGTTTTTATTAAAACGGCTATTATGGGCTTGTGATTCTCGGATAAGTTCTGTTGTGTTTATTGACTCTATATTTCTCTATTACAGACCGAGAGGAAGGGGATTCCGAAATTAGACCGTTTCGAAGCCGCAACAAAGTTAATGAAAAAAAAGGAAAATCCGCGCGCCGAAGTGGCATAAAATCGATGGTGGTATTGATTTATAATACGAGCTACGTACTTCTGTGCTGCGATGAGATCGGACCGGGTTTTTGTGAGCTCTTCGGATATAGCTTGCTTCGCTTGAATCTCGCTCTGTAGCGAGCTTTGCAGATTAAGAAGCTCCATCTTATCCAATTTCTGGGACCGTCGATTCCGCCAATTTTTGTCGGTCATCGTTGAGCTGCTGCCCACACCTCCGACACCACCGGAGTGTTTTAAGAACTCGAGCTCCTCTGTCATCTTCGTAGCCAGTGCCTGTAATAAGAAAATTTTCCTGCTTAATGCTCGTCTGACCGTTTACGATTAGATAATATTTCCAGTACGTGCAACACACCTGCAAATATCCTCGAGCGTCTTTCTCGTCCGAGACCCACTGAATTATTTCCGTTATCTGAGCCTCCCATTGAGCTATGGCTTCCTTCTTGTTCCTAAGCTCCTCGTACTCCTCTTCCAGTTGCCTTCTTTCACCCTGAATCCTGTTTACGCTGTCCGTTACCGAGCCGAGCTCTATAAGCAATTTCTTGTTCTCCTCGGCGAGCATTATCTTCTCTCGCTCGTGGCGCCGATTCAATTCGTTTATAGTGTCCTCGCTGTCGGTTATGTTTTCCAATCTCGCTGCGTCCAATTTTTCCTTCGTCAGCTGCACTTCGCGCTCAAGCAATTCTCGTCTGTTCTCGCTCTCGTGGAGTTGCTCCTGAATACTCCGGAGTTCGACGTTGTATCTGCTCTGCTGTTGATTCAAATTCTCGTTGTACTGCACCTCGAGCTTCTCAACTTCGGCCTTTAACCTGTTTATCTCTTGGGTCGCCAGGGCGTGATTTGTACTCGCGTCATTGCCCGACGTGCGCTGCCTTATTTTCTCCGTTTCGTCCTGCATCTGTTTACAATACTCTTCACTGCGCTCCCTCAATTTTCGTTCCTTGCTCGTTTCCGCCATCGCCTCCTCCACCCTGTTCTCCAGCTCCCGTCGCAGCTTCTCCGCCTTTCTTATGTCGTGACGCAAGCTGTCGACCTTCTGCATCATCACCTCGAGCTCTTCTTCCTTGTCCCGCACCTGCCGCGATAGCTTTTGCTTTTGCTGTCGAAGCTCCGACAGCTTATCCGTCACCTCAGTGTACTCGGCCATTGCGAGCTTGCGCTGCGTCAACGCGTCTTTCAACTCCTTGTCCTGAAGCTTCAATTTCTCCTGGTAATCTAGCTTGTCTTTTACCGCCTCCTCCTTCTCGGAACGCAGCACCCGCACGAGCTTCTCGAGCTCGTGCAATTTCGTCAAATCCCCGTTGTCCATTATTCGTATCTCTCGTGGGGCTTCCAATGATTTCAATTGCGTCTCCAATTCTGCGTTACAGATATTCATATGTAAAAAATATTGATATCTTGTTTACGTTATATTATAATAGCAGTTAAAAACGTGAAAACTTATTTTCGTCAAATAAATCAAAATAAATTGTAAATAATAATAATACTTCGTAAATTCGATTTCGTTTACGGCTGAACGAAAGAGCGGTGATCGAAGTAAAATTTTCACTCACCTCCGTTCCTTTTCGTGAGCGTGTTAATTTCATCCTGAAGCTTCCTAGTTGCGTTGTTAGAATCCGGTGAGATGGTCGGCGACGCGTTACCGACACCCACTTGATTTTTCAGATCCGCTATGGTTTGCAACAATCGTGCATTTTCCTCCTCGAGCATCGTCGTACGTTTGTCTTTTTGCAGCATCACCGGCAACGAGCCCAGATCCGATATACAGCTATCGGTCAATTTACTAATGTTCATAACTCACGGCGAGGTGTGCGAGAATTTTAATTTTATCGTAGAAAACTTCTTACCTTCCCTGCGTAAAACTAAACCCCACGAAGGGTAAATGAAGCGCCGAAAACGCGGAATTAGCAGCAGGCGGGACGGCGTCCGAACTACGGACGTCCGTATCGTCAACGTCGAAATTTGATGTGTCGGTCGGTGAGGATACCTCGGGAATATACGGTGCTGTACCGTCCCTGAGGGTGTCCCAGTTTACGCCTTCAAACCACGGATGTTTCTGTAAAATGTTAAAAGATGTATAAGTTGGATGTTCTTCTCGATAACATTTAATCGTCCCAAAATGGAAATATTTTTTCGTTGCTTGTAAACATTCTGAGATTGCTGCGAATTCACTTACTTTGAAGTCGTCAATTCCATTCTGTCCCAATCTCATTTCTGAGCTGCATATCAATTTTCTCATGAGATCCTTGGCCTCCTCAGAAACATTGTATATGTCTTCCGTAGGGAAGTCAAAACAATTCTGCAACACGGCACACATTTTTTTAAAGTATAAAACTGAAAATTTCTTGCTAACAAAAGAAGTTGGCATTTTATTTTTCCATTACCTTATGATTCATGATTCTTCCATAAGTTTCGACTAGAGATTCAGCGTAGAAGGGTGTTTCTCCGTAGAGCATCTCGTACATGCAGACTCCGAGGGACCACCAGTCGCATTCCGGCCCGTATCTGCCCTGCCCATCTTCCATCGCTCGGAGTATTTCCGGCGATATGTAATCGGGCGTGCCGACTGCCACGTTACTCTGCACGGTGCCATCCTCGAACAGTCTAAGACACGAGCCGAAGTCCGCTAATCTAATGTGACCGTGAGCGTCTAGCAATACATTGTCGGGTTTTATGTCCCGATGTACGTAACGCAAATCGTGGATCGACCCGATGGCAAGGACCATTTCCGCTATGTAGAAACGAGCCATGTCCTCCGGAAGTCTGTCCTCGAACTTGCTGAGAAGTGTCAGCAAATCCCCGCCGCAGTAGTAATCCATCACCAGATACTGAAACAATTAAGTACCGATGCACGATTATTCATTAATCGTCTTTAAGTTTTGAAATATTTTTCTTCATACTTTATTCTTTCAAACTAGTAACGCACCAAATTATTGTCGTCCTGAAAGGCATAGTGAAGATTCGTTATCCATCTACGATCTCCGTACACCAGCACATCTCGTTCTTCCCTGAAGCAAGCGGTCTCTGCTCTTTTGAGCATCTCCCACTTGTTCAGAATTTTCATCGCAAATACCTTGTCCGAGCCTCGCATTTTGACGACGCAAACCTCGCCGAAAGCTCCTCTACCGATCACCTTGACAATTTCGAAATCTTCGCGGGCTAATTGTAGGCTCTTTATGCACGTCGCCACAGGTTTTACTGTAATTCATAATTTAACACGTACAATTAGCGTCTTAAGGTACCATCTGGATACAATATTATAATTCTTCTTTTTCACAACAAGCATTGCCTACCAAACTCAATGAAATCTGAAACGGTCTTTTCACGTCGCAAAGAAGAATTGCAACATTCGTCGTACAGAATCAACAGAATGTCGATGAGCGTTTCGATAGAAAACGTGTGGCCGACTCGACCTCCCTGAACAGGCCCACTGGTGAACAGCGTCTCCAGCTGACGAAGTCTCGCTCCCACCCCTGCAACACACAAAAACGCCGAATAACTGATGTTCAGATTCAGATGTAATTCATAGAAAAAAACCTAAAAGCATACAGAAATAAAAAAAAACCATAAGCTGTGACTACAAGTTAAATTACATTAGGGTCCAGATGAAACCCAAGGCCATGGACTCTAAAGTCGTTACAACTTTTGATTAGAATTCTGAATCTATGTAACAGAGTAACAGAAAAATAAATGAAACATTCTATTCATCACATTATTATAATTATCAAAGATCACAGAAAAAGAAGTGTAAAACTTATGAAATGTAGAAGCGTGTGAAGGTACAGTGTGGTCGTGAATTGGTTGCTTTACTCGGAGTCTATGACTGCAATTACGTAAATAAATATAGTAAAATTATAAAAAATTCGGACTTTTACACTTATTTATTTATCACATAAGACAAATTGACTAAGTAGATATCAAATAAATATATCCCATAAATTTAATAAAAAACAAGTAGAATGAGACATTCAGCTAATAATAGGCAAACCGATGGTTCCATCAAAATTCTCATTCAAAAAATTTGCATGAGACTGTAGTCAAAGATTAAAAAATTTCATTACCATTGTTTGCCAAGCCCTTTGGCATGATGTCGGGTGGAGGAAGGCCGTAGCGGGGAGTAGGATTAGACATGATGCCTAGCTGATGCGGCGGTCCTTCGCCTCGGTTCTTCGACGAAACCTCAGCCATTATTGTTGTAGCCATTTACCAGCTCTGTAATGCACTGCTGCATTACGCAATAGTATACTCGCTGAAATATTCATTGGTTTTAAAGACGATGAAAAAAATTTGCACAATTCATTGAGAGATAACACGATGTCTATAATATACATAAACTTCTAAACGCTCCGACGTAATATTGGCTTGCTTTGAGCATACTCTTATCTCAACTCGTACAAAACATCCCTTTTCACATGTTTCGATTGAAAGAAGTTTATGTGTATCTTTGCGCACAGAAAAATAATGTTTTATGGAAAAAAAAATGCCTTCCATAGGCCGTAGTCTCGAGTTGGGCAGTGCGTAGACTGCTACAGAGCTGACACTAATCACTGATAACATTGTTTACAAACGCCCGCCTACATGCTCCAACGATTTACGTGCGGCTGATAAGGATGCAGCGTGAACAATCGCATGGGAAGAAGAACGAAAAAAACCCGCAATTGAAAATGTAAAAAATATCAAACGGCCGAGCGAAAAAAGTTATTCGCGATTTACTCGGAGAAGCGAAAGGTCAGCGGACACGATAGTACTCGCGATCGTGCGCGGAGTGTACACAGATAGATTCGGCAACATGGAAAATTACGTAACGTTAAAGTTTGCAAAGGTATTTAAAAGTACCGTGATAAAAATACGCGCGGAGAGTTCACGATCACGCTGGTCGCCGTTGGATCGAACGTGTTAGCGGACGTACGTGCGAGAGGCGATTGCACCCACTTTTTGTACATCGTAAAAATAGTGCTAATGGGGCGTAGGGCCCTTCGCGACAATCTCGCGTAGACTTTTGGGAGAAATATACGTGTGTGTATATAAAGAGAGAAGGCGGTAGGAGAGAAGGTGGAAAGCCCCCGCCGTGCCGAGGCTCGTTTACGCGAATCACAGCAATGAAAATACGTCTAATTTGGAAGAAGAGGAGGGGGAAGGGGGTTTGTCGTAGTAACGAGGTTTAATATTCGCCTGCGATCACACTGTTAATTCACCTCGACAGATTTTTTTCCTATCACTCGACTATTATTCGGGATATTATAACCTTATCCGCGACAATGCACTCCATCTTGTTTTGCTTTTCTTTTTTTCTATCGTATCGTGTGTGACGTAAATCGTAATGCACACTAAAAGGCTATTTTGCGTGTTGAGAAAAAAAACCGAATGAAAAAAAATGTAACGTCGCGATATCGTGAATGCGGTAAGCGGCGAACTAATCCGATATAACCGTTAATGAGTAATCGTAACTGACGTTCAAGACGTGTTTATTGTTTGTCTTGGAAAAATTTGTTTATCATGCGCACCATTTAATTATCACGAAACATTTCGCCACCTCCGAACCCCCAGTAGTAATTCGTTTGACCCCCTGGCAGGCCCCATATAAAAAATATGGCAGCCCTACGTCACTTGGTGGGTGGCTCGAAAGTCGGAGCTACTTCAGCGCGCTTTGTTCGACTAGCGGCTGTTTAATGTAAGCTTTAGAGGATTCCTGAGATTTTTCTCTCGTCGCTCACCGCCGCCGCACTTCGTGCGCGTACCGCGAACTTCGAGTTTCTTGTAGATTTGTGTTTGTTTCGTGAAAATTTGGCGTCCGGCAATGTTTGTCCGTTGTAGTTCATGAGGATCACATGAGTCGCGCATAGCTGATGGTCGTGGTCTTTTAGTTTGTTTACAAACGTTTTTCTGAATTATTGTGTTTGAAAATTATGCGCATTTCATTGCTCGACTTTCATGCCGCAGCGACATGGATGATAATCGTTAATCGCGACGAGGTCAGTTATTATTTTGTACTAGGGTTCTTCCAATTTGAATTTTCACTCCGATATCAAAGAACGGCTAGAAAGTATCAAATGCCGGAATAGGACTAACGGTTTTTTAACTCCTGCCCCCCCCCCATTTACATAAATGCTAACGGTGCTCATAATTCACAGTTTTCCAGATGATTGACGCTATGTTCATGTGCTCTTTGTCATTCCTTCAAAGTAATTAATTAACCCGCGCCTTCGCCTATTTGAATAGACGTTTCAAACAACATGAGGAATAGCGCTCACAATTTTTCGATATCCTTCGAGAAAGATCGATCGACATAGTCTACCGATTCCCCACCGGCGCCGCTACTTGCCGCCATGTTTATGTTTCCTTTGTTATTATCCAGATGCACATCAACGGACATTGGTGCAAATGTAGATAAAGCAATTAACTAAACTCGCGTTTGCCGTTTCAAATAAAAATTCGTATTTAAACTACTGCGTAGTGCTCGAGGTTCCGATGACTCTGCGTTAACTCGACCAAAGATAATCGTCGAACGACAAGATGAATAAAAACTCGTGACAATATCTGCGAGCGTAACGGTGCATTGTGAGCGCGTAGGCGGCTTCGGCGGAACTTCCAACGCTCGCTCACCTCGTATTTTGATTGTTCTAAAACTCGCGCGCGCTTTTTTTCTCGTCGACAATCGATGAAGCGTCATCGTAACCGGCAACAGTGCGATGACGTTGAACTGTGAGCTCTCGGAGAGCGAGTACACAAGAGACGATGAGGCGTATCAGGTCTCCATTAGTGGTTATCGCCTCGCCGAGGTCACCCACGGCAAGCGTTTCTACGTTTACACCGTCGAAGTCAGGGACACGATAGGACGCGCAAAATACTCGATCAATCGTAGATACAGCGAATTCAATGCTCTCCATCGCTTGGTAATTCATTTTGTTTATATTAGAAATCTGAAAAAAATTAAAATCTCTTTGAAATGGAATCCGAAAATATGTTTTTAGACTTTGGGTAAAAATAACATAAAGCGAATCAATTTTTCCAGTTGAAAAAAGAGTGCGACACAGCTCCGTTTCCACCCAAGAGAGTAAGAAACTCACATCCGAAAGTATTAGAGCAAAGACGAGTGGCTCTGGAGCATTACATCCAAAAAATGCTGAGACTGGAAAGTACAAAGCGGCAGGTATTAGAGTTTCTGGGAATCGAAGGAACTCGCCAGTCGGACATGGCAAGAAAAAGGTTTGAGTCGGTCGGCATTTAATCGTTTGGGAAAAATAAGTTTACCATTTTTTTTGTGTTTCAGAATTGTTCGAGAGACCGATGAAAGTGGCGAAGGTCGGATTTTCAATCACTATCCTCCTTTGAGTCATCATCCTGTGATGACATTTAAGTGTGATCCGTACGTGGAGGCTCAGTGCAGTGCGAGTCTTCCAGATATTGTTACTGAGGGAGTCCTACTAGGTATTTACAAGTCCGCAAATTATTAGGCGACTTACAATTCAATTATCATTCGGTATTCTATATATTGAGCCATACATATATATATATATATACATATATATATATAAGGCCATAGAAATCGTAGCTTATTGGCGTTTACATATTTATAAATGCGTTACAATGAGAAGGGAGTTTTTTATACCTTTACATTATATCGCTCTCTGTTAATTCAACTGATATAATTATTGTTGTTCTGCGTCCGAGCGATTTTATATACTACATATTTTATCATTAGAAAGGGAGAGAGAGAGAGGCTTAGATATATAAATCGTTATGAAAAAAAAAGTTAAATAAAACTTTCGTTAACCGAACTCCGATGTCCAAACTCTCCCATTCACACGCATTATTTCCGTCGATAATCAAGTACGTCAGTGAACTGACTTACCGACTGTCGCTTCATGAGTCGGTAACTTTACGTTCGAGCATATTCTTAGAATAATTTTATCGCCCAACACGAGCTCGTGTTATTCAACGGTCGATGAGGGATTATTGGCAGTTCATAAGCAATTTTTTTAACAGAAAAAGAATCATATGGTAAATGTTATCGAGGAAGTTTTGTGTTAGTCATTCGGAGCGCTATGGTGAGATGGGACGAGTACGAAAGTCCCACGATTACGCGAGCGCGAATGTTATTAAGGCGCAATTCTTTAAATATTGATTGAGAGTACAGGGCAGGGGCGTTCGGCTGGCCCGGAGAGACGGGAGAATGTAGCGAGGGAGAAAGCGCGAGAAAGTGGGCGGAAAGGGTGGAAAACGTCTATTATATATGATGGGCGCGGCTTCTCGCTTCGCTCTATATGGATTTTTTTCCGCTCGTTTATTTTTTCTTTTTCTTAGCATTATAAATGCAGACTGTATGAGGCATAAATTCTTAATCGCGATTCGCGGTAAAATGCTGCCTCGACTGTAATGTCGTTGTTACTCCGAAACCACTCTCTTGGTCGCCGCATAAAGCGCTCGCTCGTTTTAATGTGATATTTTCATATTTATTATTCGATTCTTTGCATGTTACAGAAAATATTCAACTTCACGGCTTCGTCACGGTACTGCGTTCCAGTCCCTCGGATAACTGTCCATGGACCGATCAACTTGGTAAGTCGATTCGATGAATCAAAAATAATTAAAAAACTTAATTTGAAAAATGGTGAACTTTATTTTCATGTAGCATGCGAAAACTAACGCATGCGATTTATTGCACAATCATGATTGAAAATTCATATACTTTCTCAATGAAGTTCAAGATAAATTATTAAAACAACGTATTACTAATGATTTTAATGCTTGATACATTAATTTTTCATCACAATGTTGCATGAAATTTAACAATAACTAGTCAGGCATATTGAATTTCATACCAATTTTTTAAAACAGAGTTATTAAAATACTTGGCTTAAAGATTTGAAGGTCGCTACAAAACGCCTTAAACAAAAACCAACTCCGGTTGAAACAATTTCTGTCACATTTACGATGGTGTCCGAAATTTCGTGGCGAATTTCGTTAAAAAAAATTATTCTTCCCGTGTCGGCCTCGACAGAGCTGCCGTCCCTCTCGGCCATTTCACAACCCCCCATTCCCCGTTTCCAACGACAAGCAGCAGCAACGGCAGCAGCCCCTACTTTCGAGCTGCGAGAGAGACCCTTATGGATTTTTTTTCCTCTCGCAGCAGAGCATCGTCGGGACGGGGGTACCCTTTGGAACACCCCAGCGTGCTCGTGGCATCGGAGCACGCAAACCTCCATCCTCTTCCCGCAAACGCAGTCAGCATAAAAAAAATTCAACCCCCAATTTGTTAGCCGCGGAGGTTTAATTGCGATATCGCAAGCGCTCTCCGTTCATCAAAACAGCTTGTCTCAGTTTTCTTTTTCTTTATTCGTAACTTTGCAAATGGCTTCCGTGGACCGGGCGTTGCTGAATCCAAACAAAGCAGCCTATCCGGCGAAGTTGCAGCTTTAATCATTAACTCTATGGCGTCTGCACCGATCAATACAAAAAATGAAAAATAAAAAAAATAAAGTAAAGTAAATCCCGTCGATACACAAAATTATTCAAGGTGCGAGACATTCGAACAATTACCGCGGTTGTTAACGAGTTTCAATATGAAATTTGTGAAAAATCATCTCGATTCCGCGGAAAGTCCCCGCGAGCTCCAATTACTGTCCGTGTGTACATTAAACTACATTTAGCGTATAAAAAAAAAACCCGAGTTTGGATAAGTGCCGAGGAAAAAAACGCCGATCGGATCAGGCTCGGGTATTTCATGAGAGGGGTACGCAACCAACCTTTCCACCCTTTGGATTCGTTCCTAGAGCGTCGAATTCGCGGGTCGAGGGACAAGGCACCCTTAACCCTCGCCTCGAGCCGGGAACGGAGACCCTCGATTTGTTGGATCGTGGCTGTCTAATTGCGATATCGCTTTTTTTCTTCGACCTCCCTCCCGCCCCGTCCACCCTTTTTTTCCACCCGAATTTTTTTGCGCCGTCTCCGACATTTCCCTGCGTCGAACTGGAGGCTCGCAGTTTTTTGCCCGTTACTTTCCACCGCCACCCGGTAATTATGTGGGCGCGGTGGACCAAACAAGGGGTTGCCCTCACGGCGAGAAAAAGCGCGATGAAAAAGCAACGAGAAAAAAAAACGGCAAAAAAAAAACCTTAACGAAAGGTCGTTGTATTTAAATCCCCGCTGCGCGGTGAAAGGGGTTGGCCTATGCGGATGCCGCATTGCTTTCCGTTCCCCTGCATTCAAAAAAAAATATATACAACAACCCACCGGCACACGCAAATCGGTGGCGCGAGGACGCGTGCAGCCGACAATGCCC